>VYXC01005992.1:992298-1320178 GCA_013397175.1 Platysteira castanea
AAAGAAGAAAAAAGAAAAAAGAAAAGGAAAAAAGGAGACGATGGGAGAGAGGTTGAGGAACCTAGGGCACCTTGGGGTTGTACTAAAGAAAGGAGAAAAGAGATGGCTATTTCAAATCTAATATTTTGTAGCTTGGGACTGACAATTTTGTATTGCTCCCCCAAATTACAGAATAAATACTTTGGTAGAAACAAACTTTGACATCAGCTACCTGGTTTATCAGTGATATCTTGCTCCTGTACCAACATGTGTCTACTAATTTTGAATTTTTAATTTCAAGAAGTCAGGATGTGGTAGTGATGCTAAGACCACTCACATATCTTGGAATCAGAGATTCATAGAAACATAAAATGTCTTGGTTTGGAAGGTACCATAAAGACCATCGAGTTCCCATCTCCCTGCCATGGGCAGGAACACCTTCCACTGGACCAGGCTGCTCAAAACCCCATTCAAACTGGCCATGAATAGTTCCAGGGATGGGGCATCCAAAACTTCTCTGGGCAACTTCTTCCAGTGCCTCACCACCCTCAAAGCAAAGAATTTCTTACTAATATCTTATCTAAACCTACCCTCTTTCGGTTTGAAGCCATTCCCCCTTGTCCTGTTACTACATGCTCTTATAAAAAGTCCATCTCAGGTTTTCTTATAGGCTCCCTTTACGTACTGGAAAGCTGCAATTAGATCACCACAAAGCCTGCTCTTTTCCAGGCTGAACAGTCCCAATTCTTCCAGCTTTTCCTCATAGGAGAGGTGCTCCATCCCTATAATCATCTTGGTGACTCTTCTCTGAGAGTGACCTTCCTGTGCTGGGCACCCCAGAGCTGGATGGAGCAGTGCGGGTGGGGTCTCACCAGAGCAGAGGAGAGGGGCAGGATCACCTCCCCGGCCCTGCTGCCCACGCTGCTTTGGATGCAGCCCAGGATACAATTGGCTTTCTGGGCTGCAAGCACACCTTGCTGGGTCAGGTCCAGCCTCTTCTCCACCAGCACCCCCAAGTCCTTCTCAGCAGATCTGCCCTAGATCTGTTCATCTGCCAGACTGGATTGATGCCAGGAATTGCCCCGACTCAGGTGCAGCACCTTGCTCTTGGTCTTGTTGAAGCACATGAGGTCCCTACAGGCCCAGTTCTTGAGCTTGTCTTGTTCTTGACACCCTGCAGGTGTGTCAACCACACCATTCAGCCTGGTGCCATCTGCAGATGTGCTGACGGTGCACTCGATGTTTTTGTTTCTGTCATTAATGAAGACATTAAATAACACTGGGCCCAATGCAGACCCCTGATGGACACCACTTGTCACCAATGTCCATTGGGATGGTCATGCATCGCAAGAGCAGGGTGATTAATGATACTAATCTTCTGAAAAGAATTTTTTTCTTTAATTTAATTAATGTGAAATACCTGAATGGTAGCAGCCCTTGATATTGAGTTGTTTAACTGCAACTGATAAGCAACAACCAATTTGTGTGTTGGGATTCAGCACTTCTGGAAGCATCACTTTAAAACAATTTAATGAATTATTTCCTAGTCTTCAGTACTTTTGGTTGAACTTACCTAACTTGAAGGTTAGGTATTTGCCAGAAGGCTATATGTGATGGGCTTTTGCTAATTCAGCTGCTTGTTTGCCAGAAATTATGATCAGAGTATCTGATTTTTTTGCAGACGTGCACTGTGCTCCCGTGATGCTAGGTATAACTGTAGCTGAAAGACTTCTAGCAATCCTGTAACAAGTATCAGGAGCAATTATCAATCATTGTCATTCAGAAAATTTGCTATTGTTCTGGTAGTGCTACTCTGAGATTCATACTTCTTGATTTCACTTTAAGAAAGAATCAGTCTGGATGTTAAATTATTGGACAGAGACTTGAGATACAATTAACCTTTGTGTGCTGCCACTCTGGAGAAGTTAGAGTCTGCCTGTACCTCAGGTCTGCTTTTGTTAAATTGAGATAATGCTTTTCTCTTCTTTTCAGTTGTCCGTCTTCTTCAGATAGTTTCTTGTCTCTATGTCACTCCTTTCCTATGTGTTTGGATAATGTCTAGGCTTTGGTCCCAAGAATCCATGATCTCAGTGGAAGTGTCAGGACTCAGTGCTGCAAGGCAGAGCAGTAATAATAAAAAATCCAAATAACCAGCTTCGTTGATGTCTGCAGCTGGGTCTGACTTCACCCTCCGTACCAGAATGCAAACTGTGTCTGGGGTTGTGTCTGGCCTGCTACCTCCTGAATAGTGAAGCCTTATGCTTTGTTTAAGGTAATAATTTCTTAAGAATCAGATATGAATACAAATAATTGTGACAAAGAAAGATATAAATCCATTGTATATGATACATGGTACTAGGAATTGCTATTTTACAATGGTAGTCTAACAGCAAGTTCAGCACTTTGAGCTCATGAGAAAGGTTCACGTTCGCTGCTTTTAAACTCAGACGTTTGATGTAGTTAACTCAGTTACCTCATTCATTTAGGTAATACATCTTCGACATAGACACAATTTTGTCAGTTATCAAAATGTATCTCTCCACTTGGATTTTCTGTCCAAAGTCAGCCACAAAGCTCAGTGATGTACCCAAAGAGGTGTGGATTTGAAAGGTGGGTTCCCTGCAGGTTGTGAAGTTATTTGAGACTGCATACACATTTGAAACAGCTAGTGACCAGCATTTCTTCTTGTGTTGAAATTTCATGCTTTGGTGTTTGATGACAGGGAATATTGTTCACTGTATGAGCAGGGAGCATGTTTAACAAAACTCTATTTGCATTAAAATGCCCTCCACAAGATTACAGAATCACAGAATCGTTGGGATTGGAAAAGGCATTTAAGATTATTGAGTCCAATTTATCCCAACACTGACAAGTCCACCACTAAACTATGTCCCTCAGTCCCACATCTATCACACATCTGTTCAATACCTCTAGGGGTGGTGACTCCACCACTTCCTCGGGAGTCTGTCCCTATGCTTGACAACCCTTTCCATGAAAAATTGTTCCTAATATCCAATCTAAACCTCCCCCAACACATCTTGAGGCCACTTCCTCTTCTCCTATTGCTTGTTATCCAGAAGAAGAGGCTGACAATGCAGATTTGCACTGTTTATTTCTCTAAAGGTAAGTTTTTATTTCTTTCATAATTGTGCAGACTTGGTACATGCCATGATATTTTATTTTCCTCTAGTTCATATTTTTAATGTCACTCAAGGCCTTATTGTAAGAAGTGGAAATATCTGCTGATTTTTTGAATGGAAATCCTTACTGCACTGGTGGAGTGATCATGCTTTTTGCCTTTTGGAGTTCTGCCTTCAGAAAATGTCATCCAAAAAGCAGTTTTCCATGCTGGTAAAGGTGACCATGTAGTTCTTCTTCCTTTGCTCAGTTTCTCTCTAAGCACATGAGGTTTTTTTTTTTTTTTTTTTTTTTTTGTTTTTTTTTTTTTTTTTTTTTTTTTTTTTTTTTTTTTTTTTTTTTTTTTGGATATAATTTAATTTTTAAATCATCAGAAAATGTTGAAGGGAGTTATTACAAACCTTTTTTGCAGACTTTTATATAAAAAAATTTAATTAATATAGAGAAAAAAGGTGATTTTAATACTTTTTTTTTAGCTTCATAGGATCTGCAGACAACACTAGGAATAAATGCTTCTCCAGCTTTAACAAAAGGGATTTTAAAAATCCTGTTGACATTTTCTGTTAATTTTCTCTACTGTTTTAATTCACTGAAAGCTTAAAACCAAGGCCACACTTCTTCATGAGACATTTAATATGAAGGGGTTTTTTTTGTTTGCTTATAAAGGAAAACTAAAATAGTTCTTCAAAGGGATCTTCTGATTTTTTAACATTCTTTTTCTGTGGGCCTTGCTTCTTAATGTAAAGCTGTATTAAAATCGTATTCTTGCTAATTCAAATTATAATTCAAACTATAGAATTCAAATTATATTAGAATGAATAGTTTCACTACTTTCTAGACCTTATTTGGTCCTTAATTTAACACCATAAACCTTGGTTTAGTGTATAACAAAGTGCATACTCCAAAATACAATTTTCTTTCCGAGTACAGCTGTTTAGTGTTCTATGCCCTGAAGTACAGGAAGCTACTGAAAAATTAGTGGCTGTTTTGGAAGCCATAGGTCCTAATGAGTGATATGCTTTCAGCAGTTTAACAAGTAGCTCAGAAGTTTAACAGGTGATGCCTGCAAAAATTCCTTTCTCATAGCCAGTGATAATCTTTGTATACGAGATGCATGTTCTGCACATGTCAGGGAATTTTCTTCATTTTTCTATTTAATGTCAGCAGGGAGGGCATGCTGCAGATTAACAAATATACACTGAGTTTCACTCAGCTAAGGGAACGTATATATATATGTTTTTATACTGATGGTATTTTGATGATAATAGCAACTTGTGACTAAGTGTCTCATTTTAAAGGTTAAAAACCTTGAGTTCCTCAGAGCTCCTGTAAGGAGCCATGGAACTGTGTCAGCTTTTTGAAGGGATTACTTAGCAATGTCCAGAGAACTTAATGTCCAGAAGAACAGAAAAATGCATGAAAAAGTAATAGAAATGTTAGGCAAAATATTTAATCTGTGAAAAAGATACCAGTTTGTGACTCTGGCAATGGACTTTTAAAGGACCCAGTAAGTTCTCATTGCCTTTAGTCCTTCTTTTTTGCCTCCATTGTCAACTTATGCCACTCACACTTTCCTCTTCCTGCTTGTTTTATTCTGTAGTGAAAAAGAAGTATTGGGTATATGTTGATGGCTTAGTAAGTGCAGAGATTTCATTAGAAATATAATATCTAAAACATTAAATAATCCCAGAAGTTGATTTTTTTTTTTTTTTTAAATACAGTATGGTGATAGAGCAGAATCTTAGGAGTATAATTATCATCTCTTTTTTTGGAATGGTCTGTGGTGGTATGTGTGTAAGTGTGTTTAGAGGTCCAAGCTTGTCTTTTAAAATACATTTTGTAGCAGCTAGCACATGGGGTTTCCTGCAGTGAGTAAGATAGCTTAGGTGGGTGTTTTGGTGTATTGGAAATTTGTACGAGGAGCAGGAAAATTGGATTTTGCAATCACTTGTTCCATTACTGTTTGCATACATTTTTACAAGCGTGAGAAGCAGAGATAAGAGTGGATGCTGTGGTAGTGAGGGAATGAAGAATGTTATGGAAATGGGTACAGTTTGGGCCTTTTAGTAGCCTCTGTCCAGATATTTTTTTCATACATTTCTCTATTTTAAGATGAAGGTTTATATAAAAATACATGTTAAGAAGTGCTACATGGAGTCTTCTGTAAGTCCTTTACAATTTGCTCAATATTTTAGTGTGCTGTTTGTTCAGCAATTCCCCCTGATTTTTAATTCCCCACCAAATTTTCCTTTAGGCAGGCATGGAAAATATGCATAGGAGTGTTTGTTTTTCTATTAGGCCAGAAGGCACAACAAGAAGGATACCCGCTATTGCTGGTTTCAAGTGAATGTGTTTGAGGTGGAGGCTTGCTTCATTAATATATCTTGGTAACCCATGGCTGAGGGAACAGAGGGATGGGGAAACCTCTATCTAGGTATTGTTTAAATGCCTTATAAAGCGTTTTTCTGAATGTATGTGTGTATATATAATATATCATATATAAAATATGCATATATATGACTCTATAGACAAGGATAATACATCCTTGTATTATCAGTGGTTTCTGGCACAGATAAAAGCCATGTTGCATTCCTGCTTGCCATCTGTCATCTAACCTCATCTTTCATCACACGTCGTTTCTGCACTCTTGGTTCTTTCCCATTTACTTCTCTCCATGTCCAGTTTCATATCCTCTCTTCTCCACAGCCTCAGCACTCTTGTCCTGACAATTTTTGCTGTTGTTTGTGTAGTCCCAGCTCCTCAAAGAACGATCCATGAGAGACTGAGAAAGCTGTTGTTCTTGAGACTCCCATCCTTCCTCCAATCATACCACACCTTTGGCTGAGGCAAGCAGCTGTCAGTGTAACACCAAACACATTTTAAACAGCACACATCCTTCTGTTTTAACTGTAAAAGGAGCAGTTGTGTCTTTGTATTCCCAAAAATAGCCCCTTTCCAAACATGCTGAAAAGTATTTTGTTTCTAGTGAAACAAATAAGGAATTTGTAAGTCAATCTTTAATGAAGATGAAAGAACCAAACCACTTAGAAATAGCTTTGAAAAGTCATATCAGAATAACGTGAGAGTTACTTAGATCTGATCTTTATGTTTGGCCAAGCTGTGACCAGAACAGGACCCAAAATGTGATTTTTTTTCCTGGGGAATGCGTGTTAGAGTAGCCTGTTGCTGGTAACAGACTCATGAACTTTTTACTGCTGAGGTGTTGACAGGTAAAGCTCAATGACTCCAGATTCTCTCAATCACTTTATAGTCCTTGTTATAAAAGAGAGGTTGGATATGGCTGAGTAGTCCCATTTTCTAAGGTGGTCTGAGCTTTTTGAAATCTGCTGTCTTCAAATCTACTTTGAAGGGGGACTTGTGGGTTTGTTTTTTTTTATTCCTGAATTTTGCACAATATGAATGCAGTATGCCTATTACTGTGGAAGTAGTCCCAACAATGTCTGATAGAAGAAAACTGAGAAAGGAAGTAGATGAAGAGTGCCCTGATACAGAGCTCTAGAAATATTCTTGTATATTTATGTAGGCCTTACATGCAGTGGTCAGTTAGACATGACTTGGGAAGGAAAGATGTCCTTGAAATCTCAAAGTGCCCTGTCCTGGATGGGGCACCAGAAGTGACTGCATTCACTTCCCAGACAAGCCTCCAAAGGTATATAGTCAGGATAAAGACAGTTATATCTATCAAAACATTAACTGCATTGAAGAGACTTAATGATGTGCTACTGTGACCCCTATGCTATTGCTCTAGCAGCCAGGATACCTGCTGGAGTTATAGGGAGGACTAAACACCTAGAAAAATATATGCATAGGTGCAAATAAGCTAGTTAGAAGTTACAGAGAAAACCAAATTTGTTTTGAAGAGTGTATTTTTTATCTTCCTAACAAAACCCTTCCTTCTTACTTTTAAGTGATGACTGTCTTATGTTAAGGTGGAATGAGAATCTTGGTGACGATTGTCAGAGTAGGATGTACTGCTTCTCCAAAGCTAGTAAGTCAGTATAACAGTAGGAAATGCTTATTTACAGTAATCTGCAAGAAATAGGGAGTAACCACAGTAAAGGTATTACAGGAGGAAAGAATTTGAGGAGGCAGATTTAGAGGGGGAATTTGTCTCTGGTTGTGCATTTGATGAGTGCCTCACGTACAAGTTAGAAACAGGGATGTCCTTATGTTCCCTGTGTACAAGCAAGCCACTGGAATAATTTAGACAAGAAATTTTTCTGTATTTTTTTCTTTTTTCTGCATTTTTAAAATATTTGCTTCATCAGGACGTAGTTCTCGTTGCCTATGAAGGAAGCTGTTTTCTTCAGAAGTGAAGATATTGAAAACAATTATTTCAGACATCTTTTCAATACCCATATGCTGTAGTCTATGTTTAATGACTTACTGCCCCATCCATAACTGCTTAGAAATAGTTTTCTTAGTCACCGTGTATTCAACTAACCATTCAGTACCAGGCAGTGCTACAGGCTGGGGCAGAGTGGCTGGAAAGAAACCCAAGAAAAGGACCTGGAGCTTCTGGGCGACACCAGCTGAACATGAGTCAGTGCGTGCCCAGGTGGCCAAGAAGGCCAATGGCTCCTGGCCTGTATCAGCAATAGTGTGGCCAGCAGGACCAGGGCAGCGATTGTCCCTCTGTACTTGGCACTGGTCAGGCTGCATCTCAAATCCTGGTTTTAGTACTGGGTCCCTCAGTTCTGGAAGGACGTTGAGGTTTGGGAGTGAGTCCAGAGAAAGGCAGTGGAGCTGGTGAAGGGTCTGGAGGACGAGTCCTGTGAGGAGCAGGGGAGGGAGCTGGGGTTGTTTAGCCTGGAGAAAAGGAGGCTCAGGGGAGACCCTATCACTCTCCATAACTCCATGAAAAGAGGCTGTAGCCAGATGGGGATCGGCCTCTTCTTCTGGGTAACAAGCAGTAGGAGAAGAGGAAGTGGCCTCAAGATGTGGCAGGAGAGGTTTAGACTGGATAAGAAACAATTTCTTTACAGATGGGATCTTCAAACACTGGAACAGGCTGCCCAGGGAGGTGAAGTGGTGGAATCATCATCCCTGGAGGTACTGAACAAATGTGTGATAGATGTGGGACTGAGGGACATGGTTTAGTGGTGGACTTGGCAAGTGCTGAGTGTGCTGGTTTTGGCTGGAACAGGTTAATGGTTGGCCTTGAGGATCTTAAAGGCCTTTTTCAGTCTAAAATGGTTCAATGATTCTGTGATTCTAAGAGAAGTGTTTCAAAGCTTTTTTCTAAAACTTTCCAAAGGAATACACTCAAACATAGTGGTCAATTGTATTAGTTTAACTTACAGGAATTCACAAATGGCTAAAAATACATACAATTAAATGTCAGTTATTTTCAAATTAAGATGTTTTTGAGTTTTATCTTAAATTAAAATATCACTTTGCTACAGCTAAATTTTTTGTGATTTAGGAATGGGTTGCAGACAGAGAGGAAGGGTTGAACTTTTCTTTAGGATGTACTTATTAACTTATATTATATTGAGACCCTCAAGTCTTCCACTTTAATGAAAATTGGTGGAGACTGGAATTACTCAAAACATCCTGGAATGTGGTGTCGTGGAAAGGAAGAAAGACAGTATATTAATAAGAGCTGATATTTGTTTAGGCTTTTGAAAAGGATATTCTGTTGAATTTCATTTATTAACTGTATTTTCTGTCTCTGAAAAATCTAATCCTGAATAAACGGTGGAAGTTTACCTTGTAATATATCATGACAAATATGAAAAGTGTTGTGTGTGAAGTGTGATACTCTCTACAGACACCCATGGTGATATCCTTTCCCCACTGAAGTCAGTAGGTGCTCTCCTCGCTGCTGTCAGTGCCATTGTGGTGTTTCTGAAAGAGAGCTGAAATGCTGAATGTATTGAATGCCTCTGCTGATACTGGTGTGGTAGCACGGTAGCAACTGGTAAAATGGTATCTAACCCTGTGCTGTAGCTTTGATGAAGCCGCCAGCATGCTGAATTGCAGAACTGTACTTTGCAAACACATAGGGAGGGATGCCTGTCCTTTCTTTGCCTTCGCTTTTTCGAGAACTCAGTGCCAGTGCTCACTCAGCAGGCCAGATACTTGTGAAATCAGATTTGTGTTGGTGCCTGAAAGAAAACCGAACCCTTCTGAATGTTTGCCCTACTGTGTTACATAGTGCATGTAGACTAAAAAGAGTAAGACACACCCTCTAGTCAGTACTGCTGTGTGTGTGCTGCTTACTATTTTTTGAGGTATAGCCCCAAAGTGGAAAAGAAGAAAATTGGATATACAGTGACAAAAAATACTGTATTTTTAAATTGTGCTTAATCAGAAAATTCTCACTCATTTCCCTCTCTGAGAAAAACCCCACAAGCAAAGCCAAAGAACAAAATCCCAAAATCATTCTATGTATTTAAAAATTTTCATTTCATTAGAGAGTGGATCATACCCAGTCAGGTTCCTAAGTGTATGACTTAAATAGTGAGCTGTGAAGTCAATTTGATAATTTCAAATACACTGAGTAAGTTCAGTATTTTTTATATCAGCTGCATCAACTGTGGGAGAGAGTATATCCAAATCCTCTGGATCCTGATTGCTAAGGATCTTGCATGAAGAATGTAAATTTGAATTCTAAAACCTGGTTTTGATGGAAAGTGTGAGGTAAGAGTCTTGACCACTCCTTACTGGCAATTTCTGCAGTCTTTCTGTGGTATGTTTAAATGTGTTTTCTATAATGTGTACATATATATATATATATTTGTGTGTGCATCCACCAGCGTATTTATTGTAAATCAGTTCAGAAATTTCAGTGTGTGAAGTTAGGTCATTGTATGAGATTCTGTGATTTGCAGAAAAGAATTTGCATATAAAAGGAAAGAGAATTAATAAAGCTTTACATCAGCATTGTACCTGTGCAGTTCTGGACTGTTTCAGACATTGCAATCAACTCTACAGGTGTGACATTGACAGTCAGAAATACAGAGATTTGTCCTCACTTGTCACCGTCCTGTGTATTCTTCAGTGCCACACCTTGAGAATTTCAGCTCTTACCAAGGGAGCTCAGTGTTGGAAATGAAAAAGCAATAGTTAAAAGTGTGCAAAATTCAGTCCTCTGCCCACAGTTCCCTGTCTACGTTCCTTGGAGGAATGCTTCTCTTTGTGACACCATGGCTTTTACATTCATGAAGCCCCATAATGTGTCACACAGTAGTGGAGACTGCTATTTTGATTCCCTAGTAGCCAAACAATCCTAACAAAGGTGCCTTGTCTTTCTTATTTGTTCATTTCCTTAATTTTCAACTGTATCTTCCTACCGTATACTGAGAAAGGGAAAGGACAAACTTCTTTGCAGGAAATGAGAAGGGATACAGTAATCCAAAGATGTGTGTTTGTGGATAAGTGAAGCATAATGAGTGGGTGTGTCTGCCCTTTCCAAAATAGTTTTCTCAAATACAGCCGTTTGCAGAGACTGTGCTCTTGAGTGCTTTCCCTGTCAAGTGCCGTAAGACCTACGCAAGCAGAGCTGTGGAAATGTGGTAATGAGAATGCCCTGCTTGTGCATTTGGTCCCTGTGTGCCTCCTGGTGCACCTTCCAGCCGTGCATGAGCCTGTGCCTGCAGATTTGCTCTTTTCAGACTTTCAGACTTTTGTCATGAATATGGCCTTGGACATCTAAAGGCCTCACTGACACCTTCTGTGAGAGGAAAGCACAAACCTGTGCCAGCAGTAGCCTCTGAGCAAGGCAGGGACTCATCTTTAGAAGATTTTGCCTTCTGAATGCTTTGAGATCTTGGATGAGAGATGCTAAGGAAGTGCGAAGTATTGCAGCCGGGGATCAGATAATGGTTTCTTCATGTGCAGTTTTGTTAATTCCTTTATTTCATGTATGATAAATTGCTCCGTGTACCTTCAAGCAATCTCAATTTAATGCAAGTAAATAAAAAAGTCAAGTAATGACTTTGACTGACTGAAGAACTCATAAACTCCAGCCACCACTTCTCATCATCTAGCTTCAGAATGATGAGCCTGTAGGTACCCTTCTCTCCATTCCTCCTTGCACTACAGCTCCCTAAAAATATGGACCCTCAAAGAATAATGACAGTGCTTGTGTTTGCACATCCAAAGGCCACAACTCAGACAGTGGTAGGAAAAGGTGTTGTGTTGTTTGGTTTTGGTTTATTTGTAATTTAGTGCAGGAAAGAATAAATCAGAGGAGGGTTTCTAACCATTTAGTAGGAAGTAAAAAAGCACTCAATGTTTTTCACTGTGCTAGGGCTTGAGTGACATTGACCCAATAACTGTGAAACTTGGGAAGAAGCTGAATGATTTTACCTTTCCAAGAGAAGGTTTCAAGAACTTAGGAATTGCATCTGTTATTTTCTTCCCAAATATGAGCTTGTTTTATCCAGTAACATACATATCTACGTAATTACACATCTTCCCACTCTGCCACACGCATGCATTCACACACACAGTTATATCTTTTATACTTAGGTCTGTCAGTTGAGTGTGTTAAAGATTCTTTTAATAAACTCATCTCAGTCATTCAGAGCAATGGTTTTGTTCCAACCAATGAATGATCAAATGGTTTAGGTTGGAAGGGACCTTAAAGATCACTTAATTTCAAACCCCCTGCCATAGACAGGGACACCTTCCACTAGAGCAGGTTGCTCAAAGCCCCATTCAACCTGGCCTTGAACACCTCCAGGGATGGGGCATCTCAAACTTCTGTGGGCAACATGTGCCAGTGACTCACAAACCTCACAGTAAAGAATTTCTTCCCAACATCTATCTAATTGTCATTCTAGGCTCCCTTTAGGTACTGGAAGGCCAGTCTGAACAGTCCCAATTCTTCCAGCTTTTCCTCATAGGAGAGGTGCTCCATCCCTCTAATCATCTTGGTGACTCTTCTCTGAGAGTGACCTTCCTGTGCTGGGCACCCCAGAGCTGGATGGAGCAGTGCAGGTGTGGTCTCACCAGAGCAGAGGAGAGGGGCAGGACCACCTCCCCGGCCCTGCTGCCCACGCTGCTTTGGATGCAGCCCAGGATACAATTGGCTTTCTGGGCTGCAAGCACACCTTGCTGGGTCAGGTCCAGCCTCTTCTCCACCAGCACCCCCAAGTCCTTCTCAGCAGATCTGCCCTAGATCTGTTCATCTGCCAGACTGGATTGATGCCAGGAATTGCCCCGACTCAGGTGCAGCACCTTGCTCTTGGTCTCGTTGAAGCACATGAGGTCCCCACAGGCCCAATTCTTGAGCTTGTCCAGGTCCCTCTGGGTGCCATCCTGCCCTGCAGGTGTGTCAACCACACCATTCAGCCTGGTGTCATCTGCAGATGTGCTGAGGGTGCACTCGATGCCTTTGTTTCTGTCCTTAATGAAGACATTAAATAACACTGGGCCCAATGCAGACCCCGATGGACACCACTTGTCACCAGTGTCCATCGGGATTCTGAGCCATTGACCACAACCCTCTGGATGTGACTGTCCAACCAATTCCTCATCCACCTAAGAGTCCACCCATCGAATCCTTCCGTCTCCAGTGTAGAGAGAAGGATGTGGTGGGGAACCATGTCCAAGGTTTTACAGAAGTCCAGATTAATGACATCTGTGGCCCTTCCCTGGTCCACTGATGCAGTCACTCCATCATAGAAGGCCGCTGGGTTTGTCAGGCAGGACTTGTCCCTGGTGAAGCTGTGCTGGCTGTCCCAAATCACCTCCCTGTCCTCCAAGTGCCTTAGCACAGCTTCTAAGAGAATCTGTTCCATGACCTGCCCAAGCACAGAGGGGAGGCTGACAGGTCAGTAGTTCCCAGGGTCCTTCTTTCAAAAATGGGTACAGTGTTTTCCTTTTCCAGTCACCTGGGACTTTATCTCACTGCCATGACCTTTCAAACATCAAAAGAAAATGGCTTGGCAACTACATCAGACAATTCTCTCAGGACTCTGGGATGCTCTAATTGTGTCCCATAGAATTATGTATGTTCAGGTTCCTCAGGTGATCATGAACCTGATCTTTACTTAGAATGGGAAGCAATTTGTTCCCCCAGTCCCCATCATGCAGTCCACCTCCTCGAGAGGTTGCCATTGAATACTGAGGCAGAAAATTTGTTGAGCACCTCAGCCTTCTCTTCATCCACTGGTAGGAGTTTTCCAGCATTGTTTATCGGGTGGTACACCTTCTTTGACCTTCATTTTCTGGTTAGCATCCTGTAGAAGGCCTTCCTGTTACTCTTTGCACCCCTTGCCAACTTCAGTTCCAGCTTCACTTTGGCCTTTCACCCCATCCCCACACAGCTGAATTTCACCTCTATACTCTTCACAGGGTACTTGTTCTTGTTTCCACTGCCTATGCAGTGGAAACTTTTAGTTTTACTAGCAGTTTGAAACCATCCTGTGGTTTTGGTGTGGGCTTTTTTGTTGCTGTTGTTTTTGGTTTTGTTTTTTTCTCTTTTTTTTTGGTTTTGGTTTTGGTTTGGTTTGGTGTGGGTTTTTTTTTTTTGTTGTTGTTGCTTTTTTGGTTTTTTTGTTTTTGTTTCTGAGAATCTTTTTTTTTTGTCTTCCTGGCATAGAAGAAAAAGAAATGCATCCCTGCAATTCCATCACTGCTTATTGACAGTTTAGGAGTTTCATTTGTGTAACTCCTAGTATACTTAATGACAAAAGAATAAAGATACCTGAAATGCAAGCATGGAAGGGCAAAATACAAAAGGCAATCACACTGTAGCAAACTTGCATAAATTGGGCTGTGTGCATCCAAGTAAAAATTGCAAAACTTCCTATATTTTATATTTCATCAATGATGTATGCTACAACTTAAAAAAAAAAAAAAGAAAAATTAGTGGGAGATACGCCTTAATTTAAACAAATTAATTGATTAAATGAGATAGTAGGAACACCATCCAAAAGTTTAAATTTTGGTCTCAAGTTTTAAATTTATCCTAGCTGAGATGAAGTATATATATATAAAAATATAAAACTCCCATGTTCAATCTACCTGTGACTTACCCTGCTTATACAGTAGACCTGTTCTGTACAGTCATTGCTACCCATAAGGCAGTGTAAACTTGTTTTTACTTGCCAGGCACTTTCTGAGAGTCGTGGTTGTCTTCTGCATTTCTAAGAGAGAGATACGAACATGAGCTGAATGTACACTTTAACCAGAGACAGTGGTGTTAGACCTTAAAGGTCTGCTGCTAACTATATGGTTGGCAGCAGGCAAAGCATTTTACACCATGGAATATGGAGGCATTTCACAGCAACTGAGTTGGATATTTTTGTTTGCTGGCATATTCTCTCCTTGCCCCTCTAAGCTTTATCTGTGGCTCAGGTCATTACAGACAGTGGCAATACCAAAGCACGTGTGCTGGGTTTGCTGCGTTCCTACATGCCCTTGCCAGTGCAGCCTACTGGAATATGAGATACTCTGATCATGTAGGAATCATGGTGGCAATTTGACAATTTCTGAATATTACTTTTTGACAAATATTCTAAGTGTTATATAAATATTTTCATGCAATATTAACATTATTGTAACACCAGTATAGAAGCATAAATTACCAGATGAGTCAGAATTATGGCCCTTTTCTTGCTATGTGTGGGCAGACCCCTGCATCTGTGCTCATTGCAGGTTTGGGACCTCAGTGCATTAGATGCATACTGGAAGAAAATGAGTCTGCAAAGTATTTTAATAGAGGGAATACATTGCCCTTAGTTGTGAAGAATCCTCTAAAAATGGAAATGTTCTTGTGCTTCACTTTAAAAAAGACAAGTATGTTAATATGGAAATGTCTCTGGAAATTCTTGTAAGAGAATGACAAAACTGGAAAAAAACCTTGTAAAACAGCTCAAATCAATGTCTTGAAAGAAAAGCAGAGGTGTATTGTCTTACAGAGATTCCAGACAAGATCTGTGTATGTAGGCTCTAGTGGTGGTCCAGTATTTCTGTAGAGCATATTTGTAGCTAATGTACTAATATCTCACACAGTATGGTAATATAATTAACTTTTCGTGACAGCAGTTTTCTCAAAGTCATGAACTGTAATTTTATTGTCTGCCTCTTCTCAGGGGAACACTGAAAATACTCACTAATAGGGATCTCTCATCTGACAACTTTCCTCAAATGGAAGCTTGCAGGTTATTGAGGAAGACATCCTGGTGCTTGGTATCCTGAGATATGTCTTTGTTTTTAAGTACTTCAAAGATATCTGTGTGCAGCACTGCTTTATTTGTTTTTTCTTCCTCTGTGAAAATAGTATGTTCCATATCTGTCATCTGGTTTGGCTTTGTATACCAAGAAACAGTAGTAAATATTTCAGAAAAGCAAGTAGTTGTGCTTTTGCTCAGAAAAGTGGAATTACAAGAAAAAAGCATCAAAGTCAGAAGGGGCAAATGAGGAGAAAGATTTAATTTCTCATAGCTGAGGCTGCTTAAGTGGATGCTGCCTCAGCTTCTAGAGTGAGCATGTTTTGCATAGAAGGATTAGAAATTTCTCCTTCTTGCTGTAAATAAAAAAATTAATGATTCTCAACTTCCTCTGAAATGCTTCATGCTCCTTTCCTCAGATATCACCTTGTGCTATTTCTTCCTCTCATCTCTGTGTCTCTGCAAGTGAAGGAAATAGTGGCTTCTCTTCTTCCCCCTTTGCTGCCACATCCAGGGAAGGTTAAAAATCCAGCATCACTGAGACTTCAGCTTTACCAGTCCTGAGGGTCATCTTGAGACTACAGTTTTCAAGTTAATATTCAGAGCAGTTACAGGGACCCCTGCTTCTTCTTTTGTTTCTGTTAATCAATTTAGGAAAATTTGATTAGCTCTGGTTGTTTGTGAGAATACAGATCAACCCTCTTTCTCTTTTCAGATTGCCTGAATCTCGATTGTCCTCTGAGATGGCAAAACCTTCTGACATGCAGGTTTCTTTCCTACGAACCAATTTTCATCTAGTCAATTGAATTATAATTTCATCTAACTCCTTCCTTTCCTGAAAGTGTGATACTCATTGTGAACTTCTTCTTGGTTCTGTAATAACATTCAACTTAAGTATCAGAAAAAAAGTAGTACTTGGAAAATATTTTGATAGTCTTACAAGTCAAGGTATATTGTCAGATCTTCTAGCGACCACATGCAGTATA
Organism: Platysteira castanea; assembly: GCA_013397175.1. Lineage (NCBI taxonomy): Eukaryota > Metazoa > Chordata > Aves > Passeriformes > Platysteira > Platysteira castanea. Next base: position 1,008,551 of record VYXC01005992.1, read on the forward strand.
AGAGCAACATATATAATTAACTTGGCACAGGTGGGGGGAGGATAGGGAAATTGTCTCTGTTACCTCCCTTCTTTGGTTTTGAAATCTCATGCTCTTGTATGATACGCTTGGGAAATTACAGACTGTGAGTGGGATTCATATGGCAAAATGTAGACATCTACATCTGAGTTAGTCACCCAAGGCTCCCTGTGTGGGGAATGGAGAGAAACAGGACAGATGAATCACACCCTTCAAGAACCTACTTTTTTTTACCTCTATGCTAAGACAAAATGACTCATAGCCTGAAAGTGCCCATTTGGCTAGTAAAGGAGGTTGGGGTAACAACTCGGATATGATAGCTGCATTCTGCACCCCAAAAACTAGCTGAGATGTACCTGGTGCTTTGTGGCTCTGGTGCATACCCGTGTGCTTGCATGTACATGTTTGTCAGATTGTGCGAGTATTCAGTTTTAGGAAAAGAACTCACTAGTTTTCCACATAGAAATTCCTTGGAAAACTGAAGACAACTTTAGGTTTACATGTGTGAGAACTCAGAAATCAAGAAATGTGTACACTGAATTAGCATGTTTTTCCTGTATGTACATTTCTCAGTATGCATCAACAAATAATAAAAATCTCTAATAAGAAAATTGTCAAAACTTGGTCAGCACATCACTTTAGTAGCTGATGATGCCACTGTTTGTTTAGTTAACTTTGGAAACTGTGTGCCCTCTGCTTTTAGGGAGAGATGTGTCTGATGCTTTCCAGATGCTGTAGGGAACTGTGAGCTCTTTGTGCTGCATCTAAGGTAGTCTCTTCTCTCTGTGTGTAAACCACATAATATGTTTCCCTCAAATTATCTTTGTCTTCAGTCAGCCTGAGGAGTCTGCAGTAAGTGAGTATGTGAAGACCTTGCAGTGCTACTTGCAGAAATGGAATCTGTCTTCCCATGTTTGCTTTTCAATACATCATCGGCAACAGCACATGGGGTGTGAGCCAGGGTGGGCTCAGAAACAAGTCGTATTCACAGCGGTGCTGTTGCCACTAAAAATCTGGGTGGAGTCCCCTCAGCTGAAAACACTGGTGAGAGGTACATGATCCTCCCACAAAGAGGTGAACAGTATTAAAATAGAATGGGCCAGTGAAACAAGACAAATAATAATAGCCCAGTAATGTAGTATTAACGGTTTCTTTTCAGCTTCTGTTTTGTATGAAGAGATATGCATGGTTGACTGACACAAATTAAACTGAGGAACTTCTGTTTGAAAGAGAGAGTATACTTGCTTGGCTTAGATCTGTAATTAGAGTATGTCCAGAAAGATGGCTTTTGGTAGAAATTGAGCTTTTGCACCCTCTAACTCTAGGCACCTGGCCTGAGGAGCACGATCCAGTCAGTAGATTCCAGCACACCAGTTTCCTATGTAGTCAGCATACACAGATACCCTTAAAGGGGTAACACAACACAAGGGTCACAGGTCCTTCTTCTCTGGTGATCAGAGCTGCAAACTGGGACTTACTCAAGATCCAGACCCTGGAGATATATTCTGGGTAGCTGCGTAAATCACAGCTGATTTTCACGTGTGAATGAAGCCCTGCTGTATCAGAAGCAATGCATCTATAGCCTTCTCTGTGAAATCTGCAGATCACAGATCCTAATTCCCAGAAAACCTTTCCCTGCCAAGTCACACTAGGTTTAGAAGGCACATCGCTTTGTTGGTCCTTTTGAAACTGGACAGTTTTGAAGCCAGACATGCAAGATTTCAGTCAATGATAAGTAAGATGTTGCCTGACTGTAGCCTAACAGTGACACAGAATGATGGATAATCACTGGGTTCAACATCCTCCTACTTCCAGACAAAACCAGCATTGCCTCTACCATCCTCTCTCTACCAAAAAAGAAGAAAGCCCTCAGAAAAGAGCAGTGACTGTGTTATGGAACCATTGTGAAATCTGTGTTTGAAATACCCAATCTATCTTCCTGAATCAAGGACAGAGTTCAGTTAAAGTGGTGCCTCCACTGGCTTTTGTTCTGGCTAGGTCAGTTCAACACCATGCTGTAGGTTAAATTATTGGAGCTGTGGAGATAGCTGAGGACTGGCTACAGCACTGAATTTCTCTCAGTGTTTTGTCAGCACTGATCAGTGATTTGTGCTCAAGTCATTTGGTCAGAATCATCACCAGTGAGCAGCAGGCTATTTTCGGCTTCTTCCCTTACCTTTCAGCCAAAGGCAGGGAGATCCAGAACAGCAGCCTTACCTGGGAACTGCCCTGGACAGCCGTGTGCTGGCTCACAGAACCACGTGGCTCAAATCAGTGTGTCAACAACTGCCTACAAAGGTAGGGCTGGAGTTCTGCCAGGCCCTGGAAAGATGATGTACCTCTTCCAGGTGAGAACCACTGTGCTAAACGTCAGATGATCAGTGTGGATGCTTCCCACTCCTGTTTGTGGTGGTTTGAGGAAAGGCTTCTTTATAAGACAATGTCTTCCTAAATTACTTGCCACTATATAGCAGCTGAATTATTTTCTAGTCTTTAAAGTCTTTATCTGAAGAAAAACCATATATATGTGTATACACACACGCACATATACACAAGTAAATTAAGCTTTTGTTTTGAAAGGTACTTGGCAAATAATGATTCCTGGATTTAAAATTCCTACTTTTATAAATTGGTAGGTCATAACTTGAATTATAACTACTTTTATGTGACAAAACTGCTTTTATGTGATAAAAAGGCTTTTAGTAGCAGCTTCCCTTATAATTCAGGTATTATGATGGTAGAAAATAATTCAGATAACTGATAAAAATATCTCCTCATGATTTTGTATGTGTTTGCACTTCAAAGGACCAGCAGTGAAAAGATGATCACACATCTGAATCAGAAGGATAATATTTATATCTAAACTGGGTAACCATGTAATTCTGTTGGTGTTTCCCATACTCTGTCTGTCCTCCTCCACTTGCATGCTATAGCCTGATTCAGATTTTCTGTGCAGTGTTTATTACCTGAGCTGAAAAGCTCAATCTAAATATTTGGTCTGTTCAGTGATGTTCACAGTGTACTTCTGGCTGCTATGTACTTATGGAAGGGTAAAATACATGAGGTTGGCCATTCTTTTAGTTCTGTAACTTTTATTTTTGATATTCATAGGATGCTTTTAGAACCTGGTTAAAAATTACATTTTCCAGTATTCAGCTGCAGAGGAGGGCTTGGTATTTTCAGATGTGTTAGGAGTGATGCTTTTTGTACACACACATATAACTATTCAGAGCTCTGCAAAAGGATTCCTCTGTCACAAGATCCCCAGATGCTGGCTAGAAGAGATCAATCATCACATCTGGCCTGGCAATTAGACAATATAAATTTCAGGCTGAAATTATTTTCTAGATAGTGTATATGTATTATTTATTGTTCAGCTCTTCTGCTCTGTGCATGTTACCCTCATGTAGTTTAAGAAGACTGTATTACGTTCTTGCAAGATGTGTTTGGGTGACCAAATGAGCTCCTTGGGTCTGCTTTGCTCAGGCAGGCTTCATTCCGGAGTCATCCTGGTTGCATTTTTGCCCAGCAGAATGTTCCAAGAGGTTTTCCTCTCTCCCTTCTTCCTAAAAATGCAGAAAGAGGTTGGCCAGAGTCATAATATATTCTTAAAATTCAAGAATTGTCAGTGGGTGGCTACCAAGATATGCAACTTACAGACAGATTCATCATCTGAGCTAGGCTGAAATAATCACTGCAGTTGAGGAGGTTCTCAAGGTGGTAGGGAAGTTCATTCCTTTTTCATTATCCTTTTTCTCTGGTCATTCCAGTGGTGCCTTTCATTTCTTTCCATTCTAGTTTAATATTCTATTCTTTTACATTTACCTGATATATTTTTTCCATTACATTTTTCAAATCCATGAATCCTTGAATTCTTAAGGACTGATCGAAAGTACACGTTGCTAATTACTGATTCTCACTTGTTATTAGTATGTGAACATAACAAAGTGAGGGGAACCTTCCTGTACCACTTCTACAGCAAAACATCACAGGCCACTGTTTCTTGCTTTCTCATTAGTTAATTTCTTGTCTTTATTTAATACACGTTGCATTAATGAGGGATTAGAAGGCCTTTAAGTGGAACTTTATTATGTATGTAATTACCATACGTGCAGCATATGAGTTATTTAAGGTAACAATATATGCAACATTGTCAAAATGCTGTAACAGGAGGTCTGATACAGTTTTGTAGGCCGTCCTTGACTGCCTGTTCCTACAATATTATTACAAAAACCTACATTTAAGGCTGGCTACATCGTTAGGCTTTCACTGGGTTTTCCACAGCATTTCTCAGTACAGATGAGGTTTTGAGAGAGCTTTTACAGTTGTAGAGTTCTCGCATCTCTATCAGTAATGCACTATATTTACCATATTCTGGGACTGCGTTTGTCATTCACAGCCATGCTGTGATGAACGAGCAGACTTGGCCTGTTTGGTCTCTTTCCTCACTTGTTTCCAGGTAATGAACTCATAGCTTGTAATAGATGCTCTTAATCTGTAGCTGCCTGACAATACATTTTGTACTACTGAATGTAATCTTATTGTGCTACTCAAGGTCATTTGACTTTGTGTAAAGTTCAGTCCTTCCCTTAATTATCGTTGCCTCCCAAATTTGTATCACAAGAAAATTTCTTCATCACAATTATACTTATTCCGGAAATACTATTGAGATAAATGATAAATACAGGCAATCCTAATCCAGTTCTGTGCAACTTGATTAGTCATCCTCCTTTTGGCTGGTAGTACCCCTCTCAGATAAATGTTTTCCTGCCTTTTCTTCAGCTTGGTTGCTGAAGAAACCTTCTTTAGTTTAACCAGTGATTTCCCATTTGACTCTGTACTAAGTGGTTTACTGAAATGTACATCAACTATGTCTTGCTTAATTTAGAAGGAGTGACCTGTATTTTCACAAATTCTTTCTTTTTTATTTTCTTACGTTTACGTCCATCTTTGATAGTCATTTCCCTCAAAAGCTTGTGACTGAGGCCTGGCTAAAGTCACAAATACTGTGTAGATCATAATAAAACATTGGATGCCCAGCCTACTGAGTGCTTTAATCACCTTTCTGGAAACAGTTGCCAATTTTGTTTTTCCTCATTATATGACTGTCCCCTGCCAGACCTGCAGTTATACCTGGAATTTCATGTGCCAGCTCTTTTGACACATGGACCAATACTGACTCATGCTTTCCTTCTGCTCTCCCATCTGTTGGTGCCCGTGTGTTGTGGTGTTCCCTGTACTTGGATAATACGCTGTCAGGGGCTGTGCCTTTGTGACTGCACACCTAGAGCATCCAGGGCATCCACAGCTCTGGGTAAAATGGTATGATCAGTAAGATTTGTCAGATTTTGACTTTTTTTTGGTTTTTGGCTTCTGTTTGGAGAAGCTTTTGCTTCCCTTAGTAGCTCCTTCTAAAGCTGGGAGAAGTTTGTCCTGTGTGTTTGATGTCATGTGTCTTAGGATACCAGCATACAGAGTTGTGTTCTTTCTCCTTTCAAGCACTCATTATCGCTGAGCTTGACAAGCAGAGGAGGGAGATAACCTTTAATATCCAGAAAACTTTATGGTCTTTACTTGAGAAAGATTGTTCTAGATAAAAGAAAACCCACTTTTTCCAGGAGCAGTTAGAAAAGGTTAACAAATAAATTATTTTGAAGAAGTAAATTTTAATGTTCTCTGAAACACAAACGTTCACTGCGCAACAAATGAGACTCAAACAAAATCTGAATGCTTTTGAAAGTGCAGAGTCAGCAAGGGGGTTTGTCCTGTAGTCATACAGAGTGACTACCCAGGAAGTTCCCGTAGTCATTCTGCAAACCTGTACTTGAGAATATGCCAGTCTCTGCCAACTGAGGCTGTTTTTTAGCTCTTTGATGCTGAATTCTGTGCAGCCAATAGCACCTCTCTCAGTATAGAAAATCTGGTAAGTGGGAGTTAGGTGTAAGGACAAAATGTGTGTTTACTTAAAATTAGAAGATACATAGTGTTAAAAAGTTTTGTAATGTGTTAACCTAACTGTACATCTCTTTATCAGTTATGTGTTTGAAAGTCCTGTACATACCTAGAACGTCATTAATCAGCAAGATGAAAAACACTGGTTTCGAATTTAAAATAAGTTAAAGAGGGACATAAGTCAGTATTAATAATACTTTACTGATCTTTTAAAGTGTAACTTTCATTTATCTATAATGCAATTCAGTAGCATGCTGACATTGTGTGCTACCTGTTTTCGCTGTTTACCATTAGGTGTTTGAAATATTATGTTAGTGTTTGTTCCCAGCTGAAACATGCCTCCGTTTTTAGCATAGTAGGTTTAATTTTCATGTGGTTCACTTCAGCACATAGCTGCAGTATCTGCTCAAGATAATTGGTTTTAATGTTTCCTCACAGTCCTTTAGCACTTTCCAGACCAGAATATCACAGTTGTTCACCAATATTGAAAAAAAATGTGCCTATTAAGGATGGTGGCCTTGATTTAAAAAACTGTCATTGAAATAAGATAGTTCTTAGATGAAACATGTTAGAGGATTTTCAAGGTTGTCACTGTTTGAAAACCTGATCCTTTTTTAAAGGAAGGCCTATTTGAGTACCTCTATTCCTTAGTAACATTAAAAGTGTCATAGATAAGCCTATCCATTTTTTACTTGTAGTTCAAACAACAATAAAATTAAAATATTTACTAACACTAAAGTAACAAATTATCTGTCATTTTATCTGCTAATCAGTATGCACTTACTGAGTCTGAAGTATAGCTGGGGAATTCTTCTTAAGTGATTGGGATGCTCCTATTTTATTTACCTTTTGGCATTAAAATCATTATACATTTTTTTATAATCAAGTAAGGAGGCAAAAATTGATTTGCCTATCTTTTTTGTTTTGGTATTTACAAAAGCATACCCCACCCATTAAGCCACTTAAGCCACGCAAGCAAACCTCGACCATATGTGGACTGGCATCTCAGCATCGCATGCATGCTGGCTCTGGCTGTTGTCAGTACTCCTGAGGTTTAGAACTCCAGATTTGTGAAGCGACTTACAGGAGTGAAAAATAAAGAATTGGCTCAATGACAATGAATTGCAGCTGCTTCCCTGTTCACTTTTTGGTCTCCTTTTGTTCATTGTGGTGTCCTGTGCAGAGGATGGTGCTGTGTATGAGATGTCTGTAGATGTGGCACATAGGGTCATGGTTAAGTGGTGGACTTGGCAGTGCTGAGTTTATGAGATCTTTTCCAGCCTGAATGCTTCTATGATCCTATGAGGCCTTCCTTGCTTTGTAAGAAGCATATGCAAAGTGCCTCTGGCGAGCTTCATGGTTGTGATATTCTGGGTGTGGGTCAAAAGCCTTGAACAAACCGAAAAATTCAGAAGTCTGAAGGGCTTTGAATTTCATATTGGTAATAACTATTGAATTGGTTGATAAGGGCCAGTTTCTGTGCACTGACTCCTGTTTGGCAAGTGTTAGAAGCTGGTCTGCAGTGAAATTTCACTCTTTGTTTTAATTTGCCGTGCAGAGGCAGAATGCTTTTGACTTGAAAATAATGAATAAAAAACCCTATGGCCACCAGCCTATTTACAAATAAGTAATATAAGTATGCGTTAAAATATAGTAATTTAGTTCTTCAGTGAACCTCCTTGCTATGCCCCCACTTTATTTCAGCCAAATTAAAAAAGAAAACAAGCCCCCTTAAAAACTAAACTTAATGACTTTGTTAGCAACAGTAAAAATACATGGTTGGATTCACATATCTTCTTCTGGCTGCGTATTTGATGAAACATAGGAAATCATGATTCTTTAGAGACTGTCAGATGACATGTAGATGATGGCTATGAGTTTAAGCCCACTCAGAAGTGTAGTATGTCAGCCCCACAGGAGAAGAAGGGGAGTGTGAACTTAGTTTATGTGGTAATGAATAATATTGAATTTTAAATTATTGCTAAATAATATTTTTAAAGCACTTTGATGTGTTCATTTGCAGAATCTGTTTCTACAGAGCACTGAGTTATATTAAAAGGTTGTGAATGTAATTCATTACCAGCACAGTCAGTATTGATGTGTTATCTTACAGGTCACTGAACCAAACCATATAAATTACTTACTTATTTCTAATCAGTCTAGAAAAAAAATTGATACAGTTTTCTGTAGATTTTTTCTCCACTTTTTCTCCCCACCTGCAACTGTGTTAAATTGAGCAAAAGAATATTTAAACCTTTAGCATGTGTTACATGACTTTCCTGCTTGCCATGCTGACCAAGCTTCATCTGATTTTGGTGTGGCTTTGATCACACATATTGCAGGAAGAGCCTCCCTCAAACTTCTTACACTTAATCTCTTAGCTTTTAACTCTTACTTGAGAATCGTTTGTCTGAAACAGAGACTCTTAATTACAAAAGTGCACACTGCAGAACTGTGTGTAAAATTACTTAAAGAGAGTCACTTGACATTTGGTCAACAAATGCAAAAAAATCCACTAAACCAATCATAGTGTCAAATATCATAGCTTTTTACTAAAACAAAGGAAATATTTAAAAGTGATTTAAGGAAATATTTCAGAGTGATTATTCATGCCTAATTAATCTCACCAATTAGTAGTGATTTTGATAATACTTTCACATAATAATACTTTAAACCTAGATATCCTATTGTTATAGTGAATTCAATAATATAAACATTAAACCCAAAATACAGATAGACTGTTGTAATGCAATTTACATTGGCCATTTTTAAAGAAAGCAACTGAAAAGCTAAAAGCACGTCAAGAGACTGATCAGATTAATGCACTCAGTTTTGATGTACTGTAGTTATCACAGAAATATTAATGACTTATCTCTAATGAAAGGAAATAAGGTTTTTACCTACCACTGTGTCTGAAATTATTAGGTTTCAGACACAGTGTGACAGTTCTGAAGTAAGCTTTTATGCTATAATATAATTTGAAATTTAAAATTTAGTTTTACTCTGCTATTGACATCTATTCCACAGGATGTAAAACTGAATATCTTGACTGGCTGAGGTCAAATCATGGTCTTCTGACTATTTTTTTCAAGTACACAAAATATAACCAAGAAAGAATTTGAACTCATAATTTAAATGACTTAAATTTTGATGTGGAGACAGTATTGCCCACAGAATGCTGCCTATATTCCAAATGCAGAATTTTATGGCTGCTATTAGCTTTTAGGATAATTATTCTTTTAAAGTCAGTATTGGCATCTGTAGGTACAGAGTGTAGGGTAGCGTTTACAGGTGAAGGAAGATCTATGTAGCAGTTTTCCACTTGGAACACTGAAAAAGTTACATTCTTTCCTATTTCAAAGGAAATTTCATTTCTTCACTGAATATCTGCTGAGTACCCTGAGAACTAGAAAAAGAGTGAAACATCTTCAACACATTTTCATCGCCATTTAAAACCAAATTAAAGTTTCACTGTGTTGATAAACATTTTACTTTTGCTTTCCATGTACCTTTACTTACAGGATTCTTTGAACAGACTGCATATTTAAAGAAATACCTACAAATGTTTGATGCAGATATTTAATGTGATTTTATCACAATTGTTTGCACTGCAGCCCTGCCTTACAGATTTATATTCATTCAGTGAGGGAGCAGAAGTATATCATGCATTCTAATCATTCACATAACTCAAATTTAAGATAATTAGTATTTTGAAAGCTTTGTTTGAAGTGAAAATTACTTGCATATCTTTCAATGTGAATAATTTTCAATAACAAAAGGTCTTAAAAGAGAGTTTTGATATTTTGGTAAGATTTTGTAATGAGCAAAAATAGAGGAATACATTCAAGCCTGTATAGAGAGTTCTTCAGGTGTGTCAATTATAAACTTTGTTTTTTAGCATTACTAAGTACTAGCTCTTAAAACTTGTCTTATGATTCTTCAGTAGTGATTTGAGGGCTCGGTTAATACTTTTTAGGTATGAGGCCATTTTAAAAGGATCTTTCTCTTATATTAATAAGTCCACATAAATAATAGATCTGCTGTTAAATCAGAGGCAGAGTTCAGTTACTTCTGCAGCTGTAGGTTGGTATTATATCCAGTTTTAAACCACCCACATTTCCACAGCATCCACCCAGTCAAGCGTTAAGTGGCACGATTAACATCTGTCGTGCATGCTTCACTGTCAGCCTTAGAAAGCTGGGTACGTAGGAGAATAATTTATTTTAGTAGAGTTAATTTTAATTGTATTTCTGTATGCCTGAATTAGAAAAGGCAGACCTGAAGACGTGTCCTTGAAGCAGAAGGCAATGATGGTGTATGTACCTAGTGAGACTTAAAGTCCTCATTTCAGCTGATGTATAAGGAAGTGGGCTCCTGCCAAGTGGGGTTTTCCTTTTGAAGTGTAAGGTTCCTTGCGATCTCCAGAAAGCTCCATGGTTCAAAATGGTGGCCAACAATCAGTGGTGGTGGTTGTCCACCATTTCCAGCTGTGGAGTTTTCTGGAGCTCCTGGACCTTTAAAGACCCCGGAGACAAGATTTACATGAGAGGATGACACAGGTGATGACTGCGCAGCTTCTTCAATAGTTCAGTTTCCTGCCTAAACTTCGACTCTGTACTTAAAAATATCTGATGCTGGCATCTCTAAATTTGAGTTCCAAGTGGTGGGAAATTCACAAGATCAGTTGTTTTTTCTCAAATGTTGCCATCTTGGCCTGAACTCAAATGACAGCAGCTGTTCTCATGAGATTTCAATTTCAGCCAACTGAAAAAACAGCCTTTTCCTTTTCAGATCTAACCAGCTAGAGATGGTGGCAGTGACTTCTCTTCATGATGTTACGACTCCATACACGCCCTCCCACACACCACGTACATGTGAAGAATAAAATCGAGGTGGACTCCAGTGTGCTATGTATTTATTGTTTCTGCTGAATGGAATTGTGTGTTTTGTATGTGGAAAACATGGCTCGGTCCTCCAGTGTTCAAGCATTTATATTTAGTATGCGATAAATTCACTGAGGATTTATGTGTAAAGATCTGTAAAAGAAAGAACTTTCTTCTAGGGAGGCACTGACTGGGAATGACTTCCACCTTCAGTCACATGCGACAGCACTGAAATACCAACTCCTCCTGATTGATCTCTGCCAGTGTTCACTTGCCCTTCTTCCTTTCCAGCTTTCAGCAGCATATGGAGCATCAACAGACTCGTGGGCAGCTTGGCTTGACCTGAAAAAATCAGAAAGCAGTACTGGTTTTAAAAATAGGGTGCGGAAGCTAAAGGCAACTTGTGCTTCTGTCTCACAGGAACAGAAGGAGTGGCAGAGGTCAAAGAGGACTTGGCGTGTGTGTTGAGAGGATTAGGACCAGGTATGAAGGGAAGAAAGTAGGGTGGTACTTCTCCTTCCCTCTCTTAGACACTGGTGTGTTCCTTGGGTGTGGCATGGGACTGTGACTTCTCCACCTCTGATGGAAGGTGGGAAAGGGGCTCCCTTCCCTCAGGATGCCAGTGCTGCTTCCACAGTCTCCAGCTTTCTAACTGATGGGCTTTCAGTTCTTGGCTGCTTTGCTGGGGTATCCTGTTTCCAAGCACCTTTTTCCTCACCACCATCCAGGGTGGGGATCCTGTGATCCCAGTGGCTAGCTAGGGACATGTCCTGAATATGTGTCTTCAGTGCCCCAAGACAGAAAATTATGGTTTGGAATAATGCAGATTTGGTTCAGTTTAGACTGTAGGAAAGGGGGAAACCACTAAGAATTTACCATACTTGTGAATAACCACTTACATGAGAGTTTGAGTTTTTCTCAGTCTTTCTCCCATCTGAATCTATAGAACTCCTGATGATCAGTCTGAGAGCCATTTTATTCAGGCTTCTTCTCATGTTGTTGAAAGGAAAGTCTAAAACTTTCTGTCTAAGCTCTTATTTAATTCAGGGATGTGGAATTCCCAGCCAGATTGATATGAGGTTAAATTCGTGATTGTGGGCTGAAAAACTGAGTGACACATTTGAAACTTGATCTGAGACGTGAAGTGTCAAAGGGAGAGTGTCTTTTCCAGCCTGGTGCAGTGCTGTTCTTACTTTAACCTTGTGGAACTGAGAGGAGTTAGCTGGTCACTGGTACATCTGTAAAGATCAAGCTCTCTGGTGTGTGTACAGCAGTCCTCTGGCTGTTCAGACACCATAAAAGAAGAAAATCTAGCCCCAGATATTCTTAGTATGCTGTCTTTGCCACATCCAAATCCAAACTGTACTAGTATGTGCTCACTTAGAAACCATCAGTGGGATTCAACTTAATAAATGTAAGTGCATGCCTGTACTTGAAATCTCCATGCAAATCTGTAGTTTGAAACTCTCTGTAGTTGGCATTGGAGAGGAATGGGTATTTGTTAGGGTAGATTCATCTCATCCTAAGGTCCATGTTGACCATGTCTCAGTTCTATGCTGACTACAAAAGTAACCTAGAGTGACTAACTCAGCTAGTGATACCATTTTTTGGTAGGTGTGTGAAGATAGGCAAGTTGAATCTCACTCCTTGTGTCAGTGAGGCAACATGGAGCTGCTTGCCAGTAGCTATGTGTCAGAGCTAAATCCTCTTTCTCAGGATGAGGAAACTGGAAGCAGTTCCTGGATGTCTGTCCTGTGCATCAGAGAGTTACAGCACAGGGGGATATCTTGCTCCAAAACCTGTGTTAATGAACACTTAGAAAAAACATAAAAATAACCCTTAGGGGAACATTCGCATTTGCAGTCAGGACTGTGGATACAGAACTGGCAAAGACTGCCTGGAGTTGGGTGTGATGTTATAAGGAAAAGAAACATGAACTGTCAATAAATGCTCAAGGTAACCCATACCTCAAACTAACAGGTCTGGGACTCAGAACTTACAAGAGTCTCCAGTATCTGACTGGGTGACCTTGAAAATATTTTTTATTCTTGCTCTAGCTCCAGTTCCCAGTAAGTGTAATGTGAAAAAGGCATTGATTTCTTGCAAACCCCTTCGTCTTGGTTTAAGACAATTTACAGGGTGGAGCCTGGGCAACAAGCTACCTTCTCTTTAGTTTTAATGACTACCCTTTCACCAGTGAGAGATGAATGTGAGAAGATGTAAATGAAAAAATAACAGTTTACTAAAAACTGAAAGAATAACAGGCAAAATAACAGTAATAATCACTAGATACAAAGGTGCTGATCCCCATGGATTGCTTGGGCAACAAAGAGAAACAAGATATGGAAACATATGGAATACAATACAAATTCTTTGGGTTACCCAGGACACCCTTTGTGAGGCCAAATGAGGAAGTTCTGTGCAAGTGCTGAACGGTTTTCTCCAGGTACTAAAGAAGTATGGAGTTTCAAAAAAGTACTTTAGAGCTGCCATTTAATTTTAGTCAATAGGTCTTAATGTAAGATAGTGTTAGAAATATTATATGAATAGATGCAGTAACTTAACCAAAGCCAAGAAAAAAGGGTACAGGTAGAGTATACCAAATGTAGCTCTAATTGTGCTGGAAATTAGATGACTTAAAGTAGTAGAAAAATAATCCATGTTTTCAATATGCAAAAGTCAGGAAGCAAGCTTTATTGTAAGCAGAAAATAGACTTGCTCATCTTTCATAGGAAAAGACGATTTTATAAAAGTAACAGATATCTTCATTGACATAAAACTAAATAAAACATAGTGATGATACACAAGTGCTTGCTAATAAAAGTTTCCCTATTAGTGATAAAATTTAAAAAAAATGTTCTTTTGGAACTGAATCAGTGTTCGTGCTAGGCTTCTTATCTGACAGACACCAACAAACCTTCTTTGATTATGTGATTTGATGTGATCTTTGATTATAGTGACTATGGTAAGATTTCTTCTATTTGCCATATATGAATTCTGCTTAAATCACAGAGCTTGAACTTTTAATTTAAACAGTTTTGCTTTTACATATTATGTTTTTTCACTTTTTTTAACCTCCACAAGAACATCATGCTGTCCGTGTTAGTGTCTCAAATGAATTCTCCAAGTCTAGGCCATATAGAAATAGTGTTTTACCTTCTCTGTTGCTCTTAAAACAGTGTCACAGGGTATAAGAATGACCTGTCCAGGTTTTTTTCAGTACACCAAGTTGTGTTGCCTTTCCCAGAGATAGAAGGATGGATGTTTACTGCAAGTATCTTTCTAGAGCTTGGGAGTAGAGGATTTGGGTGATTGCAGTCATTCCCAGCATGAACTGATGTAAAGCAGCACTGGTGTTTTTTCATTGAGGGAGACCAGGAGCAGTCATATGATCCACAATGATTTCTGGAGGCAGAAATGAATATAGTCAGTAGATGCTGAAGTAAACTGCTGCAATGAGGTCTGCAAAAAAGTATATTTTGTCTGCAGCCCTAAATGAAGGATGTGAGTTACCTGAGACAGTCTCGAGCAGAATGTGAGAAGCAGGGCTCCTTTGTGTCCAGCTGACATGTGCTGTTATTAAAAATGGCAATGGCAAGGACACCACTCAAGTGCCCCACAGTTGCCTTGAATGCAGTTACATTTTTGACTTTTGAAACATTAAATTGTGAATGGTTTTCAACAAATCAGATGGAACATGCAGAAAAAAATAGTTCAATAGTCCAATAAGAAATTTTGTTAGCATATGCTTTTCTCAAAGCAATTTTATTGTCACATTGATTTTGAGTTCTCTTTAACAACAATGAAAAGAAACCAATGGGATTTTTAAAATTCATATAGCACTTTTTTGCTATTCTAAAATAAATATGCTTTATTTGCAATATAATTAGTCAAAGGATTTGTGCCTGATTTATATATTAAAATATTTGGGATTACATTTACGTTTTTAAAAACATGTGCTACCTTGCATGTCCAACCACACAGGTACAGCAGTTTAGCCTGCATCAGGCTAATGCTGATGGGACTCCACACATACAATATCCATTATGCAAGTTTATATTTTTCCTTTCTACCTGGAAAAATGAAATCCAGTACATGTAGCTGAAGTGGTTTAAAACATTACTCCTCAGTAGCTGTTCACTGCCAGCAGAAGGTCACAGTCAGCCGCTGAGCTGCCTTAGTGGGTTGGGTTTGCTGTCATCTACTTCTGTACCGAGTCAGCTGGGTTAGCTTGTGCCTTGGCTGTTGGTGCGTGTGGTTGTTCAGTCTCTCATGGAAAACAGCTGTGGGAACTTGCTCCTAAACTGTTATAGCTGTTTCTGAATTATTGCCAACTCTGTAGGTCTCTGGTACAACGCTGTATGCAGACCAAGGCTTTTTAAAAAATGTCAAAAGTACCACAAGCCATCTTAACAATGGTGAGGAGTGTTTTAGAACTATTTTTGCCCTAATTGTACATTGGGAAGAGCGACAGTTCCTTGCAAAACCAGGGCTTCCTAATAATGAATTTATAAGAATAAAACTTGTAAAGTGTATTTGACAGTATTTAGCAGCTGCAGAATTTCGTCATTTGTTCCGTGATTTCATGCTGTCAAATCTGACAACATGAACTAGTGCCAATCTTTGCTTTGAAAGACAATTTCCTTTTTATAAAAATTCTAATTATTAAAGCTAAATTTGGATTTTATTAAAAGGAAGTTGTTAGTCTTTTATATTTGTCAAATAGCTTTCAAAAACTAAGTTGGTTCTACCTTTGACAATTAGTCAAAACGACAATTACTGAAAACCATAAATTACATGTTTTTTCCACCTTCTGCAACCAATGGATGAAGTTGGTGTCAGTAGCAAGGAAGGCACTGGTATTTTTGATACACATTAAACCTGGTTATCAATTGTGTAGAAGTCTGGATCTATTAACCATTTTCAGATACGCTTAGTTGGGCACACTTAGACCTCATTTAGCTAAAGACACTATTGAGCACCCACTGCATTTGGAGGAGAGGGTATTCAGCCTGTGAAGTTAACTTGGATGTTGCCATAACTCGGGTCCTAAAGATATACAACCCTTTTGTCTTTAAAAGGACAGTGCTTTTAACACCCTTCTTGATTGAATTTACAGGTATTACAGGCAAAAGTTTGAATTAATGTGGATTAGCAGCTGCCACTGTAACCTATGCTCTGGATACAGGCTACCTCAGCTCAGATGCTACTAGCCTTCTGAACTGTTCTGTGCTTTGTCCAGATTCTGTCACAACCCAGAAAAGCACAGACCAGTAATTCCACTGCTTACCTGAAAATAATGCAGGTGACAATTTATGGTTTGGAGGTAAGATACGCTTTCATTAACTAGCAGTAAGCTAGTCTCCTGACCTCTTTCCCTGCAATACACCAGACTTCTGGATGCAGAACTGATATAAGTGTGCAATTGGCTGGTAATGAGGGATTTGAGACCTTTTCCCTCCTTCCCCCACATGACCATATGGTAGAGACTGTAATGAAAATTACAATAAGTACATTTCTGACCATGCAGGAAGCTTTGGTGCTGGTGTTCTGGGGCTTCTTGACTATGTTTTCATAAGTATAAGCAATAGAGGTGGGACCACTGAAGAAATACTAATGAAACATGAATTTTCTGCACCATCTGATGATACAGCCATGTTCAGCTTCTGAAACAATATTCCTGAATGAATAGTTTTGAACTTACACTGCTGTAGTTCTAGCCTGATTATGTGAGAAATGATGAAGCATATACATTAAAAATAAAGAGAAAAATCTTAACACAGTGCAAAATATTGTAGAACACATACCTACAAGGGACCCCAGTGCACACAGACTCATAAAATAGCTAAGGTTGGAAGGAACCTCTGGAGATCGTCTAGACCAGCTCCCGTACTCAAGCAGGATCAGTTGAAGCAGATTGCTTAGGGCAATGTTCAGTCAGATTTTGAATATCTCCAAGCATGGAGACCCACAACCTCTGTGGGGAACCTGTGTTTAACCAGCCTCTTGATTTAAAAAAGCAAGCTTTTTCTTATGTTTAAAAGGAAATTCCTGTATTTCAGTTTGCGACATTTGGCCCTTGTCCATTCACTGGCTCCCACAGAGAAGAGCCTTGCTCAGTCTTCTTTGTACCCTCCCATCACATGTTTACACGCATTTATGAGATGCCCCTGACCCTCTGTTCTCCAGGATGAACAGTTCCAGCTCTCTCAGCCTCCCCTTGCATGACCCTCACTTGTCTTTGTGGTCCTTTGCAGATCCTGCTCCAGTAGGACCATGTCTGTCTTGTACTGGGAAGCCCAGAACTGGACACAGTACTCCAGTTACACAGTACTCCAGTACTCTGTGGCCTCACCAGGGCTGAGTAGAGGGGCAGGATCACCTCCCTTGACCTGCTGGCAGTGCCCCCACCTCATGCAGGTCAGGATGGTCTTGACCTTCTTTGTGAAGCTTATATGGTCTAGTATTGTGTGGCAGATTTCACTAGAGAGAAAAAAATTTTAGGAGAAGTGAACTAGCTTGAATTAAATTTTTAAATGGCAAAATATGGCCTCAGTGAAGTGAACAATGTGTGCTAGTAAACTACAGGAGAGAAACTGTCAATCTGGGAATGAGACAACTGCCCGCAGAGGCTTCAGTGATCAATGAAAGCAACCTGAAGAGCCACCAGAGTATGATGTATTTCTTGGGAAATCTCTTGGCCTGGGAATAAGCTTTGGGTTGGCACTGGGCAAGGGGCTAGGACATCTAGTAGGCTACAAAGCTACCAAATAATACCCTCCAGCCTATGGGAGGTCTCTCTATAAGCTCCATTTTAATGTAATTATCTTCTTATTAGTGTTGAATTTGGTTACATATCTAAAATATCCCTGCTGCTGGCTTTGCATAAAGCCAGTTGTAAGAAATAGTTAGGGGTGAGTCTGTGTTTTCCCCCTCCCTTGCTTCCAATTATTTAGTCATGAGAATATGATGAGGAACTGTTTTGATTTCCCCCCCCCACATGCTGGGTGATTAAGGATCTGAGTGCTGAAGACCCACTTTCCCCTTCCTTGAGCATCATTTTCTCTTCCACCCAATTTGCAATATGTTCTTTAGGCTCTGCTGGAGCTCATGGAACATTTATACCCGTGGTTATATGGTACATTTCGCAGCACCTTGTACCCTGGTACTACTGTGCGCCTATAGCCACACAACATCCTTGTGTCTAAACTGAGGGACATGGATTTGACTGATGGGCTTCATGGATTGGTTAGTAAGGAATTGGCTGATGGACGCACTCAAAGGGTTGTAGTCAGTGACTCAATGTCCAGGTGGAGACCGGTGACAAGTGATGTTCCTCAGGGACTGCTGGTATGCCTGACGCTATTTAACATCTTTTTTGGCAGCATGAACAGTAGGATCGAGTGCACCCTCAGCAAGTTTGCCAGTGACATCAAGCTGTGCAGTGGGGTCAACATGCTGGAGGGAAGGGATCCCATCCAGAGGGACACGGTCAGGCAGGCCTGTGTAAACCTAATGAAGCTCTACAAGGCTAGATGCAAGGTTCTACAGATGGGTCAGGGCAATCCTGAGTACAAGTACAGGCTGAGTGGTGACTGGATTGAGAGCAGCCCTGAAGAGGTCTTGGGGGATATTGGTGAATGAGAAGCTCAGCATGACCCAGCAATGTGCACTCGCAGTCCAGAAAGCCAAACACATCCTGGGCTGCATCAAAAGAAGCACAGCCAGCAGGGAAAGGGAGTTATTCTCCCCTTCTGCTTCACTGTGGTGAGACTCCACCTGGAGCACTGCATCCAGCTCTGGAACCCTAACATAAGAACAACATGGTCCTATTGGAGTGAATCCAGAGGAGGGTCATGAAGATGACCAGAGGGCTGGACCACCTCTCCCATGAAGACAGGCTGACAGAATTTGAGTTGTTAAGCCTGGAGAAGAGAAAGCTCTGGAGACACCTTATAGCAGCCTTCTAGTTCCTGAAGGGGGCCTACAAGAAAGCTATAGAAGGACTTGTTTTACAGGGGCATGTAGTGATAGGGCAAGGGGGAGTGGCTTTAAAATGAAAGAGGGTAGGTGTAGTTTAGATACTAGGAATAAGTTTTTCATTGTGAGAATGGTGAGGCACTGGCACAGGTTGCCCAGAGAAGCTGTGGATGCCCCATCCCAGGAGGTATTCAAGGCCAGGTTGGATGGGGCCTTGAACAACCCGGTCTTAATGGTAGGTGTCCCTGTCCATGGCAGGGGGTTGGAACTAGTGGTCTTTAATGTCCCTTTGAAACCAAACCATTCTGACCATATGATATCTGACATGCTGTTTAAACGAATTATGGACCTAAATGTTCTGCATGAAAGCAAATTATTCTCTGCTTCCTTCCTCCCCCAGCATCATACCTGTCCATGATTACATGTTGTCAGAAGTTTATGTCTGGCCCTAGTTAATGCCCTTTCATTTCATGGTGGTCCTATTTCTTGTCTCAGACCTTCCATACTGATTCTGTACTCGGAGGTCCATTCTGATCTGCCAAAACCAAAGGAATGAATATCCATAAACAAAAGAGAACCGGACAGAAAGATTGCACTGGTTCCTTGTGCTTCAACATATTGCAGTCTGATTTGGGTTCTAATTTGAAATATAACTGAAGAATTAAAAGGAAGCCTCATAATGTTCATAAATCTCTCAGATGAGGAGTCTTTTTAGCTAGTTTGAAGAAATCCATGCCACATGAAATGTGTTACCTGTGAGCCCCAGTTTCTCAGTGGCTGCCATTGCTGTGAAGAAGCTCTTTCTGATGCAGCATGTGGCCAGAAATCACTTCAGGCTCCCATGTTCCAGGAGGGTCCCAGTAGTTTGAAATGCACTTACTTGATTTTCTGATTGTGCTGAAGTTTTCAGTTCAGGAGAATGCTGAAAAACAACTCACAAGTTCATCTGAATGCTCTGGCTAGCTGGCTTAATTTTCAGGCTGTTTTGTGGGTTTTGAAGGAAACATTGTATCTGAAGGGGGTTTTTGCAGTCCACGTGCTTGATGGGTTGGGACTGCCCAGTGAAGCGGTGTAACAGGAGGAGAATCCCCGCGAAAGAACCCATCCATGTTAGCCTCTGGAACAGCAGGCTCACTTCTGCTGGATATTTGTGCTAGATGGGAAGTTGTGGCCAAGTTATGGAGCTGGAGGAGGAGAGTAGCAGACTATATATATGGTATCAGGGAAGATGGAAAAAGGATTGAGAGTGGCTTCACAGAGACCCTGCAGACAACCTGAATGTCCTGACTGTGAAAAACAGGGCAGCCAGAGTCTGAGGGGTGTTGTGATATAAGTGGAGGAACACTGTGTTGAGGAACACTTGGAGGCTTATGACTTCTGTCAAAAGTTGTCCTTACAAGGTTGCTGTCTTATCTTGAAAAGGAAGGTCAAGTGAATTCTCTGTTGAGTGGATAAATGCAAATGTGCCTATCTTCAAAAAATCCCAGAATTTTCACTTGAAGAACTACAAGCCAGTCAGCCTTACTTCAGCCCCTGTGAAAATAATGGAGTGAGTCCTTTTGGAATATATTGCTGGGCAAATTGGTGATTGAAATGGTCAGAATTGATTTCTTAAGGGTAGATCATTCCTGATCAACTAAGTTGCCTTGCTATGATGAAATGACTATCTTCGTGGATGAGAGAGCACTGTGTCATCGACCTTGGCTTTAGCAGACATTTCTGTACAGTTTCCCACAGTATTCTCATGTCCAAATTGGGGCCTTACTGTCTGGATGGACTAGCAACAAATAGACACTCGGCTGGATATTTAGGCTTAGAGTGCAGCAGTTAATGGTTCATATTCTACCTGGATAACAGTGGAGTGCTACAAAGGTTTCTACCATTTAATGTCTTTTTCAGTGACCTGAAAAAGCCAACAGAATGCATTTTGGTTTAAGTTTGCAGATGATGCCATACTTGGAGGGCCAGTAGATAGGACAGGATTTTCATCTCTAGGGACCCTGGTAAACAAGAGAAGTGGGTTGACAGAAACCCTATGAAATTCAGTAGGGCAGATGCAAACTCCTGCATCTGGGAAACAATGTACCAGCGTGGTCTGGAAACTGACTGACTCGTGGCAGTTCAGCAGGATACTTCGGCAACCTAGCAGATGGCAAGCTGAATATAAGCCAGCAGTGTGCCTTGGTAGCGAAGAAGGCCAACAGCATCCAGCAGCTGGGGAATCAAAAGGAGGTATTATCCTCTAGTGAGCACTCACTAGGCGTCCTTTAGAATATTGCATCTTTTGGACCTTCTCCTTTTCCATCTTCCCTGATATGATACATATAATTTTGGACCCCACAATACAGGAAAGGTGTTGATGAGCTGCAGTGAGTTCAGGGGAGGCCACCAGAATGGTCAGGGATTGATCTGGAGCACTTGCCCTGAGAGAGGCTGAGGGACCTGCTCTTGCTCAGGCTGGAGAAGAGATGGCTTTAGGGGGAACCTGTTAGTGAGCTTCCAGTACCTACAAGGAGTTTATTCAGAAAATAGAGCCAGGCTTTTCCAAGCACTGTGTTGGTTGGATTATGAGAGTTATTTGACATAAACTGAAATAAGAGACTCAGAGTGAATGTAAGGAAAAGCTTTCTCATCATAAGGATAGTCAAGCAGTGGGCAGTTTCCCAGAGATTGTGTAGTCTCCATCCTTTGAGGTTTCAAGACTGACTGAGAAACCTGATGTGATGTCAGAGCTGATGCAACTGAGCAGTTGGTTGGACTAGATCATCTCCAGAGATCCTTTCCAACCTCAAATATCCTGTGATCCTGTGTGTGTAGGAGTAGGTAAGTATAGATTATGTACGGAATGAGTTCTGCAGAGACCATATATGGAACACGTCTTCACAGAGGCCACAAAAGTGGTTCTCTTTTGACAAGTAATATATACTTTTTTAAATAAGGAATATTCAGATTTCCATGAAGGAAAAAAAAAAAAAAAGGCCACTGTATCTGACTTTCTCTGCCTCCCAGTTCTTTGCAGATCTTATTTTAGCCCAGAACTGGCAAGGTCTGAAATGTTGTCACCATATTCATGCACACATCCCTTGCTTGGATTTGTGTTGAATGCATCTCTGTGAAAGAGTTAATAAATGACTTCCATTTACATCATTTATGTAGTGAATAGAGCATGAAAGGTGGAAAAAACAGCTTTCAAAATATCAGTGTAGCTGTTCTGTTTGGAGACAACCCTTCAAATACCTGAATTATTGCATGTCTATTAAAGTGAAGACAGTAAGGGTGATACATGGATTCTAGGTAAACACCATGCTGGCGTTTGACAGTTTGCAAATAATTCATAGAATAAATGTCCCCTACTGTAGTCTAAATGCATCTCTCAGATATTTCCAACTGGGCAGCATAGATGTAATCAAGAATAATTGAAGAGCTGATTTTGTGCTGTGTTAACAGAACTGTCTTCCTGAATACGTTAGGATGCCTAACATGTTGGCTTTCTCCATGATCATATTGTTTGAATTGGATGTGAAAGAATGGTTAATACTGTTTAGTCATAATCTGTCATAAGAATCTTAAATAGCTGAGAAAAAAAATTCATAATTATGTCCCTGAGACTGATGGTATTTCAGATCTTCCAGTGATAAAGGTTTTTTGGTCTTGCCTCAGAATTACTTTCAGAAAAAGAAGTATGCTCTCAACCTAATCATGTCAGCATCGGAACACCTGCAAAAATAGATCAAAAGAAAAAGCAGAATTACTGAGGTTTGCTTGCTATGAATAGCACTGGTGTGAATGTGTTAAGCAGTCATGTTGGATGTACTGAAAATGCAACATACCCAGGGGAACAAATACAAAAGAAAACAAATTTGGGGATGTATTAACTATTTTAGATAGCAGTTTGGGCATTCTTGCAATGCTTTTGTTTGCTCCTTTCTGTGGGGTAGTGAGTGAAACACCTGTGGGGATCATCAGACGTGCCTCAAGCTGTGGAGGATGACCATGAGAACTGCAAACTGAGTAATGCTGTTCTTGTGTGGAAAATGTTGGGTTTTGTTGTGACAGAAGCAAAAATCTTGCTTGATTACTGAAGTCTTAATGGCTGATCATCTCCCTTGGGTGCCTGGCCTAGAAACCAGCCAGTGCAAAGTGATAGCTCTCAAAGCCTGTACGCAGCAAGCATCAAGGAGGGGACATGCTTTGTTTACAGATGGACGTCAGTGTGGTGGGATGGGAAAGGCACCCAGCTTCTATCAGGGTTAGAGAACTTCAAAGGCTGTGTCTGTAACTGGTACCTTCCACTTTTCTGATAGCAGTTTTGTGCTAGCTTGTGATAGTGTAATGATGTAAGTAAGCATGGCAAAAAAAAGTGGTGATCATCACAAGACTGCCTAAAACTGCTAGAGATGGAGAAAAAACTAATTGGTTAAGAATGTGCTTATTGTCAGGCCTCCAGGAACTGCTATTCCTTTGTAGCCATTTGATCTTCCTTAAGTAGGGAAACTATTAGTCTGTTTCTTGGGCTCTGTATTTTTATTTCTTTTGCAAAAAATCTTAAAAACCCCACCCAAATAACCAGAAAACCCAAACCACAGCAAAAGCAATTGCTGGTGAGGGTTTGTTTTAATATTGTTCCTCAGAACACAAAGGAAATGTTAGCTCTGTCCTTCCTTTCATACCGCTTCACGTGTCCTGTGTGTATCAGTATTTGCTGAGAACTGGAGAAGTGGAAACAATTTTCTTTAGGGCACAGCACCTAAGGAGGAGTTCAGTAAAACCTTTTGATAAATTCTGTGATGATTTCATGGGTCTCAGCTGAAGTTAAGCCCTTGACATGAACATAAAGGTGTTGAAATACTTCTGTCACTACATACATTACTACTTACATTATTTTCTTCATGCTCAGGTGAGCAGAGCATGAGTAGGAGCTTCATTTAGCCCAGCGGAGTTAGAGAAAATGTATGGAGAACGGGATTTGCAACCCATGTACTGTTGTTTGGTTATCAACAGATTTACATTAAAAAATACTTATTAGTGCATTAAATTACTTAAATTTGCTGCTATTTTAAAGATACTGACAAGATCTCTTTAGGTCCCAAGTCCCTCCCATCCTCCCCCAGCCTTTACCTGTGATTCATGATCATTATTTAGCAATAATTATGCTGAAACACGGTGTATAAGTTTCCAATGTATTAAATTACATCTTCAGGTCTATTCTTGATAACTGTTAGACATTAGGACATTGAACACTGCATCTTCTGACAAGTCTTCCTGCGTTTCTGTTCTAGATCCTTTGTATTTGTCCTGATTGAATAATGCCCAGTGAAGGCACTGCTGTACCTGTGCCGCTTTTGAATTTCTGAGTGTGCTAATTACAACCTGCTCATGTTCATTCATCTTCGCATGTCCCAAATATGTCCCATTTTCCCTTTTAGATAACGGGAGATACAGAGCTCTGTTATTTGCTGTTACAGCTAAACTAAGTCAAACCAAGCAGNTATTTCATTTCATTTCATTTCATTTCATTTCATTTTAATTTTCAGCTATTGCAGAGCCTTTTCAGAGCATGCAGTGATATAGCTATATAAATATATATTATATTTGGCCCTAGTAACTAATCTGTAATTAAAATGTTTCTCCTATGTGGGTTTTTACCCTCTGCTTACAGTCACAAATTTAGATTGATCAGGCTATGGTAGTAACTGTGACATTTAACGTTTTTTATAGGCCATTCTCATTGTAATAAACCAGCAAAATAGTACTGATTTTTTTCATGTATTCATTAAATTAAGAAATTGGTTGTATAGAAGTAACTGCTTTCTGGATAGAAAGTATCTTTTATGTTGAAACCAAACAGTATTTCCAAACAACTGAAAGGTTTTTGTGTTTTGGCTGCAGATAAATCTGTTTGCTGGAAGTAGGTGAGGGCTCTTTAATTCTAGTTTTCCTGTTTGTTGCTGAAGCAGTGAAGCATTCAGAAAAAGACAATTTCACTTTGATTAAATGCCTAAAAAGTTATCTGGTGGATTAAAAAAAAAAAAAANAGGGAAGTTCAGACAAAGCAGGCCTGACAAGTGTTAGTCCTGAAGCCTTGAAAACTCAGTGCAAACCTGTGGCTTGTTCCTGGACGTGGCAAGACTGGGCTGCAAGGTTGCCAGAACTGAAAGGGCAACTTAAGCAGTAAGCAATAGAGCATACCTTGCATTTTATTTTATTTTATTTTATTTTATTTTATTTTATTTTATTTTATTTTATTTNAACAGTATTTCCAAACAACTGAAAGGTTTTTGTGTTTTGGCTGCAGATAAATCTGTTTGCTGGAAGTAGGTGAGGGCTCTTTAATTCTAGTTTTCCTGTTTGTTGCTGAAGCAGTGAAGCATTCAGAAAAAGACAATTTCACTTTGATTAAATGCCTAAAAAGTTATCTGGTGGATTAAAAAAAAAAAAAAGAAAGAAAAAGGATGTTGCATAAGCTTTTAATATTTAATTTCTATACTCTAAGTATCCGGAAGAACATTTAGTTCCTGTTTTGAAAGATGAATGCCGTATATTGGAAAGTGTACTGAAGGCTCATTTGCAGTCACGACGCTTGTTTGCTTCTCTAGTATGTACGTGCGGGGAAGAGTAGAAAGGGTTGAGTGGGCAGTTGGCAGTCATTCATTGTCAGTGATTGCTAGTCATTCATAAAAAACTGCAGAGCTGAGAGGTGGAGCCAGCAGCAGCAGCCGCCTTTCAGGCTCTTGCAGAAGATGAGTTTGTGCAGTCACAAGCGATTTGAGAAGCTGCTCAAATATGGTATGATGAATGTAATGAGAAGATGTGTGCTAAATGCATCTAATTAAAAGGGGCTGCTTAGAATAAAGAAAAATGTTTTAATTCTTTTCTTCTCAAGCCCACAATGGTTTGTGAACATGGAGATCTAATGGTTCTATGTTCAGGTAAAGACAATAAATCACTTTCAAGGAGTGCCTTCTAGTTTATGATACCTCTGGAGTATGTCTTTTGCCTTTAAAATAAGCAGTTTTAGGAAATTAATGGGTCTTGATCCAGAGATAAAAGGGAAATTTTGAGGTGAGTAGGAAATATATTCTTGTACTGCATAATTTTGAGACAAAAATGACAGCAGAAGTTTAATTTCAAGAAGAGACTGTCAGAAGCAGCAAGCCATCCTTTATGTTCTCACTCTAAAAATTGCTGCATCTATATTTTTCCCCTCATTGCAATGACTGCCAATCTCATAGATGATCTCAACAAGATTTTATTTCATCTTTTTATCCAAAATATGGAAGTTACAGCAGCTTGAAAAACTTCTATTTTTAATTTATAAATCTAATTTATTCAAAACTGGGTGTGAGTAAAAGATATTGTATCAGCTGTTCCATTTCTTCTAGTTTGGTCTATGCAGTTCCCAGATTCCCAAAAAGCTGCAGAGCTGTCACTGCAGGCTGATCTGTGACTGGCTGGGACATGGTATTTTAGGCTGGGTTTATGTTCAGGCTGCCACAGCATTTAAATTTAAGGAATTCACCTGAAAGTAGAAGGTTCTTGGTTGTTAAGTCGAGGCTTAGGGTCCTAAACTGAAAACACTTACTTCCTTACAGAACCAAAAATCTCCATTGAGAAATGGAATAATCATGCTTGAATTTACTGTATTTCACCTATTTGCAGGTGGACTCCTGGGTCCAATACTGCTCTAAGCATGGTCTGGAAGAATATAATGCTGGGCTAGGAGATTTCATTTTAAATGAAGGTCTGGAGCCCTGTCTGTGTATGGTTTAGAAGGCACCTCCGACTGAATGTGTTTGTTCCTTATCAGATGGCAGAATTTCAAAGTGACTTCAGTCTCTCTCTAATAAATTGCTAATTAAATTGTACACTGTAGGGTCTTTGAAGCTTTTTCAGAAGCTCTGACTAAAATATATATAAACCAAGCCATCACTATGGCAATGTTCCAATGAAAGTGCATGTATGCTTTATCTCCGTTTGAGGAAGCTTCATGTTGTAGTTCAGGCAGCTCAAACTATGGCAGTCACTGTTTTCAGCAGGAGTGAGTGCACATCCCCTGGGGCTCTGGTTTCTCTTTGTTCTCAAGAATTTCTCAGTGCTCTCATTAGTATTAACAAGTGTAATCTATGTACATCAAAGAAAAATACATACTTGAAGAAAGAATATTCTATGTGACCTGCTGAGAGATTAGTGTATGCAAGATCACCCTGGAGGTGAGGCTTCTTCAGGTGTGTTACTTTTTCTCATAGAGTGGACTGGCAGAGTCTCATGCACCAATAAATACAGCTTCCTGGAGTAGACTGGTTTCCTCTTTTGAGATGCAGAAGTGAGCAGTTGCTCAAGTTCAGCAGCTCACAAGGGGTTTGCAGCCTTTCTCATCCATACGTACATGTGCTGTTAATTTACTGTATCAAAGTGAAGTGATTTACAGGTGCCTAGAAAATATCTGTTCATAAGATTATGTGGGTGTTAAATGAGTGTGCTTGCTTCATTGAATTCTGAAAAATGAAGTGCTGTACAAATAAAATTTTTAAAACCATCTCTCTTCATTTTTAAGACATTTCACAACAGAGGGCAGAAATCACACGTGAGCTTGCATTGCACCGTAGTGATATTTCATCTTTCAGAAGTTTCAGGTCTGTTAATTTTAAGGCCATTCAGCTGGATGATATTTGGAAGCTGGCTTGAAGTCCTTGTCTATTACTGGACAGCAGCTGATATTAGAGATGAGTGGTACATAGCATAGCTGTTTATGAACAGCTCTAAACATTATATAGGGGAATGTGATGTCCTGAAAACAGTCTCAAACCCAGGCAGGCTAGTCCCACTTTAGTAATTGAGCATCCAGCTATTAAAGTACCTTTTTAGATTCCTAATGATCTCTTTTATTGCAACAGTCAGAAAGTAGAAAAGCAGGAGCAGCAGCAGATCCATCACAGTACTTTCTGCTGACCTACTGCTGATGAGTACATGTATTGCAATACACTGGGTTGCTTTTAATTTCTCTCTGCAGTCAGCACTGCAGGTTTTGGTGTTCCGAAGTAGGAAACATTTTTCAATGGTGGGGAGTTTTTAAGAGATTCATCCTTTTAAATAAAAGAGATAAAAGCCAGTCTGTCAGTGAAATGCATCTCACAGCTGTAGTCAGATTGGCAGTTTCTATTTTTAACTTGGCAACTTCACCATGTAACAGGCTACAGCTTTCTGTTACATTTCAGATATAACTAATATCCTCTCAATTTTTGGGAGGCCCATCTTATTTCACATCCCCCAAACAACAGCAGTGGCTACTTCTGGAGGATGAAGGGAATGGGCTGCACAAAGCTGAGCAGTTCATGTGCTCTCCCTATGTAGCCTGATCTACCATATTAGTATAAGAGCCAAAATATAGGACTGAACAGACTATTTGCCCAACCCAGTATTTTTTGTGCTCCAATGTCTTAGAGTTCAGTGTTAACAACTAAATACAGAAGTAGATTTATTTGATAAGAAAAATCATAGTCCTGTATTTGATTCTTTGTCTTGGAACACAAAAAAAAAAACAAAAAACAAACAAATGCCTCTGTGACAGAAGTGCCATGGCTGCTGCAAGGCTGAGAAACTTACCTGCAGAAACATTTCTCTGTGTATTGGAGCCTATTGCAGTACGCATTCAAACCAGTATCTTCTCTCAGTGCAGATTTACACAAATTGCTTCTACCTACTACAGAGGTTTTCTGCTTGCTTCTGTATGAAAATGGGAAAATGTGGAAGAGCCGGTAGTACTGGCTAACTGACTAGTACTGAACTGCCATCCAGACAGCTAAAATAGGATGCATCAGACTATGTATAAACATCTGCAACATCACTGGCTTCTTCTGGGGTGGTTGGTTATGAAAAAAAATGGTTAATTGAAAGAAACAGGAAACTGTATCTAGACTCTCTATGGCTCAGTCTAAAGTAAATATGGACAACAAATCAGATATTCCTACATGTGCATTTTTTCTCCTGTCTATGTAAGAACCACATAGTCACTGGCTCTAATGTGGATTAGTAAAGTCATAGGAGTCAAGGCTCTCTATGTATGAAAAAACCATTCCGAGATAGAGTAGTGGAGTTTATTTCCTAAGCCAAGTAACTTATCTTTTCCCTCTTTCTAGGTAGCTGTGTGTTCTGTCATTGCTTGTAGCCTAGATGCAAGGACAAAAATCTGGACCGTGTTTAAGAACTTAAAAGTTCAGATAAACTCTTTACTATAATCTCTCACATGCCTGATGAGACTTTATCAACCTGCTCAAAAATCTACCTTTAAGCATGACTACTTTCAAAAATCATTCCCAAAGGATCTGTTTCTGTGTGAAGACAGTACATGTTTATGCATGCTTCCCCTTGTAGTTCTGTCTTGTGTGGCTGTAATGGAGACTTCCAGGAAAAATGTATTTGGAGAACCATGAGGAAACCCTCCACAGTGAGGGCTATTTTCTTAGCTTATTCTGTTGGAACTGCCGTGTAATCTGGTTCCAAATCCTTTACTCCTGGAAAGCTGACCCTTTCATCTGGTGTTACAGTAGAGCAGACAGAGTTTAAGACAGCTACTATCTCCTTGTGTGGGTTTATGAAGAAGGGTATTGGAGCCTATTGCAGTAGTTGAACTAGCAGCTTGTTTTTGATTTGGAGAATCTTCACCTGATTAATTCTGGAAGTTACTGCAGAATTGTCTCTAGTAGAACTGGAGGTGGGGAGGAATTCCTGACACAGGGGCAATGGAGTGCCTGGCTGTGTACCATGTGTGCCATGGCAGGGTTCCCTAGCCTGCTTCTAGCACCCAGCCCTCTCTGACAATTGAGCAGATGGAAAAGGCAGGTATTGCCCTCCTTGAGATTCAGAAATTAGAGCCTGACCTTGTAAGCACCCTATAAGCACTTTTTCCATTTTGTGTTTGTATGAACTAGTGGCAGACAGGCCAAATCCTTTTGAAGTTCCTTCTGTTTATATTTACTATTTAATATAATCTGACAAGCACAGAGCTTAGTCTCTCAGTAGCGTGGGGGTTTTGGGAAACCTGTATCTGCTTTTCTGCAAATGTACGGTGCTGGAAAGTGATAGCCAGGCTTTCTTCATAGTGTGAGTGACATAAACGTAAGCCACAGTCCTGTTGGATGATGAAGGGGAAGATGATAATACTGTCTGATCCGAGAGAACTTTGATAAACATCAAGTACAAAAATGTCTATTCTATTCATGTATTCTAAGTTAATGTTGAAGACTGACCTTGCTGTAGGAAGCATTGCAGTCTCAATAGTTCTTTGCTACAGAGAAAAAAACGAATAACCAAAAAAACCAAAAGCTGATGTAGATGCAGGAAAAAGTGTATTTTCTGTTGTAAAGAATAATTTTGAATGCCTAGGGGCACACATGATAAAAGGGAAAGACGATGCAAAGGATAGGGAGCAGGAAGAATGAAGGCAGATACTGTGTAAATGGAAGTGTGTGTGGTTTTTAACTTTTAGAGCCAAAGGGTACCATAGGGTTTTTGCTTAGAAAGTGTAAATCTACCAATCTGTGAAAAATCTGCAAAAACAATCATCAATTCCATGTCATGATTAGAAATGGCTACTTTTTAATTCTAAACTGGGTGGAAGGGTGTAATAGGTTGAACCTGAGTTGATGGGCTTTTAGGCCAATCGCGCTTTTGCAATTTTGCATATAAAAAGCCCGTGCAAGTACAGGAGATTTCTCTTTGTTTCTGGCCTCAAGGGCCAAGGAGTGGCCAAAGGCAGAGGGCCCCGGGCCTGAGCCCAGGCCCAGGTCCGGGCCAGGCCCCCCCTTTAGCCCTCGGCGCGGTGGCGGCACGGGGCTGGTCCTTCCACCCCAGGGGAGAGCTGTCCCCCCTCCGCAGGCAGCGTGTAACCGAGGCCGTGTGGCCGGGATGATCTGAGGCCACCGAGACCCCACATGGGACCGGTGGGGCCGGCGGGGCACCCTTGCATGCAGCACCGCTCTTGTCAAAGTGGAAGAAACACTACACACCACAACCAACAAAGACACTTCTTCTTTGAAGTCAGTGAGGAAAGAAGAGGAAAGTAAAGTCACATGGGACGAAGCTGAACATGGCGGCCCCAAGGTCAGAAACAGAGGGGAAGGGACAAGACCACGTGGGATGGCAGCCAGATGGCTACGGGAGAAGAGGGCCGTTGCGCTTTTTGGCACGAAGCTTAGAAATGCTTCTTGCAAAGCCATAGAAAGGGCTTCAATCCATTTGGAAAAACTTGGGGGGAAGGGAAATTCTTGTCCAGCCTTGTTATAGACGGAGTCAGAAACCTCTATAAAAAGGTTAACTCGTTTATTCCAAATTACAGCCGAAAACCAGAGACTCCTGGGCAGTCCAGGGTCTACCGTGGCGAATCCAGGCAAAAAGAATTAAACACAAAAACAAACAATCCCACAACACCCGACAGTCCCACCTCCCTCCTTCACGCTACACGGAGGAGGGGAGAACACCCCCGCCAAAAAAGGTCCCCCTCCTTTTAAACCCCCCAGAATCCAAACAAAACACAGTTCATTGGCTCGCCCTCTCCAGTGTGTGACTGGCCGATTATCACGAATCCTGGTTGGTCCATAGCGAGAGGCATTCCTGGTTGAGTGTCTTGTCCGATGGCCGTCCGGAGTGTTTTCAGGTGAGGTATCTCAGAGGTCCTTCTCTTCAGCTTGTGCAGTTCCTCTTGTTCTGTTACCTATAATTAAATTCGCGTACCGCTTCCCCAATATTTACTTACTTTATTAACTCAGTTTTACATTTTAATGATAACTTCTATATATACCCATTTCCCGAAAACTCATACCCCTTCTTAACCATAACAGCCTGTGACTTTAAAGAAAGGCCCATGCCAGGCCATACAGAAGTTGTGAGAAGTTGTTATAGAGGCACACGCCTGGCCACAAAGAAGTTGTGAGAAACTGTTAAGAGATTTGAAGCAGAAAAACCTTTGCTTTCAGGCTGAGATAACTCATCCTTAAAAGATTAAAACCCCATTTTCTCCTGTGGCCTGTGTCGACAGTGTGGGAAGACCGCGAAAGATTCATGGGAGAGATACCTTTTTCGCTTCATCAGATTGTTTTTTGGGCGGACTGTTAGTTTGTGAAAACTCTATGGCACAGTAGAAGAACCTCTTTTCCTTAAGCATAAAAAGACTTTTAGAAAAAGTGCAACTCTGACCAAAATGCCATGTTCTTGTTTTGTTTTCACTTGTGAAAGGTTTGTGGTAAAAGAGGAAGCATTGGGAAAGAAAGATGTTTAAAGGTTTGCTTTAATTTCTTATCTTTTTTTTTTTTCATTCTGTTACTAATAAACTTTCCTTTATATTGCAACTGTTTAAATGTGGACCTTGTTTTGCCCTGAAGCTTCTTTACATTTTCGTCAATTAATCTATATTTCCCTTATGCACATAATTCGATGTGGTGTGTTTGGTATTTAAACCAGCGTCAAACCATGACAAAGGGGAAAGGTGTAATTAGTACAAAAGCACATTTTATATAATTTTTCTAACAAATTTATAGCTCAATATTTTCAAGTCTTGAAGAAAATCATGTTTGTTTTCGATTCCTAGCTGTATAAATCTTGTATAAATATGGGGATTGTGCTTCTGAAAATCCGGTTTTGTAATCCTTCTATTAGCTGGGAGTAAGGGTAATTTGTATGAACTTACCATCTAGAAACCAAAACTGAGTCAGCGAGTTCCCCAAAAAACAGGTTCCCCTGTAGGTGAAGGCTCCGTGCATCTGTAGATTAATTTTTTTTTGATAAATAATTTATTGTCTTTATACTGTGATTCAGAGTCTCAGGATGTGCTAGGGGTTAGACTAAGGCTTAGACTCTTCCAGACCTGAAGTGACCAGTGTAAATCCTGGGTTAGAATCCGGCATTACCATGAGCTTCCTATGGCAACGGTGTGCTCTGTTGGCACAATACCCTTTCATGCAAAAGGGTTTAAAAGAAAAATCCCCTTTTTCACCCCTAGGTGTAGTCTTCCTGATAAACAGAAACCATCCCTTCCATCCTTTTTTTTCCAAATTGATTGCTTCGGTGTAGTATTAAAAAGCTTCATCTAGGTTGGGGTTCAGACGGGGAAGGAAGGAATTGGCAGTTTTCTGTGGTATGTTTGTGGGGCTGCTGCCCTTCTTGACTGGGCTGGCTGGACTGTGAGATACCTGGGAATCCCAGACAAATAACTACTATGTGTTAGCAATCAGCCAGATGTCCACTTAGAGTGTAGGGATGTCTTCATGCTTGCTGTGGAGTCAGGGGAGTCTGTGCAGCAGAGAGCACATGTGAGCACCGTGTGTGGGCCATGAATCACCTGATGTGCCTTCCTGCACCTGCTCTGGCCACCTGAGGCCCTCAGTGGTCACACTTCACGCGTTGTTTGAGGAACCCATCCGTGGGAATGTGTGGGATTTTGTAGACAGAAAAGTGAAGCCATTGCTTCTCCACAGGGAGATGAGAAGGGGAAAACCTCTACCATAGCTAAGTTTGCCCAAATAATGTCCATCTGTCATCACTGACACAAGAAACATGGACGTAATAAAACACAGGACTTGGTGAATTTATAATCAGTGATGCTGCTTCAGTGCACTGAGAAACTAAAGCTGCTGGTTAAAAATCCAGTGTAGCTTTGATCCCGTCTCCTGGGACAAAAAAAATTGTTTATATTTGTATAAAATATAATTCATTTCATACATATAAAATTAAAAAAAAATAATGATGAAGAATAGTTAATGTCTCTTTGCTCCCTGTGATTTTTGGTTTAATGACTTAGATAAAAGTGAAGTGATTGCAGTATCCTCTTCTTTTTGACATCTCTTCAATTTTTTGAGAAATCAATTGCCAATTCATAAACAAATCTTCTTAGAAGATGGCCTATATTCTAGAGCCTTTTATTTCTAGTGGCTTGTAACAAAATGAATCTGAGTATACTGAGATGTAAAATGCAAAGCCAGAATAAATTGAGAGCAGTTGAGACTACCCTAGAGTTCAGATAAAAAATATGATACCAGGCAATCTAAGACATTCTCCCTGAACAGCCAGTTACTGACTCAGAATTCAGTAGCTTGTTAGCCCATTTCTAAAACAAGCTTTTTGTTCCAGGCTTTTTCATGGGACAATAAGAGCATCTGCCATACAGACAGATTTCTGAATGCATCTCATCTAAATGCACCAAAATATGGTATTGTGAACAATAGTGGTTTTCTCTTGCTCTTAAATTATTAAGTTTATCCGTGGAGTCTGTGCCCAAATCACTTCTTGTCCTGTCCCATTTATCACTGTCTTCCTGTCTGTGTGGTGAAGGAGGTGGTGAGAGAGATCTGTTTCGTAATTCTTTTACAAAGCAAACGTCAACATTTTTTTTCCTGATTGAAGGTAGATCTTTGGACTACGCAAGATCTTGTGAAAAAACACTCCTTGCTTTGTCCTGCATGCCATTTTGGTCCAGTTTTTCATTCTAGGTTTGAGGGTATCCCCATTTGTATACCTTGTTGCTTTCCTATTTTCTTTGACTGCATTTTTTCCATGTATTATTTAATGATTACATTTATTCAGTACAAAGGATAATTTATTTAGCACAATGAAAGGAAGAACATTAGGTTACTAGTACAAACAACAACAAAAAGAGAATAAAGTCTCAAAAAGGACAAATAATACTGAATTAATACTGCACAGTTAAAGTTAGTGGGAATCGGGCTTCTACATCATTCTTATTGGAATATCAGCTGCTCTTTTTTGCGTAGTCTGGCAGCCATCACTCATGCTTCAATCCCCCATGCTTAAGTTTATGTTCTTTTTGCTCACGGCTGTAGTGCTCAAGATCTGTCCCAAAGGCCTCTTCAACTAAAGCAGTCCAAACCCCAGCCTTGTACATTGCATCAGCTGGTGAGAAATGAGCAGATGCCCCAGGAGGTCATCCAGGCACATGAAGGGAAGGCATTTCAGCAATACATGTGGGGCTCTTGTGTTCTTCAGGAGCTGGAGTTGATAAGACAGCTCTGAGGTGGAGGAGAACAGGGCGCTGCAAGGGCTGTTGCTCCACCAGAGCAAAACAGACATGGACAGAAAAGATCATACTCTGCCAAAATGACTGTGAAAATGTCCTCAACTGCTCCTAGTTCTTTCTGGTTTTCTTCTCTGTTAATACTGGCTGTTATTTTTTTCTTTTTCAGTCAAGCTAGTGTAGAGGGAGTGGTTTGGGTTTCTCTTCTTGCCCATTGCAACATTTCTCTGGAGCAGAAACTAGGTCATGTTTTGATGTGGGCCAAAGCCCAAGTAAAACTTGATCTGGCTGTGCCATAAAAAGCAATAAAAATGTTTCTGTACTGAAATCAGCAGCAGAAGGAGGTCCAAGGGGAGTCTCTAGCCTTTATTGGATGCAGGAGGAGATATCGTGACAAAGGAAGAGGAGAAAGCTGAGCTACTTATTGCCTCATTTTTTAATAGGAAGACCAGTTGTTCTGCAGTTACCCAGACGCCTGAGCTGGAAGAACGGGGATGGGGAGCACATTAACCTCCATAATCCAGGAGAAATTATTAGTGACCTGCTACACCAGTTATCTATGGGCCCTGATGGCATGCACCTGAGGGTACTGAGGGAGCTGGCAAAAGTGCTCACTTTCCATCATTTACCAGCAGTCCCGGATAAGTGGGGAGATCAAAGCTGACTGGATGATGGCAAATGTGACATCTATCTACATGAAGGGTTGGAAGGAGGATCTGAGTAACTACAGGCCTGTCAGTCTGACTTCAGTGCCAGAGAAGGTCATGGAGCAGATCATCCTGAGTACCACTGAGCAGTACATGCAGGACAACCAGGGGATAAGGCCCAGCCAGCCTGGGTTTAGGAAAGGCAGGTCCTTCTGTGACAAACAGACATGCTTAGTGGATGAGGGAAGGGATGTGGATGTGTCTACCTGTACTTTAGTAAAGCCTTTATTGGTGTTCCCCACAGGATACTCCTGGAGAAGCTGGCAGCCCATGGCTTGGTGGTGCACTCTTCACTAGCTAAAAAACTGGCTGGATGGCTGGGCCCAGAGAGTGGCGGTGAATGCGAGTCACAGCCAGTTGTTGGCTGGTCATTAGTGGGCTCCCCAGGGCTCAGCACTGGGGCCAGTCCTGTTTAATATCTTTATCAATGGATGAGGGAATCGAGTGCACCTTCAGTGGGTTTGTGGACAACAGCAGGTTGGATGGGAGGACTGATGTGCTGGAGGGTAGAAAGGGTCTGCAGAGGAATCTGGACAGGCTGGATCGATGGACCTGAGGCCAACTGTATGAGGCTCAACAAGGCCAAGTGCTGGGTCCTGCACTTGGGTCACAACAACCACTGCAGTGCTACGGCCTGGGGGTGCAGAGTGCTCAGTGGAAAAGGACCTGGTGGTGTTGGTCAACAGCAGCCGAACATGAGCCACTGGGTACCCAAGTGGCCAAGAAGGCCAATGTCATCCTGGCCTGTATCACCAATATTGTGGCCAGCAGGACCAGGGCAGTGATTCTTCTCCTGTGCTTAACATTGGTGAGGCCACACCTTGAGACACTGAGGTGCTGAAGTGAATCCAGAGAAGGACAGTGGAGCTGGTGAAGGGTGTGGAGCACAAGTTCTATGAGGACCAGCTGAGGGAGCTGGGGTTGCTTTCCCTAGAGAAGAGGAGGCTCAGGGGAGACCTTATCGCTCTCAGTGATCTTAAGTGTCTTCTCCAACCAAAACAATTCAATGATTCTGTGAGGTTGTTGATTTGCAGCATATGAAAAAGCCTGAAGAAAGACCCTATTGCAAACCTACCATGTTTTTTCAGAGCCTCTGTAATTGTGAGGAGCCTAGACAGTAGAGTGGAAAGCTGCTTACAAGCTTTCTGGAAAGCTTCATCTGGTGTTGAGAAGGAAGGACCATAATTCTGAGGAGGCCCTTCTGTATTTCCCTACAGGGATTTACTGGTTTGCATCCTTGGCCTGGTGTATGACATCTACAGTGTGATGTAGGGCAGCTGATGAATCACAGATACTTCCTGTATTATTAGCTTTGCAAAGCCTTAAAATTTGAAATTTCTGTGGAAAGGAGCAGACCATCCAGTGTTGTTTCTTCAGGACAGCCTTAGAAATTAAAGCCAGGCTTCTCATTACATCCTTCATACACTGGAAAGCTCCCTCTTCAAGCAGACCATTATGAAGCTCTGTGAGCATTGCTTACCATGGAAATGCTTCTGTACCACCTATATTCTGAAAACAGTTTATTTCCTGGAGTAATTTTTTTGGTCATATGAGTCTGTGGAAAGATAGTTTATCTTGATTATTTGCAACAAAAATATGACATGCCACATGCTTCTCCAGGACCTAGTTGTCCGATTAAAAGTTTGTCATGCTGTAAGAAAATCAAATAGGAACAATAGTAACATTATGCTATGGTCTAAAAGAAGAGTTTCTGGCTTATAAGCAATTTACTTTTCTCTTGTTTTTTCAGCTTGGATACCTGTGGAATTAGTGACCCTTCTAGACATGATTTCAAAACCGCTTCAGGGGAGAAAACTGCTTTCAGTTGGTCAGACGGTTCTGTCTTAAAACAATGGTGATATGTTAATATGTATTGTTACTGTAGTTTAAATTATTTTGCTTTTTAATACTTCAAAGCTTTTCTGTAGGTGATGGTGATGATAGCTTGCTTTGCAAATGTGCGCAAGTTGTCCATCTTCATGATGCTTCATGAAGACTTTTAAGATCAGGGGAGCACCAACACTGAATAAGTGCACAGAAAATCCTCATCCATCAGTTAGAGTAGCTAGGGAGGCATGAATGAGAGAAAATATTTCACATGGAATATTCATGCTATTCTGAATATTTTTAAGTCTTTGTATGCTAGCAACCAAAATCACATTTCGAGTAATATTTAAAGTGTAGGAATCTGCTGATTTAGAAGATCAGTGAAATTAGAAGATAAGCTGCAATGAAGTGACAGGCTTGAAACAGTCTGACAACACTTGTTCACACAAAGGAAAAACAAACTACAAAATTTTACCAAAAACTAGTTAACACCAGAAGTTTGGGAAATGTTATTTATTTTTTTTTTCAAATGAAGTTTTGTGGGTTTTGAGCTATGATTCGTAGATGACTTTAAATCTTTTGATTTCAGTAGCAACCATGTTTTTGCTTCATGCACATGTTCAGATGGAACACATTTGAATTCTGAACTGGAAAGCACTTGAAACTGAAGTGTACCTTGAGTCCAGAAGTGGACTTGTTGCTGATCACGTATGTAACTGTGAAGGTTTTAGGTTTGATGGATGAGATACCCTTCAGATACCATAGGGATCTGCATAAAGTGAGGACCTAAGCAGGAAAGCAGACCATTTCTTTGGAGTTACCTGAAATGAAGCTGTGGTGGGATATGCTATGTTGTGCTTCTGTAATTTTCTTTCTGTGTGCTTAGAAGGCACTTACCATCATTGCATTTTGCTTAGATTTAAAAATAGAAAAAGTGATAGCAGTTTGGGAGGGGCGTGGTTTTTTAGTACTTTTGGGAGAAACAGGTTGCTTAGTTCATAGGTTATGGGTTATATACAATAGGTAAGGCGAAAAAAAAATTGTATGCTGTGTTAGGCAGCTTATATCTTCCCTTAAGGCTTATTTTGAAAGAACTTCAGATTTTCAGCCAAGCAAATTTGTTTGTGAATATCATCTGATATTCAGGGATTATTTTTTTTTTTTATCATAGAAGACAGAAATGCCCACAAGCCAAAGTGTTTCAGAAGTCAGGCAGAAAAAATGACTGAGTTTGGCTATGATGCCTTAGACCACATTTTGGTTTTACATTTTTGTACCTGGAGTCCTTGATATTTGGGCAGATATATCTGACAGGACTTACCATGACCAGGAGTACATGTACATAGTGTACCAGCCCCCCTGAAAAAGTTTGGAAAAAGTCAGATGGTAACAAAGCTTGAGCTCAGAGGAAGGCTTTGTACTCCCAGTACGTGTATGTTGGTCAGGAAGCCTGTTCGAGAAGATTCCTTCGTGACTCTTTCCTGTAGGAGGAGGAGTAGTTCCCTTCACTGAATGAAGAGAGGCAGCTTGGCTTAGTGGAGTGATTTGTAGTAGAAAAAAAATCTCTCCAGTGTGACTTTACTCCTTCTCAGCAGAGGAATGATGACCTCTCCTTCTGAATTTCCAGGGCAGTAAAGGAGATTAGAAGGTGTTCTGCGTGTTTGATACTGTCTGCATCTGATAATGTTTCCTAGGACCACAATATTTTCTTTGTATTATCTGAGAAAACCAGGAGATCTGTCTAGGTGGTAGAAAAGAAGAGAATGCTTCAGTAATTGCTCTGCTGCTTAGTGTCTAGGAGA
The DNA here is from genome assembly GCA_013397175.1 of Platysteira castanea. Lineage (NCBI taxonomy): Eukaryota > Metazoa > Chordata > Aves > Passeriformes > Platysteira > Platysteira castanea. The sequence continues at coordinate 1,047,741 of VYXC01005992.1, forward strand.
TTTTCTTAGGTTGCCTTTATCACCACCTTTCTGCCATGTCTTGGTGTAATTTGATATTTTTAAATTTATTTTTTTACTTGAACCTTGCAGTTTCAGAGAGATAATTCAGTGAGTTTGACATGTTGTGACAGAAGCCAGGAAAATGCTTTAAAAAAAAATGCAGTTAATATTTTTCTTAAACTACAAATACAAAAAATGAACTAGTCATGTGATTGTCACCTATAGTTTTCAGTGGTCAGAGTTAATGCTATTCTGGGTGCCCTGACTCTTCATTTCAACCCATGTGATTTAATAAGTTATTTTCAAATTTAACCATTCCATTGTTTTTAATGCTGGGAACAGTTACAGGGAGACTTGCAATGTCACTGCAATGTATTTTTTATTATGTAATTGAAATTTGCTTCATTCTGAACTGTTTTAACATCACTTTTTTGTAGCAGAATTTACACAGCGTGTAATTTTATCCTTATACTGCATTATCTATATTCTAGCTACTCACCCAATTAAGAGAAGTAGGAAAGAATACTGAGTCAATTAAATGAGCAAATTGACTGTTCTGAGGGTCTATTTAACAAGCTCTTTTACATCAAAACCAACACTATGAATCTGATGGAGAATTTCTTTGGTTCTGACAAAAATGACAGCCTGTTACACATCTATGCTGGAGATGTACAGTGCTTCGTCAAAATGCTGTTGCAGTCGACCAACAAAATATTCCAGTCCTCTGTCGACAAAAGAGCTAAGAAATGTATAAAAACATCTTTCTAAACCACAATTATCTCTTTGGTGTGTAAGATAACTATTATTTTTTAGGTTTACAGTGTCTGAGGAAGAGAGCAGTTCAAAAGTGTTAAACCACTTTACCACCACCCTGTGGTAAAGAAATCAGTCAGTGTTTAAGAAAAAAAAATCTATAGAAAATTAGCATTTATATATTGCAATAGAAGCATTAGGCAATGTTTTATTAGCTTGTGACCAGTATCATAGAAACAACTCATTGTTTAACAGTGTTCTGAGTAAATAAACACACTTCAAAATTTTGCATCTCAGTGTTAAATGCGCATGTAACTTTAAAATAAGGTTTTGGTTTGGACTCCTGCCTCCATATTATTAGCATTTAAAACAAAAACCTAATTAGTCCCTCCATATTACTAGCATTTAAACTAAAAAACTAATTAGTAATTCTAATTTACTCATATGTGTGTTAATTGGATTCGGTCACAAATGTAAGTGATTTATCATCTATCATGAGTATAAAGTGTTGGAAGGACAAATAATAATTTAAACAATTATGTCTATTTTTACATCATTGGTTTGGTAACTTGGTATGCCTTTTATGAGCATCCTGACTAAGCTGTGGGTGGGTGAGAAATTAATTTCCTAAAATTCCATCTTTTCTCATGGTGGTAATAGAAAGTCAATATTTTACGGAGGCAAAGTGGATCTGCCATAGGTAAGTGTGTATTGTTGTATGGAAGATGCTAAATGTAAATCCAAAGTGGTAGTGTAAATAGTGTATAAATAGTGTGTAAATAGCGTATAGTATAAATACATTTATTAATCTAAACTCCAGAAAAATCAGACAGGAAATACGAACCTAGTAGTAGGCTGTCACTTTGAATCACATGATAAAATAAAGCAGGATTGAAAAAGTATCAGTAAATCAGTGAAACTAAATATGCCTGGTAATATATAAATAGTGTTTTGGAAAAAAGATCTGAATCTGTGCTTTAAATTTTAAGTAAACCCCAACCTTCATATAGGAAGGGGAAATATTCTGTAATGAAGTGATCATTTGATAAATTTCATTAGTTATTAAATCAAATTTAGTGCTTTGAAAGTAGTTCCAACTGGTGTGTTCCACATACTTGTGCAGTATAAGCATAGGACTAATGCTGAAGCAAGAGAGCAGATCTGGAAAAGAAGAAAGATGAAGGAGGTGTTTTGCTTCCAACATGTCTTTGTAATATGTCCTTCTGCATTTCCGTGTTGTTATTTAGAAATCTCTTAAAATCATTGTACAAGCAAAAAAGCTTTAGTGTTGTTTAGTTCAGCTTGCTTTACTGAATTGCAGTATTCACATCAACAGCCAAACACACCATAAAACATGGGTGGAGAATTAAACCTGCATCATTCCTGCATCAGTTTTAGCAAAGGATGATAATTAAGTTGTTCAGAATGGCTGAAAGGCAAGAATCAAAATATTGCTTGACTACCTCTGGAGGGTGAATGATTACACTTCATTACAAATTGTGATTTGAAGTGAGAGACTGCTGCTTTCCCTTCATTATGGAATTTTTTGGTTTGAGTTTGGGAGACATAGTTCTGACATGTCTCAGATTTTTCCTTCTTTGGTAATCCTGTATTGAGTCTCGTCTTCCAGCTATAAGGAACCAGGTGAGACTCCTGTCAGCATCTGCCTTTCTTACCAAAAGCTAGTAGAGGAAAGTGATAGATTAAGTACTAACAATCCTTTCCTTTCTTTCCTTCTTTAGTGCTGATTCCTAGCATAGACTGCAATTTCAAACGTGTGAGTGTGCCATTCACAACTTTGACTCTGGAAGCTGGTATTCTGGAGTTGGGGGGAAGCAGCTGCGTTGTCACCCTTTTCCTTACACTGATGTTATCTCAATAGGAGTTTCTAGAATTAACTCTGCAACTGCTTCGGGACTTCTGCCCACACAGGGAAATGGGGTGTCCAAGATGTATGGGGCTGGCTGAAGAGAGATAGAGGTCAGAGGGGAAAAAACCCCCTTTTAAGGGATTACAGAGTGAGAAATTACACTATCCAGTTTTTTTTTAGAGAAGTAAACTACATACTTGTAATCAAACCAAGCCAATATCTTAATCAGCAGATTTTAGTGATACCCTAGAGAGTGGGGTTCTGAAGGTACTCTAAGGTGTAAGGAAGAAAGAAGATTTTTCTTCATTTTACTTTGCAGTATTCTGATACTGTTAGCTTTCTATTTTCATGCTTGCTTCTTCACTAGATGATAAACTCTGCTACACAGAATGTTGTAGTTTCTGTTGGTTTAGAACTCTGCATAGCCTTAAGCCGAAGCTACTGCTGATCATACATTGATAAAAGTATACCTTTAGAGCTGTTAAATTTCATTAAGATATTCTGTTTGAGATTGTCAGCATTTGGAATAAATGTTTTGCGAATTTCTGCCTTTGCCTATTATAATTTCAAGAATGTTTTAAAAATGTAAGTTTTTAAGTTCGAGGTATGTACTTCACTTCTGCTTATGCACTTCAGAGTGGTGTTCTGTAATAGACATATTTCATGGTACTGCACCATATAAATATTCAGAAAAAGTAAGTATTTAAAATTACATAATTAAAATTTAATCTGAAAGCAATATTCCTTTTAAGTTATTGGCATGGCTTTTTGCAAGAAGTGGAGAGTGTTTCAGCAGCTAAAACCAACAACCTCCCCTAAGCCAATTATGTGGTGTGCCCTTAGATCATATTGCATACAACATCAGCTTGGCACTTTGGCTACCAATGCCATACAGGTTTTAAAATAATTGTCCCATTCTTCAGAAATTCACACAGCTCACCAGTATTGTGCTGTACATGCGATCTGATTTCATGTTCTGGTTGCTTTTGTGTGCTATGGTCTTCCACCAAAGCAAGCAGCAACACTGGAGAAAAGAAGAAGAANTATTATCTTGTAGTATGTGGTCTATCTGAGTCTTCGTCTTCCCTTTGAGCACCTTGATAAATCTTGAAAGGAATAATTCAAACTCTTTAGAGCTGCTGAAATTTTAATAAGATTACTTGTTCTGATAATATACTTCTCTCTCTCATTAGAGTATATATTTCAGGTAAATTTGATTGCCTCTTTAAGCTACATGCATCTTGAGAAATTATCTTACAATAATTAGGATTTATTTTGTACTACCCTAAGTCAAATGATTTTTTAAGCCTTAAGCATAGTGTGAGGCAACACAAATTACAAGCCATAGTAGATTCTTTGAGGTGTAGGTAATATTGAACCAAATCTTGACTTGATTCTGATATCAGAAGATTGTAGTTAGAGCTGGATTTTTTGGTTGCCTTTTTAAGTTAAAAACATGAAAAAGATGCTGAATGTAAAAACTATTTTCAATGATAGAAAAATAGAAAAGCAGTAAAATGGAAAGTAAACCACTTTCCCACTGTCCTGCCCATTGAAGTGAAGACTTGTCAGTCTTCCAGCATGCTGTGGGATGTGCTGCTCTGAGCAGTGTTTCTCTGCCTTGTTGGTAACTGTATGATGTATGGTGCATGGTTTTTTTTGAGGACAGCCAGCTGTCTCAGCTACCAAAGAATGAAAAAGCTCTCAGAAAAATACAGCACATTAGACTAAATGCCTATTAACTNTGGTACCAGGCTTTTGGATAACACTGTTCTTCATTCTTTAATTGTCCAGCCATACACACTGAGTTATTTTTATTCCTGTGGACTGTAACACCCTTATCAATAGAATGGAGATCATTCTATTTTTTTAAAGCATCTTGAAATCTGTCAACTGAAATAAAAGTCATTTGAAATAGTGAAAAGATTCCTTCCTTCCTTCCTTCCTNGAAAGTAAACCACTTTCCCACTGTCCTGCCCATTGAAGTGAAGACTTGTCAGTCTTCCAGCATGCTGTGGGATGTGCTGCTCTGAGCAGTGTTTCTCTGCCTTGTTGGTAACTGTATGATGTATGGTGCATGGTTTTTTTTGAGGACAGCCAGCTGTCTCAGCTACCAAAGAATGAAAAAGCTCTCAGAAAAATACAGCACATTAGACTAAATGCCTATTAACTTCATGCCATGTGAAGTTCATGAAGTTTCCATCATTGAAGATAATCAAGAACCTGACTGGACACGGTCCCAGGTGACCTGCAGTAGTAGACCATGCTTGAGCAGGGTGGGCTTGGAGGAGGGACCTCAAGCAGTCCTTCTGAAGCTCAAGGATGCTGTGATTCTATAAAACTAAATTCAGCAGAATTCACCCAAATCAGGGCATCTCTATATGTGTTGGTGTTCCCAGGTGTCTGTCTTCTTAAATGAGGAATTCTTTATGAAATTGTCAAAATAATTTCCTGGATTTTTATTTTGATTCAGATTGAGTTCTTATATCATCAGGATAACAATATTTAAAGTGTTACAGTTCTGCGTAGATATTTCAACATCCTCATTATTGTAATGCTTCAGTATCATGTACACAGAATGCTTTGTTTCTTGGGAACTTCCATTAGTATCTCTTACAGCCCTGTTAAATAAGTATTATACTTTGAACTCACACAATGCATAATCATTTTACTCAATCAGATTCACATTCAGCCAGAGGTTCATAAACTGTTTTACTGTTGACTGGATGTCACAGTGAACAGTGTCAAAAGTGACAGACACTACCATTTGCAGTGGTCTTGACAGCAACTAATACTGTTGGCATGGGAAGTGATCATGTCTGTGTCGGGCTGCTTGCCAGTCTGAAGCCATTAATGGTACTTGTACTCAGAGCAGCTACTCTAATGGCCTTTTGTTAGGGTCTGCATTATGGTAAGTCCTATTGCTGTAATTCCAGTCCTCCTACCAGACCTCCTGACTGGCAGAACTTGGAACATAGTACAAATATAAGTGTTGGCTTCAAATGTTAGTTTCTTTTTAAGACAAATGCTTTAATAATGCAAACCATTTTTACTTTCATTATTACTGTTGTAGATTTTATTATATGAACCAAGCATATTTTAGGGGGACCTTAACTGCCCTGAGGAGCTTTCATCTTTTTGAAGTTACAGCAAATAAAGCACTTGCCACTTCTGAAACCAGATGTATAGATAGATCTCTGTTTCTGCCTCTAATATAACATGACAGGCAATGCAAGGAAAAGTCAGCATCTGAAAACTCATAACTCTGCAGGGTGGTTTGGTGGGGTGAGATTCTTCTCGTGTATTTTCTTCTCATCTGAACTTTCTTCTAGTCAGTGCTGTTAAAAAGTACTTTTAGAGGGCTTGTATACTGAGAAAAGCATCTGTAATAAGCTGAATGGTAATCCTTTCTATCTCTGTTTTTCACCATTAACTGTTGAGAGACTGCAGGTGACTAGATCCTTGTTTCTAGAAAACAAAATTATTTCAGAGTAACTGAATCACGATTTCTCCCGCAAACCATAGGGCTTTAAGAAACTTCTGTGTATTAGCACTGACGGCTGCTGTATTTATGTAGGTCATTTCTTTGTGTCTTTACTTTTCCATCTCAAAAGGAGAAATGAAATGAATATATCATAGAAGGAGGGAACCTCCACCACATGACTCTACTCAGAGTTGAGTCTTTGAGTGAAGGTACCCAACTTTCTTCAAGCTGAACAAACTAAGTGATACCAGAAACCTTCCAATTAGCTAAATTTATGTTTTACTAGACCAGACTTAGATAATCTAAAACAAGATAATTGTTTACCTAGGGGATACTCTGGTCTGCTAGGTGAATCTTATTATTTGAGCCTCTTGAAAAGGAGGAATTGGTCCAACTTCAGAATTTTCCTGAGCAATGCAAACCATGCAGTTTCCTCTCATCTCCAGAACAGTGCCCTTCCTTCCACTCTGTCAGTGGTTTGCCTTGCAAGTCTCCCTGGCAGCTTTTCAAATTTAGGTTTCTTCAGTGCCCTCCCTTTCTGATGGTCCATGGCAGGAGCTGCCAGTGCAGAGGAGCAAAGCAGTCTCTCGTGTGGCCCCAGGGAAGCAGGCAGAGCAATGCAATGGGGTGGCCTTCCTCCTCTTCTTCACTTGCTTCCTTTCTGGGTTAAACACATACAAGGTAGGTACATGATGAACTGAAAACAAACTAAATAATTCTACCATCTGTTACAAGCCATCAAAACAGAAGTAGGATAAAATATGAATTCATAATGGCTTTAAAAATATAGTGCAATTTGGAGAGTAAGCAGGTGAATGTTTATGTAACATAGTTTGCCATGGGAAAACTAAGCCATGCATTTTTGATGTGTTAATGATTTTACAGCTTCCTAAATAGAATTGGAGAAATTTATCCAGATACCATTTCAAATAGTCACTGTCATCACAGAGCTGGGGAAGGTTCTGTAGGTGCCTTTCTTCCTGAATAGATGGACAAATACAAAATATTGCTTGCTTCTGTAAATTGCAGCATATAAGTATTGCTGCCCTCTTTTCTTTCATAAATTAGTGGGTTTAATTAATCTTTTTGTTTCTGGTCGAGTTGCTTCTCTTTTGGCTGACTTCACTCCCTGTAGGAGCCATTCTGTCCAGTGGTGCAGAAAACCATGTCTGTGATAAGAAGCTTGATGAATCACGAACAGGGATAATTTATACAGAGAATTGTTCTTGTATTATACAGGATATGCAAATAAAAAGGATCACGGGACAAGGATTTTTTTAGCAGGACTTAGTACAGACTCACTTCCGAGACCTGGAAATCAAACATGTGATCTACAGTGGTGGGGAAATACTGACTTTTTGGTTACATGTTTACTTATGACAAGCTTGGCTGTCATTTAGAAGGTTTCAAAGAGACTAAAGGCGTTTATAAGCAGTGTAGTAACCAAAGGGCTGGCTATTGACCAAACTCTTCTACCTTCCTTTCTTAAAAAAATTATTTTACAGGACAATGATTTTTATTTTTCTCTGCAATTGGTGTGTGTGTGTAAAAAGGCATATTGCAGAACTCTAAATTTCTTTGGATAGCTTCTGAACAAAACACAAATTTTGGCAAAAAAACAACTTCTAGACGGTTTCCTTAGCTAAAATGTTAGGATAAATAGAGTCAATCCTGAAAGAATGACAAAAAAAATCTGTTCTTCAGGAGTGAAAACTGTTCTTCACAATATGGAAGTTTTCTGTGGGCATTGCCTTTCAAGTGTGAGATGTTTCTGGAATTCAGGCCATGGTTTCACAGGAGGCAAGAGCAGGATAAGGAGAATTCTTGATCTTAAGTCATTGCATTAATACAAATTAATGTGGAAATTGGTTCCTTTGTATTACAGCATAATTTCAGAATCAGTAGCTTATGGAATATACTTTCTAAATAATGTCTGTCTAGTTGAATAGATTTAATTGTGCTTCACTGAGAAGGATGTAACACCCTCTGAGGATTTCTTTCTTATCAATAACATTTGTATTTAGAAATATCTATATGTACAAAAAAAATCAAAGTAGTATCCTAAACTGCTAACCTAAAATTAAGAATCTGAATGTGCAAAAAATTATTTATAAAGTACATCAGATGGGCTGTTTTTTGCATTATGATAATTAAGTACATTTTTTTAATGAATTAAAAACGATTTTGAGAAAACCAGGTGGTGCTTAAGTTGGGACTGAGTCAAGAGACATCATACTTGGAAATGAGGGAAGCAGTGATAAGTAACACAATGTGCTGTTGGTAAGAATTGTTGACCAATCTGCTCCGTACTCTTCAAGTCATCCATTAGATCTTCAAACTACAGCATGTGTTTCTTACAAAGCATAAACTGTTTCTTGCTTAACTGTTTGTTAATAAAGAATTAAGAGTCTAACAGGATAAGCCTAGAATGATGCCCTTTCTCATGATTTCAAGGAAAGGCTATTTTAGTCTACTCAAAGTGAAGGAATTTCTTTCTTGTCCTGATGGGAGGTCATTTATCCTCGATAGAGGGGTTTACAGATGTGCCAAAGCTCGCCTCCAGTTCTACCAGTCCCAGCAGTCAACTGGAAGGTTGGACGCAAAGTTTGTGCACTCAGGTACATACGACAGAAGCATAGCCTTTTAGCTGTGCATAGACCTCCTCTGTTTTTTGTTTTATATTGGGAGTACTTCCTGCTGCAGCGTACAGCAGAGTTCAGTCTTTTGAACCATTTTGCAAAGAAAATGCCAGCCTATTAGCAGTTGCCTTGCAATGTACAGTATAGAAAACTGAGTGTTGGTGTTAATAAATGTTGCCTGTCAGCCTTGGCAGTCCTGTACTGTCAATTTTCTAGTAAAAAGGAACCCAATGTGAATGATACTTGGGTTATTTTCAGCTAAATCATTCAGCAAAGATAGTGAGTATTTAACTTTACAGTATTTTTCCTAAGTCTCTCCCAAGTAGTTAGTGTGTTCAGTAGTGACATATGTTCAGTGCTGTCTTTTAGTACACTGGGTGCTGGGTCCAGTACTGTTTAACCTCTTCATCAACGAGCTGGACTGCAAGACCAAGTGAACCTTTAACATGTTCGCAGATGACACAAAACTGGAAGGAATAGCTGATGCGTGAAATGAGTGTGCTGCAATTCAGAAGGACCTGGACAGGCTGGAGAACTGGGCAGACAGAAATGTTAGAAAGTTCAACAAAGGAATATGCAAAGTCTTGCATCTGGAGAGTAATGACTATAGGCACTGGCTGGGGAAGGAACATCTAGAAAGCAGTCTTCCAGACGAGGACCTGGAGACTTTCATCCTTGGAAACCTGCACTAACTGGCCCTGCTTGAGCAGCAAGGTTGGACAAGAAGATCTCAAGATGACCCTACCAACCAAAATGATTCTGCATGAGAACCAGACTTATTACACATACTATTGAAGCGATGCATTCAAGAGACAGAGAAGTAACTGAGAATGAAAGGGAAGTATTGGAGATTTTATCTTCATAAGCATTTTAAATTTCCCATTTGGTAAAATGGAAGCTTTGAAGATGACGTCCTTTCCTCTCACACATTCCTGAAATCTTTTGCCTGGGCCCACTTGTATTTTCTCTGTCCATGAGTTTCTTGCAACTGCTGGTGCAGCCATTTGTTGTGGTGTGCACTGATGGAAGTGCTGCAACCTTCCCGAAAGCTCTGCAGAGCAACCCGCTCCAGTTGGGCCGCTGCGCCCCAGCTGGCGAGGGCAATGGGTTTTCCCTGAGCCTCCATGCTGGGGACGAATGGGGAAGGCCAAGGAGGCACTCGTGCAAGCCCCCCTTGCCACTGCAGCAGCCAGCACTAGCACCCACAGGCGGACGATAAAGGAGCTGGGAAGGGTCCTTGCATGGTGCTCCACGAGAGTGTTTATTGCGGCCTCATCACGAAGGGTTCCAGGGGCAAAAGACAAAATGGAGGACAGCGTTCAGAGTTTATATATGGGGTCCAGGGGGCAGGCAGAGCAACAGGACCAATGGTTTGTGGGCACAGGGGCGGTACCAAGGCAGGACTAGGGTAAGGGAACCTATAGGGATACCGCGAGGGAGGGACTAAGGAAGGAGAACCAATGGGGAAGCAGGGAAGGGAGAACATTCTAGGGAACAGACACATAAGGGATAAGGGGACAGGGAGAAGAACAAATCAGTCAAGGAAACAGAACTGGGATACGTTAACTTGATACATCCTAGGAGAAGCCTTCCCTGTCACTCAAACCTGGGGGAAGATTTCCACCCCTAGGGACAGTTTGTGCCATGCCTTTATGGGCTCAGTGGCCTCCACCAGGCCCGCTGCGCCCCCACACCCATCCTTTCTCCAGACCCAAGCATCAACTTTCCTTTGACAGGCTATTTCTTCTCATCTGATGATATCAGACTTGCTTGGCCTTTGGGTTTTGATGGGAGCTTCTAGATTCTGGTTATTTATTTATTTATTTAACATCCTTTTTGACTCTAAACAGCTAAACAAAATTTCTGTAATAAATTGGAAGGGCCAGTTGTGGTCCTCTCCTGACTTTCTAGGTCAAATATTTTTTGCTTTCCCATCCTGACTCTTTTCCCACTTTGTGATGGGAGACCTGGCAGAATTGAAGGAGGGAAGCGTAAAGAAAGTGAGTCTGGGGCACAGTGATTTGAAAGACAAATGGACTTATAGGAAGGGGAAATGAAATTGGTATAATTCATTAGTGGAATACACAAGAGGCAGACATGTTAGGCTAGTCAGTAGACTTAGGGAAGATGTAGCAAGGTAGAGTTGTGGGATATTTGTTTTTGCATAACTTTGGTATATGTAATTTTATGCGAGTTTTCTCTCAGACTTTGCAATGGTTTTCTAAAAGTAGGTGTATCCTACAGCCCTACTAATAACGGGCAGGGAATCTTAAAGTCATGATTTAAAAAAAAAAAAAGTGGGAAGGGAAGTGGAAACATTAAATAGGAAGTGGAAAAGCATTGCAGAATAAGCAATAGGGAAGAAATAGCACAACCGAAAATCAAAGGGATAATTAATAGAGGAAGAAGATGTTAGAGGTTGGGTACAGTGTGCGAAAGAACTGGAAAAAAGCAGCTGCCTCTGTCTGTGAGGGAATCATGTTGAAAACTGCTCAATTATGTGCCAGTTATGTGATTGCAGTTCCTCACTGTAGACATTTTCTGAAAAAAACCTGCCACTCCCAACATTTTAGAAGGTGTTATGGAAGGCTGCTATGTTTTGGAAAAAGACATAAAAATAGTGGCAAAGTTTCCTGATTTGTCTCAACTGACAAAGATTAGTCAGCTTTAAATGTGTGATCTAGGTGTGCTTATTACCTGAAAAAATAATAGTCATTCATGAGTTCTTTTTTAGTCATTTATTTGCACTACAGGGTTCTCTTCCACTAGGGTGCTGGAGCATGCTGCTTTTCCCTGGGGAGAGACTGCCCTAGTGAGGTGAGAAAACTGGCCTTTTAGATAAAATAAATAAATAAATAAAGTTTGCCAGCCTCTTATTTAATTTTTCAATCTCAATAACATTTCAGTAACAATCTCAATAGCAAGGGGCTGGATTTTAAGTCTTTAATATGTAAAGTTACTTGGAGAAAGAGTAATGTTGTTTTTTCCAGAGGAACCACATTTAAGTTCAGTGCAGTTTTTCTTTAAAAATATTCTTAATAATTGATCATGGATATGCAAATCAATGTGAAGAACTGTGTATTGATGTTAATTTCAGATGAGATTATTCCTTTTATTTTTCTTGCTTTTAGATGTGACAAATTGTCAAACTCTGTTATGTGTGTACTGATGTAATGAATATTTTTCTAGGTTCCATGGGGTTTTCTTAGTGAGCTGATGTAGATCTTTGTTAATGGGAAAACATTTAAATCCTTGATGAGATTTAGCCTCTTACGACAGCGTGATGTAGTGCCACTGTTGGCATCCACTTGTATTTTCCATCACCAGTTTATCTCATCATCATGTATTTTCTCATCATCAGTTGATGAGGATGCACTGTGTGATCTGTATTACGGCACTAAATTTTTCTGTGCAGAGTTGAGAAAAGTGAAAAATTGGTGGAACACTTCATTTTTAGCTGGTATTATTACTGAAAATATTTTGATGCCTTCAGAGAGAAAATGCTCAAGAAAAGCAGAACATAAGTGCTATAATATTTATTTCCACTAGCATTGCTTCTATTTTTGAAGCAGGTCTCATAGAACTCATTTTACAGGAAAAGAATACAAATTATTTCCCCACTCCTCACCACTGCTTCTCTGTCATTTTTTTTCCTCTCTTCCCATCCTGCTTTTAAAATTAGACTTCTAAGAAGTCTTAAAAAGCAGCCACTGGGGGACATGTTCATTATATCTGCGCCTCTTCTTGCTTATTGAGCCTTAAGTTAGATGATTGAAGTTGGGACAGCAGTTGCAAGCAATTGAATTGATGACTTGGAGGAAAAGCTAGCAGGTGAATTCAGCAGGGTGTTCTTTTTACAATGTAGTTCCTTGATTACCAAGAAAACAGTGCATCACATTTTTTGCAGATAATTGATCCAGGTAGTAACACGAGCCCCATCTCTGACCCATTAATCTGTAGGAAATCTGCAACTGGAAATGCAAGGGGAGTGGAAGTGGGTGGATGATGCTTTGCTCCTCGGGAATTTGGTTTACAGGCTAGGAAGGTGATGCAGGAGGTGAAGTTGGTAGTTTGATTATGTCTGTGGTATTGACTATTCAATTTTCATAAAATTATCAATTCTATAAGACTTAGGAAATAAAATCCAAAAGAAGCCCTTGTCTTCCAGGCTGCTTCTCGACCCATCATCCCACATAAATAATTCTGGATAGAATTAATAATGTAGATATTTGGTGTTTGAAAACAGAAGATATATGCTGTGAATTAAAAAAATATGAAGGTGGTTATGTCAAAATAAGATGTTCACACAAGGGAAAATTTTGTTTCTTTTCAGAGGAAAGAGGAGTTGCTACTGTTTTATAAATAATAAAAGGTTCAGTTTTCCAGAAATAGTCTTATGTAAGTAGGCATAGTTATTCTGTGTAGAGAATCAGATAAATTTTTAGTTTTTAAGTTTCACCATTGCTAGGAAAAGTGGCTTCACGTCTTTCCAGTACAGTTTGGGTAGTGTAATGACATCAGACTATAGGCATTTCTATTTATGTTTACGTACACAATGAAATTAAGAAGCAATGAATGTATACAAGTAGCATCAGTGCTGTGATGAAGTGCTCTTAAAATAAGTATATACAAGTAGAAGTGTCTGGAGATATAAAATATTCAGACGGTTGAATTAATGACTGAGAAAGACGATTTGATGTTTTGAAAGTTTATTTTTAAAAAAATAATCAATTATGTATTAATATAAAGCTGTTTGATTAGCTGCTGGCAGCTGTTGTCGCTGTGCCAGTCAGGGAGGAGCTGGCATGAGGCGGCTGCGCTCCGGCGCTGTGGCCTGAGGCTGATGCACAGGATGGCAGCTCCTCAGGGTGCATGGTCACTCAGAGGCATGGGAAGGGCACTGCAGCACAGGGGGCTCTCCTTGGATTGAGGTGCAGGCAGCCCCGACGTGGCTGGTGCCAGGATTTCTCTGGGCTGACTGCAAGAGGTGTTTTCTTGCTCGCCTAAAGCCAGCGCTGCTTCTGACCTCCTTCAGTGACCTCTGAAATGCATGGCGAGTGTAAAGATGGAATTGTGTGTTGTCATTTAGAAGTAGCTTCTATTAGGGAAAAATTTTTAAAATAGATTTTGGAGGAAGTAAAAATCGTTACTCATCAAAAATGAGCTGTAATAGAAGATGTTCTGACATTCATTTCAAAATGCTTTTTAAGGACTTTTTCTGCAACTTTATATGAAACCCCATCTCTCCCCAAGTTCATTGTATAATAAAACCTTAGCCAAAAGAAAGTTTCCATGTGTTTCTTTGTGTGTGTGTGTGTATATATAGCTAGTTAATGGTCTGTGTAAATAACGATTGTACTTCTTGCCTAAATGATCCATCTTGCTGATACTGCTGTGGAGCCTTATCCCTTGTTATCAGAGTTGAGCTCTGGAGGCTGGATGTTCATTTAGGTGAAATCTCAGCTGCCTTTTTTTAATACGTTTTTTCCCCTTCTGGCAGAACCCAGATCACAACGGTTTTAATCAAAAAATAACAAAGTCAGTGTTAATGTGCATTTCTCTCACATGAATCTGCAAATGGTTTTCCTTTTCTTTGGTTTCTGTGTTTGAGACCAGTCCTAGAGAATGGTCTAAATATAGGTCTAAGGATCATAGAGTTCTGGATTAGCAAATGTCATTAAAGTGCCTCTGAGGTTCTGATCTTTCTGGGATGTGTATGTAAAATTAAAGTATGAATTTTCTGGATTATGTTTTTAAGCTTAAAAAGGGATTGTTTCTTTAGTTTAAATTTTCTCCATGGAAGCTGCCATTTTATTGATGCCATTTAGCAGAAGGCCCAGTTTACAGGAGCATGATGAAAGTTTTTTTTAGCGAACACTGGAAATCAGAACATTCTAAGTTGTAAAACATCCCGCTGACTTTATTTTCTAATAAAATGTTTAAAGGTTTCTGTATTAACCAAAATAGGTACCAAGTTAACACCATGGGACTTGAGTCTTCCAGCTTTTTACTAAGACTACATACATGCTAGCTTACGGAGATTGTTCAAAGCTAGCAGGATGGTTTTGATCAACCACCACTTCAAATCAGTGCTTTCTGGTACTGGCTTTTATATGACGTGATAGCATCACTGAATAATCTGACACAGTATCTTCAGAGTATGTCTGATATCGACTCCTTTTATTTGGGTGGCAGCTCCTCAGCCTAGTGAAGAAATGGAGGATTTAAGCCTTGTCTTATCTCTAACAATATCATGGTATTTTTGTGTTAAGATTCTTTTTTTACTACTGCCGTCCCACAGATGGTACAGGCACTGCCCACATACTTCTCCATCCTTTTCATCATGGGGTTGAGAAAACCTTTAAAACCTGTATTGATCATTAGGCAGATCAAATACACTGAAATTTATTTAGTACTCTGTTGTGGATGTGTATTGCCCTGCTGACCTTAGGCTAACTTCTCTATAACAAAGGCATGTAATTATTCTTCACAACTATGGTCATGGTGCCAAGGACAGAACCTCTCTCTTCAACATGTTAGAGGAAAATGGTGAAAATGGACATAAAGACTGTCTACAGTAGGATATTTGGAAGCCCGTCCAAAAGTGAGGGAAGATACAGACCTTAAAGTTTTCCAGCAGTACTGGTCTCTTCGTTCATGGTTCAGCCCATTTTCTCTGTGTTCTCTTCCCTCTCTCCTCACAATCAATTTTTAATAGAATCCGATGTTTTCAGCAGTCACAACTTAAAATCTTTAGGTTTTTTGATTGATACATACCAGCCTGGAATTTCTTTTTTAGTTGAAGATCTGCATCTGCCAGACATCCCAGGGTACTCATTTTGTGACTTCCCAAAACAATTCAGGGGAAAGACGCTTTCCTTGAAATTCTTACATGCTGTAGTGAAGAGGAAATGTCAGTCTAAAGATGCCCCTTGGGTGCGTCTCAGCACCTGATTATGAGTTAATAAAATGCTAGTTCAGGAAAACTGTTGCAGTGACCCAAAAACCAGCTCTCCTGGTGTAGTGATGGTGACAAAGAGGTGTGAAAAAACAGCAGGTGAACTGCCCCCCCTGCTCCACATTTCTCCAGGATTTCTGTCCCAAAGACACCTGCAGGGTTTCTGCTTCTTCATTTCTCTTTCCTGACAAGTCTTAGGCAGTCTGATCAGAAGACAATAAACTCCACTTAGTTGTTACGGCTGTTGTGAATCTGAATTTAAGATAAAGAAAATATATGGGATCATCAAATAATGTATGATTTACATAGTTGTTTGAAATTGTAAAAATCAGGTTGTATGATTTAAACTATTGCTAAGTACTTTCACAACAGTGGGTGAGGGAAGAAAAGGATACCTTCTTTAATAATCACAGTCATGTTACCTGAGATGTAGTTTGTTTCATTAATGTGAAAACGTGAGTATCTGCTGAAAAGTAAGTGGGGAAACTTGGCACAAAATATGTTATATTATATATTCTTATATAAGAATATTGTATGTGTCTTGGTTATTAATTTTTAAGATTCAGTCCATAGTTCTGATTCAGGAGTGTGATGTGGGAAAAAATGGAATGTAGAGAAATGACAGAATTTTTAGAGGTAACTTCAGGAAATGGACTTTGTGGAGCAATCTCATGACTATCCTTTTGACCTTTTTGATAAATTTTGATTTCTTAAATTAATTTTATAGGGTGTATAATGTTTTTAGTCAATCTAGTAACAATATTTTTTTTAGATTGGCAAACGGTGAACTCTGTTCAAGTACTGTGTTCCTTTGGCTCATTTCTTAGCTGCTAAATTCTTCCTCTTTGGGTACCACCTTTCAAAGATCAGCAAAGAAAATACTAATAAACCATGAGACTGTTGCTGGCAGTCTAATGTAATTCCCTTTGTAGTGAAGGCAGAACAGAAGCAGAAAACTGCAGCCAGTTCTCCACAGGATGGAGAGAATGCCTATATCCTGGCTTCAGTAAAATGGAAAAAATTATGGAATGGAATTAACTGATTATCTGACAAAAGTACCATAGCTTACTGAAATTCCATTGTGTGAAAGTACAGAGGAACTTGATCACAGTGGAGAGATTGGGCATGGAACATTCCCTGAATATGCAAAAGTGCAAGTGGCTAAGTTAGGCAGAAAATGCATGTATGGATAAAGAGCATTCTGCACACAAAGACATGGATTAACCAGATCTGAGCCACTGGAAGATATCTTGCTGCTATGCATTAACAGAAAATATCTTTAAAGCCAGCTTATCCAACTTCACAGGGATGGCTTTGGGATTGGAGAAAACTTGTTTGA
Source organism: Platysteira castanea (assembly GCA_013397175.1). NCBI lineage: Eukaryota > Metazoa > Chordata > Aves > Passeriformes > Platysteira > Platysteira castanea. Next base: position 1,064,784 of record VYXC01005992.1, read on the forward strand.
CAACAAATGTAATCCATCAAACTGAAAGGAATCTTGTTTAGATGGGAGGGACAATCCTTTTCCTTGGCCCAAGTGGGCTTTTCAAATGCTGTTGGTTGATGAAATGTTAATCTATACGCTAATTTTATCAATAGGCTCTTAAAGGCTCTAGTGGCATGTGAAAATGTCAATTTCTGGACCCCTGGTCAGATACAATCTGTGCAAAGTATGGAATTGACCTGAAATTTTGCTAGATATAGAACACATTTTAGAACTCATCTAAGGAATTTTTTTGCAGTGGTTCCTACAAATCTTGGTACAGACGCAGCTAAGGTTGTGGAGGAAACCTGTAAATGTAACAAGATTTCTTTTATCATCTGGCAGTCAGAAGTGATCTCTGATGACTGGAAAAACATAAATGTTGCACCTGTGTTGAAAAAGAACAACACCTGTTGTTCTCTCCACAATATCAGGGAAGATTATGGAACAAATTATTTAAGAACCCATTTCCGAGCACATGAGACAAGAAGATGTTGAGAATAGCTAGCATGGCTTTACTAATGACAAGTCATGCCTGACCAACATAATTGCCTCCTACAAATGACTGGCTCTGTAAACAAGAGAAATGCAGTGAATGTTGCTTGAAATGCGTTTCAGCAAGTTCTCCAGAAAAGTCTTCAGTAGTAATCTGGTAGACAACTGAAGGACTGGTGAGTGCTGGTTGGATTGCTACATTCCAAGGTTGGTGGTCCACATCCAAAATACAATTGACAACTGGCTACTAGTGCTATCCCCAAGGAACTGATGGTGGAGAACAATGCTGTTTGATGGAACGTCTGTCATTACTGCAGATATACCTGGCAATCACTGGACTATTGGCTGAGCTTGGCTACCATCACCAAACCTGTTTTGATCTCCAAGATTTGGGCTCAGGGACTGGCTGCCTTGTCACCCAGGCTGCTGCGTCTGCCTGCCTGGTTGTCTTGCGCAGTAGCTGGCTCCCCTTGATTTGCAGAGGTGCACTTGCTGCTCGCAGACAGCAGTGCATCTGCAAAAACCATGCTGTTCTGAGCAGGGTGTTGGACTAGATGAAGCCCAGAGACCCCTTACAGCCTACATGGTTTTTTTATTCTATGAAATGTGGCTGTACTCCAGCTTGCCTTTCTTACAGCAGACACAGTGCTTTAAATCATATTGACTGCTTTCCGAGGCCTTAGTTGTAGGTATTTAATTATATTTTGCTAAAATAGATATAGATTATCAGGCAGCCATTTGTTGAGATTAAATGAACAAGGTAAACTTCATTCTACTTTCTCTCATAATGAGATGTAGACAAAGAGAGGGGGCAGATGGCTGGGGCTCTTCCGCAGATTTCAAGGAGGTGCCTAGAGGTCTTCTGAAGGGACAACCTCCCACTCTGCCATAGCTGCAAGGACAATAGCCTGCAAACTGTGGTGAGCAGGCATCTCTGTCATGGTGGCTGCTTGTCTCAGTACAGCGTCGTTTCCTCATCACCTGTCTCCTGGAGTGGCAGACGAACAAGAGAGGTTTGCCGTAAATGTCTTACACCTTGTGATGGGGTGATGGTTATGCGGCTGCCCCGAGGGATTAGCTGCCAACAGGGGAGGCTCAGTGTGTTTCTGTTCAGCTGTTAACTGTGCTTCACAGTGGGAGAGGGTGAGAAAAAGCGTGTGCTGCATAGCCTGCTTCCAACGCCTTGGTCTCCGTTACAGCAGCTCAGAGAAAAGGTGCCTGCAGCCAAGTAAGCGTTTCCTCTAATATCAAACTCATGTTATGTGTGCATGGCACAGCAAGTCTGCAGTTGCCCCTGGAAGCCAGGCATACTCCGAGTGAAAGTTACTCTGACACCTTTCCACCCTGCTGGCTCTGGGGCTGGGGGACTGGGGCAGGAACCTCTGCTCTCTCCTCCTGGAGCTGTTTCCGCTGGCTTGCACTGGAAATGAAAGCAGATGTGGCAAGAAAAAAATGATCAGATGCTTTTAGCTGTTTTACTGCTGGCACTAGCTATGCCAGGCAGGGTAGAATCATTCTGCATTTTGCTGTGTTACCTTAATTCTGCTCCTACACAGTGCTAATTATAATCCTGATATGATCTAATTAAAAAAAAAAAAACCAAAAAAACCAACCATCACTCCCTATACTGCCTGATTGATTCTAAAGCCGTGAAACAGTGAAAGCTGGGCAGGCTTAGCAGCTCTGGAGGATCCCTGCTGCAAACTCTGACACATACTTCGTGAATCCTGGGTGGAGAATATCTAAGAATAAACTGGGTTGGTAATTATGAATATTGTCAGTAAAATCTCGAAAAGTATGCTTTCCAGATAATTTATATGAATAAGTAGATCTGCATGTGATGGTCTGTACACAAATAAGTAGCTGCAGGTATTTTTGGGGGAAGATGACTGTGCAGCCATTTTTGTATTTGAAGCTGTTCTGAGTAGGGAGTCACTTCATTTGTACTACGGTTTGTAATTCCAACTCTGCCACTAAAACCCAGTGTGATTTTAATGGTTTTTAATCTACATTTGAATATTGCATGCTTATTTGTTTTCACCAGAGATTTGCTATTGATTGAATTCTTAAATGGTGTCCCTGCTGGCAGAATTGCTTCCTACTAGTTAGCATCTGTCTGCCGGATCAGGGGCTCTGGGTTCATATCCTTGCTTTCACTGACACAAATAGGATGGCTTAGCATATCTTTCCTTTTTTGTCTCTCCGTCTTTATTTGTAGTTCTCCACCTCCGTAAATCCTTCTGTCTTTTCTCTTTCTTCTTTTCCTCTTAACTTCTCACATAGTGAAGCTAACAGAGGAGGGTGTGTGGGATGAGGAGTAGAAAAGGGGGAGAGAAAGTGAGAGGGGGAGTGAGGGAGACAAAAGAGAGAATGTGAGAGGTGAGGAGGAGGTGGTAATGAAGGTGGAAATAGAACAAAGAAGGAGGGGGAGCGGGAGAGTGGAAGGGGGAATTAAATAAGGAGGGCATGAGAGGGGGAGAGACTCTTCTTCTAGATTTTTAGACCGAAGATAGGGCAGTCATTTTCTTTCCTGCTTACAGGAGGAATAATTAGAGCAAATGTTGGTCCTGAACCTCTTCTGTCAGGCAGTTAATATTCCAAACCCCTGAATGTACCACTTCATTTTATTCTTACCTGCATATGTACAAGTAGCCTGTAGTATTAAATGCATCTGCTCCCTGGTCAATGAGGGGAAGTGGCTCCAGGGACATTTACTCTCCCAGCTGGTGTATGGGCAATTTCTTTGACATAAAGATCCAGTTTTAGCAAAACGAATCTAAAAGAATGTTTGTGTTCTAGTGTTTGTGTCCATGGGTACATGGATATGCTCTTATTAGCTGAGGTTTATTCTGGAGATTCTTTAAAACATTGCCTGCTGGAAGCGAGTTTTGTGGCCAGCACAGAATAGCCGGAAACATAACTACTGCTCATCTACTGTCTTACATAGTCCACCTTTTCCTTTACTTTGTATTTTCCACACTGTTTTTTCTCTGGTATGAAAAAGTTGAAGGAAATCAGTTTCCCCCACCGAGAGTCTAGAGATGATGGATGGCTATTCACAGACTGTTCTTTCTGTTTAAGACCATATCTTTTTGGTCTTTTGGTCAGGAAGGCTTAGCACTGTTAACTGTGGTTGTGGAGAAGGAGAGAGATGGCAGGCAGTAACTTGCAGAGTGGCTCTGCGCGTCATTGCTGAGACATCTTCATGCATTTTCCATTTCTTCATTCTGTATTGTGCAGCAGCAGGGACATTCAGCTCATCATTTACTGCTGATGTTCTGTCCATTAATAGAAACTGTTGATTTCATTTGCTTGTAGTGAGGAGTTATTGAATATGTGCACCAAAGAGTTATTCACCACCAGCCTTCCCTATGCAACTTTATGGTGCTGAGCAATTACAAATTAAAATGGAAAGTGTGCTTTGGTGCTTTGCTTTTCTGTACTTGCAATGATGTCTGGGGAAATACTGCAATGGAGAAATTCCATGTTGAGGTAATTCTAGAAATCATGTTCACATTAGAGATCCCCAAACTGTACTTTATTTTAAAATGTTTTAATGAGCCACCATATTCAGTGCATTAATCTGTCAAAGAGAAGTGCATGGGAATTACATTTCAAATCCCAGAGCTGAATTGAGGGAACGTGTTAGAGATGACATCCTAAGTTTTCGTGATGGAAGGTATGGGTTTGTTCCCTCATACCTTTCTCTGTATTAAGATGCAGTGGGAAGCCATTATGGACTTTATTGTGGTGTAATAAGAATGAAAGAAAATCTTAATTAGGGGAATAATTGTGATATTCTTTAGCAATCACAGAAATGTCTTTATTTGACACTTCTGTAGTGGGTTGACCTTCTCTGTGAGCCAGGCACCCACCGAAGCCTCCTTATCACTCCCCTCCGCATCCGGAAAGCGGAGGGAAAATATAGTGAAGGGTTTATGGGCTGAGATAAAGACCAGAAGAAATCACTCACCAAATACCATCATGGGCAAAACAGGCTATAATTGGAGATATTAATTTAATTTATTACTAACAATATGAGAACAGGATAATGAGAAGTAAAATATAACCTTAGAAACACCTTTTCCACACCCATCCCTCCTTTCCATCTCTACCTCCTCCCCCAGCAGCGCAGGGATACAGGGAGTGGGGGTTATGGTCAGTTCATCACAAGTTGTTCCTGCTGCTGCTCGGGGAGAGGAGTCCTTCCGCTGGTCCACTGTGGGGTCCTTCCCATGGGAGATAGTCCTCCACTGACTGCTCCAAGGTGGGTCACTCTTCCACAGGGTGCAGTCCTTCAGGCACAACCTGCTCCAGTGTGCTTTCCCCATGGGGTCACGAGTCCTACCAGGAAACCTGCTCCAGTGTGGGCTCCTCTCTCCATAGGTGTGCAGGTCCCAGCCAGGACCCTGCTCCAAGGCCTCCCGTGGGTTCACAGCCTTCTCAGGCATCCACCTGCTCCAGTGTGGGGCTCCTCCACAGGCTGCAGGTGGATCTCTGCATCCCCATGGGCCTCCTTGGGGGATGGGGGCACAGCTGCCTCACCATGGTCTGCACCACGGGCTGCAGAGGAATCCCAGCTCTAGTGCCTGGAGCACCTCCTGCCCCTCCTTTTCCACTGCCCTTGGTGTCTGCAGAACTGTTCCTCTCACAGGTTCTCACCCCGCTCTTCTCTGGCTGCAATTATAACCGTGCAATAATTTTTTTTCTTAAGTATGTTATCAGAGAGTTGTTACCACCATTTCTGATGGGCCCAGCCTTGGCCAGCAGCACATCTGTCTTAGATCCAGCTAGAATTGGCTCTGCCAGACATGTAGGAAGCTTCTAGCACCTTCTCACTGAAGCCACCCCTGTAACCTCCCCCCACCCCCCACTGCTAACAAAACCTAGCCATGCAAACCCAGTACAACTTCTTTGGAAGATACTGCTGCAAAAGAGACTTGTGGACTTCTTCTAGTACTTTCCCTTCATGAATAGAAGCATAGGACTGGGAAAAGACTTGAAAAAAATGCATGCCCCTCATTTATTCCATTATGTTTTCAAGCTAATCTAGTTTCATCTTCCTTTCTTTTAATGTTTTTCTTTCTTCAAACCACTTGCCACCATGGTTTTTCCTGTAGTAATTGTAAATTGTCAGCTACAGGTTCTCTCAGGGTATGGACTGTGGGTAATGGCATCTTTTTGGTTTCTGACTTTGCATTTCTTGGTAGTAACTTGTAACATTGCAATCCTGTGGTGTGTTCAGAATGGAATTTCAGTTAAAAAATATCACATACTAGACAGTATTGAATAGGTGAAAAGGTCCTCTCTGAATATTTACAATGAAGAAAAGCAAGAGAAAGGATAAAAGGTCTGTTTTGAAGTTATAATTTTAGGCAATAACATTAAGAAGAGATAATTTTTAAAAAAAAGTGTTACAAAAGCTCTGTGAGAGAATGAAAAAAAACCAAATATTGCTCTTTTAAACTTAGTTAATTTTAAGTTCTTTAATAAAACATATTAGGGAATGGTAGTTTGGGAAAGGCAGAGGGTTTGCCTGATCCTGTAGGTCTCATCCTGATGGGTTGTATGACTTGATAGTATGAAGATGGGAAATAGAAGACTGAGTAAAGCAGCAGGACCCACAAAGAGAGAAGATGAAACATCCAGCAAAGACCAATAAAGTGTTCAGGTTCCTTAGTTCAACTTCTGCTAAGTAGGTATTGCTTCACCAAAATTCTAGACACCTGTTCTTGGAATTCCACTTATATCCATATAGGTGGCATATCCATCTAATTCCTCATATATGGATGGAGAAGAGAATTTCAGAAGATTACCTACTCTGACTGATACCTTCCTCTTTTAATTAACTGTGAAGGAAGGCAGGCATTTTTAGGTTTGTACATTCTTGTACAGTAAAAGAAATGAAATCATATTTAGTTGAAAAATTTCTGAGGCAAATCTAGGCATTGTCAGTCTCCAAGTAGAAAGAAAGAACACATTATTTTAAAAAATCAGATGAAAATCAGTGACTTCTTAAAAATAACTGCATTTAAGTGATTAATGCAGCACATAAGAACCCCCCTTCCTTATATTTTTGAGTTTTGGTACCTTGCTTACTGCATTTTCCCGGTCCACTCTGCTGCAGGAGTTACCTGCTTTGAAACTCTTATCTAGCTGATCATGTGCAGCCTCTTACCTCATCTTGGATGAGTCTCCTACATACATTTCTATTTGGGTCAGTTCCTTTTACCTTTAAATTAGTAAAAGTTCTTCACTGCAAACTAAGTTCTAAGGAATAAAACCCCACTCATCAACTCTCTTGTGTCCACCTTTTCACCTCCCGCTCCATTTGGTGCAACAGTCCGTTTTGTAGGTACCCCTTGTTCTTCCTGTACCTACAAGACACAGTTTGTATTAGTGTGACTCAGCAGCAAACCAAAAACCTACTATTCTTACCATGCTCCCCTTGACTGTGAGCAGACCTGCCACCTTTTCACCCCCAGCTTTTAATATACTTAGCTGTATGGTTAAGCACAAAGATATGTTCTGGGCTGTGGATTCCTTGATCTAGTTGTGCTGGAGGAATAATTAAGGATAGTGGTAAGACCATCCATTGTCAAGTAGCATTCTTGGCTTTGGCTTTGGATCCTTTGTGAACTTGAGGAAACTATTGTAATTTCAAATCCCTAGCATATGCTCCCATAGTGAAAATGCATGGGATGAAAGGTCTTGAAGAACAAAATTCATGTGCATTTGTAATTCAGGAAATTGTGAGATCCCTGATTTTCTTCTCATCTGAATCAGGTATTTTGTTAGTTTTGATGGTTTTGCCTACTTTTACTTTTCTGATATCCCAAGAAGAGACTTTGTTCTTCAGCAGATTTACGATATGCAAGACCTCAAATGAGGGAACAGTAAAGCACTGATAGCAAGAGAGGAATGTGTAATTGTCTGGTTTGTACAAATACAGCCATATCTGATTGGAACGGTTTAACTCATTTATGTGATCAAGTGCTTGAACTTTGTTGGGCATACATACGTTCTATACATACGTTGCGAGAAATTTTCACGTACAACATTCTAGGAGACACTGTAAGCACATGGAATTTATGAAGTAGGAAGTGGCAGACATTTTTATTTCGCTATCTCAATGTATGAAACATATTAGACTGAGAAATTATTTCAGCATGGGTAGACTACAATCCTTTATTATTAAGCATTACTGTCAAATTTGAAGGATGGCATGATATATGATTGTTATTAAAGCACAAACAGAAAGATAATATTTAGATTGAGTGTGAGTTTGTGCTTTATAAATGGAATTTAACTTACCTCAGAATAATAACACAGATTTGATAACAGACACTGTTTAGGTTGCAGTTGCTCAAATACTGTTACTGTGGTTCTTAATTTCTGAAGTGTGGAAGAGTTTTTTTAAAAGTGCTGATAGAATTTAATTGTCTGAACTAAACATCCTGCTATGCTCTTCCTTTGCAAAAGAGGACATCTTGTTTTCTTGGTGGGTTTTTTGGTGGTTTTGTTTGTTTGTTTGTTTTTTGGGGTTTTTTGTGGAGGGGAGAAAGAGGTAAATGTGTCTATATGTGCATGGGAGAGGCATGGCCAGGGGATTCAAAAGAGAATTTCTACTTTAGTATAAGACAATCACACTATAGACTCCACTGACTGTAACTAGGGGCAGGATTCAGCTGCTTGACTGTGGGAATGTAGTGCATCCATTTGAGATGCTATTTGGGACTTTTTTTGGGGAACATCTATGTTAAAAGAGCTTGTGGTTTTAAGGTGCAGAGTTAAGCAGCTATTGTTTAGTTTATTTATACAGTCACCAATCTCTAAAAACACTATTTTAAATGACTGTGTCTCTAAAGAATCTAGTACATTACAGACTTTGCTGCACTGTCAGATCTAGAAACAGAAAATGTCTTACTTATTCATCCTCTTGACTTCATCATTTCAGCTAATGAATAAGGAAGGAAGTAAAATAAATAGAGCGATATTGGCTTGCCATAGTGGAAGCCTGCTAGTGCAGCTAGTATTTTCCAAATAGAGAAGAACACTGAACAGCAGAGCAGTATATTTACAAGATTTCTGAAAGTGCTAAAAATGAATAAGTGACAAAAGTTGTCTGACACTGTACTTGAACTTTTTTGCTTTTTCCTAGAGCAGTATTTGTATTGTCATCATCCCTTTTTGTTTTCAGCCTCTGCAAAGATTTAATCTGGAAATTTTATCTTTTGTCTCTCTTGTCACTCTAAATCTCTCTTGTTGTGTGAATCCATATTTGCTCTCCTTACAAATAAAATGCAAATCATATCCTTGCCAGAGCTAAACACTTATCTAAGTAAAATCAGAATAAATCCTTGAAGGTTAAAACTTAGATTCACTTTAAGAAAATCACGGAATGCCACATTATTGTTTGGAGGTCTAAAACTTTATATAAAAATGTCACGATTTCAGCTCATAGAAATATCCTTTTTCTGAATTAGGCTTTTTAGGTGTTTTTTGTAGTGATGTAGTTTCAGGTCATAGAAGACGTCAAGAATAATTGAACCGCAGATATTCAGGGTTTTATTTCTTAATGGTAACATGTTGGATTTTGTAGGAGTTGAATGTATGTGAGTTAAGATGAAGGATGGAGCCTGTTGGAGAACGCTCCCAGCAGTGGCACGGTGATCTCTGCCAGGCATATGGAAGGTTTGCCGGCGCTGCTGGGCGCGACAGCGGAGCTGACAAGAGGCCGCAGCCTCTCCACTGCTGGGCAGCGCGCGAGGGGAAGCGGAAGAGCTATTCCTAGCCTGGCAGCGATGGCACCACGAGCAATAAACAGGAGTGTTCCACTTCAGTCAAGAATTCAAAAGCCTTGTCATGAACTTAATTAAGAACTTTTCTGACAGCGGGGGCATGCTAATTGTCTTTTGCAGCCTCGAAGAAGGAAATCAAAGGAACACTCCTGAAATTCAGGATTTGCAAGCAATCGACTTTTCTACCTGCCAACTAAAAATAGAAAGTAGGGTGAAGGAAGGAGTTCAGAATTGTTTCTAAGGAATTTCCGAGCTGAAGACTTTGGGATTTAGCTAAGGAACATTAGTTCCTTAGCTGAAGAAGAAGAAAATAAGGATAGAATACAGTGAAGCATTTTGCTGCAATTAATAGATGTATTTTTTGGTGAAAGTAAGATAAGGCTTAGTTGTTTAAATTCTACTGTGACTCACATTACCTAGAGTTTTTGAGAGGAGAGGGGTTAGAATAGTTACATTTGAATAGTGAGACTTCTTTCTGAAGGAGGGACAGTTGATTTTTTTTTCATGACAAGAACCTATTTTCTCTGACTTTGAAAATTTTTCAGTAATAGAAATGATCACAGGAAAAGCATACACCTGACTGGCCAAGAGAATTAAGGGTTTTTTTTCTGTAAGAAATTGATTGCCACTTTTCATTTTTCATTTTTATTTTAATTTTCATTAAATTTTTATGTAGGACTCTTCATCTGTAAATCCTGTGCATCATGAAATGAAAGTTAACTGCTGTACTTTAAAAAATTTCAAATTTGCTTACTTAGAATAGGAAAGATTTTATGTGAAGAAAAGATTTTATGTAATTCTTTGTAGACACTACGAAGAAGAAAATGGGGCAATATTTTTGGTATTTTTCAGAGATGAAAATACTGATGTAAGACTTTGGAACTTCCATCTGCTTGCATTCAACAGTATCCTGTCAAGTTTAATACAGAATATCTTCCAGGGAATGTGATATTTTAACTGAGTAACTGATACCTACCTTAGGAATGATGCAGCACCAGCTGCCTTTATTCATCTGTCTGTATTCCTTATAAACACAAACTGTTTAGAATGATAAGGTATGAAATACAGGGAGTTGGTAAGAGATACCGAATAAATAATTTTGGAATGTGTTTTAGACAGAAGATACCCTAAGGAAGATGCTGGCCCTTTTTCAGATGTACAGAAATTAGCTAATTTTTTCTTTTTTTACACAGGGAAAAATGGAAAGGCATATTTTCATCCTGTGAGGATGAGAAGTCGTTTCTGACTTTGATAGTAACCAAACAAAACTTGAGACATCACCTGCCTCTGATAAATATTTTAAAATAAATAGACCTGAATTATTTGTGCAGAAGAATACTAAAGACTTGGCTGCAGAAGTCTCTGGCTGGATGATGATCTTTTTTCCTTTGTTAAATTTTGGGAATTAGGAAAATTCAGTAAATTTATTAGACTCCTGACATAGAGGCAATATTCAAAAGGGGCGATTGGGTGACCATGGAGGCTGTTGGACCATTGAGCCCGACATTCACCCTTGGCATTTGTAATACAGCATTTGGAAAAAGGATAAAGGAAGGACACAATTCTTAGGGCATTATATTTTTAAGCCTTGTTGAAAGGTTGCAAAAGGTTCAGTTAAGAGCTACAATAATGTTTCAGATGTTGGAGAAACTACTTTGCAGTGGAGGATTTAGAGATTTCAATCTATTTCGTTTATCACACAGGAGATCAAGAGGTGACTTAATTATAAAGTGTAAACACTTTCAAACACGCACAGTATTCACCACTAAAAGCTTTTTAATCTAGTGGTGAAAGGCAGAATAAGGACTGAGGGATGGGAGTTGAAGTGACTGTCCTTGGAAGCAGGGCATGCATTTTTAATGGCGAGTGTGATTCACCTAGTAGGTGTTGATCTCTCAGTATTCTCTGAACAATACTTGCTTCTTATCTTAAAGTTAATGCGTTATACAGCTTCAGATCCCATCAACGTAGTGTTACACACTTCCTGAACTCCAGGACTTAGATTTCTTTTTTTTTAGTTTTGGTTTTTTAAAATCTTTTTAATTTTTAAAAATTTTTCTTTTTAATTCCTCTAGAAGAGACAGAAGGGGCCATTTTTATTACATAAGCTAGAACTAAAGCTTTTGATGTCACCATGTTGCAAGAATGTTAATGAGCGCATATTGCACATCTTCCTAACCCAGGAACAGTTTTCCTAAAAGCACTAATTGATGTTTTCTGGTCTAGTAAAGACAACTTACCTAAACTTAATGCTTTAATATATGTAATTGTAGGTGATGATAATGTTTCCAATATAATGTTTGCAACCACTCCACTATCCCTCAGCCATCAGTCACACATACCAGCAATCATAACTCCCTGGTAATCAACTAGGTAATGACACAAAGTGTGTAAAGCCATGCTTCCACCCTCCTCCAGTCTAAAGTAGTAATCTTTTCAGCCTCCTAACAGTGTAATGGTTTGACTGAGGAATCCATATCAAATACCAAATAATCCCTCAGGTGACTAGATCTAACAAAATTACATAAAATAGGATACCTAGTGGATTTTGGTTCAGACTTCTTATCTAGGGATATTACCATTTGAGTTCAAATCTTCCTCACATATATATTGGTCTTCTAAGGACCTGTGACATAAATATATTACAATAGCAGTGGCAGTGAGCACAGGCAGATAATCTAGTACACATAAAAAATCTCCTACATCTCAGTCCTCATCACAGAGAAATAGATTCTGTCTGTCCTTCAGTGTACCATATCCTAAGTCATTTTTTTCCTAAAGTGCTAGAAATGGCATTTCACATGGTGCAATCCTAGCAGGAAGTTTTTTGAATATACACATGCTATTGGTCATACCAGGATATTGTTTTGGTAATCTTGGCAATATATTTAGAGAAAAAATAGGTGAGAGTTGCTGTTACTCAGAGATACTTACTCCTTCTCTGTTTTCAGGTAGGAAAAGTACTGCCTTTCATCAGCCAAGACAGATTTTTTTGCCCCATCATTAAATATAACAAATTTGTCTGGCTAATTGTACCTAACTTCCTGCTTTTTGTCAAGCTGGCATGTGCGAGGCCACATCAGTGACATGGTTGGATAATGTCAGTGTTCTGGGTCCAGCTCACCTCTTTGCTGTCCTGGCGATAGACCAAAGCATGGTGCAATGCACAGATGGCTTGGTAGGTGATTTTCTTTGAAACATGGAAAAACTCTCGGTATTTGTACTGTTGGCCAGCTCCAGGAATTTTCTTGAAGCCTCCAGATTTTCACTTCTACTTCAGAAATGCACTGTGGCTGTTCAGATTATAGCTGACAGAAAGAAATTTTTAGTTGTTCCACTTGGGTGGAGACAGCTGATAAGAAATCATCATCCATTTTGAAGGATCTCTCTCTAGATACCCATACAGCTTCACTCTTCATCATTGCATTCAGCTTTTGGAGAATATGGTACAATGTGCTGGATAAAAATGTCACTTGAGCACTCTTGACACCCAGCTTTGGATTTTAAATTATGTATCCCAAGTAAAGGGAGGGAGTGCCTTTTAAAACATGGCACACAAGAAGACTGCAAAATAGTGGTCGCGTTCTGTGACTGTTCCATGTTGTGAAAAAGCTGTGAATTTGGCAGAAGGGCAAGTCAGTGTCATCAGAATGTCACGAACTCTGCTTAGAGACTGCTGGCTCAAGCAATAAGAAAGCCTGATGTAAAAGATTGATACTCTTCCTTTATATCTAGCTCCATCTGGAAATCCATTTTTAGGTTAAGAATATACTGAGTTATGTCAGGAACGAAATGGTTACAGCTTTCAGCTCTGCAAAGGGTTAGCCAAGGGGAATGAAATACCTTATCCTACTGAAGAGTAAGTAAGAGACTGATGCTATGGTTAGATCCAAGTACTCTGGAACAAATTCTGACCTGGTCACTCGAAAATTTTCAGTGCTTTGTCTGTGGACACAGTTACACTGAAGTATCAGATTTGTACCTGGAGCCTTTTGTGGGACTGAATCAAATTTTCTGAAGGTCTGAGCTTATGGCATGTGATGGCTCAGCCACCTGTGGTGGCCCAAAATGATCAGGGAGCCTGAATCTCTGTGACTGCACACTGCTTAGTAGCCTGTTGTGAGAACCACTATAGAACAGCAAAAAAATACTAACCAAGGAAAACCTTTGGAGAAATGTCTCTCTGCCAAATTTATGGGTACTTCAGAGTAGCAGGCAGAATCATAAAACAGGTTAGTAGACTTCGTGCAGTGTTTCCCAAGGGACACTCACTCCTGTTATTTAAGACATTATTGGTTTAAAATGAGCCTTAGGGGTTTTCTGCTAGGACTTCAAGGGTAAATAAGTTGGCAGAAGCTTTTCTTCTCTTAAAATCATGCCTATGATGAGTATGACTCCTCAGGAGAGAACTGCAGTGGGTCTGCTGGATGTGATGAATGAGCACGTGGTTACTGAAGCATCCCTCTTGATGTCCTTCTGCTATGTTGTCCAAATGGCATTTTTCCAATATGCATTATTATAGGAATAAAATCCATATTTTGAAATGTTAGCAGTACTGAACTCTGTGGACTAAATTTTTTTTTTATGGGAATATCTTTTCCTAAGAGTTTGGGCATAAATAATAGGCTTGGGAATCAATCAAAATGTTGATAGATACAGGAAAGAGATGAGAAGAAAACCTGAAATTGGATGTCATGTTTTTCTGTAGGCCTTGCTGTGGAAATTTAGATCAAAGAAAAAATAGTTTACATTAATTTTGGCCTTATACTTTCTACTCAACAACATCAGGTGAGACAGTTTGGCAGAAAAATTTTTTGGTAACACTGATTTATTTCTTAGCTTGTACAATCTCAGTGAGCATCAAGAAGCAGGGATGCTCATCACAAAAGAGGCTCCATTTTTCTACTGAGAATAATTTCAAACTCAAGACAATTTTCTTAAAACAGTTACAAGCTATGATATTCTGGATAAAAAGTAGGCAATAAAAATGTAGAGAAAAATGCTATTGGTTTGGTTTTCTTTCACAAATAGTATTCTTGAGAACATTTAACTTCAATAGAGAGTACATTAAAAGAAGAAATTAAAATAAATCATAAATATGAAGAGCCTTGACATTTTTAATTTTACCATGTGCTATGCTTAAACCAAAAAGAAATCAGTTAATGTTCTCCTTTTCTAATTTTCTAATTCATTAAGATGCCATATGCTTTTCATTTGTGTTTACTTTGGCATCCAGAAGAATGAAGAGAATTAAATCATGCTGGAGACAAGCTTAATCATTATCTTGTGTTAAAGCACTTTGATGGTATATTTAAAATAGATGTGTGAGCCTTTTTTATTCCTTGTAATATGGAAATTATAAAGGAAGGTGAACAGGATGATAAATTAGAGATGCTCTCAGCAAGGCTGTTAAATTATTTTTAGGTGGAAGACATACTGTACACACTGAGCCTCAGCTGAATATAATTAATTTGAAACGTTATCACTGTTGTGCTTGCAGTCCTATTGTATTTTTTTTTTTCAGTTCTGCATCTTGCTGGCTCCTATCACACCCCTCGCTGTGAGATCTTTCCTGTTTTGCACGTGTCCTGTTTGTTACCACCATATGGTAGTTAGAATTTCAGTAGCTTTGCTCTGTTTACAGACCACTGTGCTTTGTCATATTTTTGCTGCTCACCCTGTATTGCCATCTGATACCTATCATCTGTTTAACACATTGGATGCCAAAAATACTCAGATTTCTCTCTTTTTTTTCGAATGCATGTATGAGAAAGACTGTTTCAGAATGCTGCTTTGATAAGCATTGCTCCAAAGTAATTTCCTGTTATGTTGAACCAGAACCCATACCTCTCAACTTTCCAAACTTTTACCAGGTGCCAGCTGACTGAAAGGCTATATTCCAGCACTGAGTTTTTTTTTCTTTTTTTAACCTTGTGTGCATTGTACTGTTTGTAGCAGACGATAGGGTGTTTAAACATCTTTTCCCACTGCATGACTATAGCAAAAACAATATTGTCAGAGTATAGCAGGGTCTATTCTTACTCTGGTTACTAATTGAAATTTAGATAGGGTTGCATTAAGGAAGTGGTTTTTAAATTGGTTCGGTTGGATAAATGGGCTTCTCTTTCACTTTCTCATGTGCTGCTTCATTAATATGTCTAGTGGTTAGTAGTTCTGTATTCAGAATGAGAGCTAAATACTGGTACCTGTGTGTGTGATTTCGTGTGGGTGCAAATCTGTGCCTCACTTTTAACTTTTCCTTAAGACTTTCATTAACCTTTTTTCCTCATTCTCCAGTCCTTAAATTGAGCTTTTCTACTATAGCACACTGCTTCCCCACCCCCATCCTCTTCCCCCTGCCCTGCTCCTGTCTTGATTTTTGTACTTTGTTTTATGTGACTTCCAATTATTCTCCATGTTATGGCTGGTTGGTTGCAATATGATGACCATCCTTAGAAAAAAAAAACATGCCTGCAGTAGCATATTATGTGATTCAATAAATTAATTCAATAAATTGAAGAGCACACTATTTAATTCTCTTTCATGTCAGTCTGAAAACAGATTAGGTTTTGTCTGTTCACAAAAATTTGATTGTGGTGAAGTTTAGCTTACATAAATGATATTTGTATTCCATAATAAAATGAAACTGATGTTTTTGAAGAGAAAATAAATAAAGTTATTCTTTACTCACATATTTAATGTATTTTAAGGGACATTTGCTGGCAGAACCACTTCACAAAATAGTATTTTACTGCAGAAATTTCCTATGCAGCTCACAGACCCCTAGTTAAAGGATCACTTTGTGACATTAAAGCATTGTTATGCCACCACAAGCTGACATAGGTCAGCTCATTCAGGAGACGAGCTCTGTGTGTCTGTTTTACAACATGAGGAAGAGAGTGTGGTGATGGATTAGATTCAGTAATATTTAAGTGATCAGTAATACTGGTGATCAGCAATATCTCAGTAAATGAGGAAAATGAAGACATCACTTAGTTAATAGGAAAATTTTTAAAGGAACTTTCCAGCAGTCTTTTTAGAAGTTTTTATAAGAGAAGCTTGTGTCTAACATACTTAAGGGCTTGTTGTTTTGATTATGGAACTGTGTATGAAAATTACTTGTATCTGCAAATGCAGTAATGTAGAAGGATATGCCCTGTAATGTTGCAAATGGTACTGGCATGGCTGGGTGTCTCCGGGATCTTTGTTTTCTGCCATACACCTGCACTAAAACAGTTCTTCTATTATGATATATAAAGAAAACACAGAGAATGAAAACGTTTCACTGAAAGAACAAAGGCAAACTAACCTTAATTAATTGCCTTTAATATTTTTATCAGTCTTTTTTATCAGTGTCAGAGTAAGCCCTGATTTCAGAATTTTAAGTAAGCTTTGCATAAAACTTATTTATATATTTAAAAAAAATTAAAATTTATTTGGTGAATAGATGTTTGTCTCTGAAATAGCTGGGAAGAGAACAATCTTGTTCTTACTTCCCAGTAGGGGTTAAACTGTAAGTGTTGTGAATTGAAGAGATGGTGGAAGGTGGTCTCCTTGTGGTTTGATAATGTGGGTAGACAGGAGAAAATTCTCAGGCCTCTTTTTACAGCGGATCTTATGGAGAGTATTAAGCTGACAAGTTTTCAAGAACTGAAATTAAGTTTTAAAGCAAACTCTGTAGAAAATCAAATTCAGTTTTAAAACGATCTTTGTGGCAAATCATGTTATTTTGATTTTGAGTAAGAAAAGCTGTTTTTTTAAGAGACACATATTCCTGATAAAGTCACATACAAGCAATATTTGCGCCTTGTACTATGTTAGAGCTTTATATCTTAAAATGCCCAGGTTTGACAGTACTGTTGCAAGGGGTGCTCAAGCTCACACTTCTGCTGCAGTCAAGCCCTCTCCCTCAGCTTCTGATTCTGCTACTGCTTTGTTGTTTTTTTTTTTCATCCATAAGCATTAATGCAACTGTGTGGGGTCATACTTTCTTTCTTTTGGTCATGTCTAACCCCATTGAGTTTCCTGGACTGGTTGACTGTGTGGTTGCATGGGTATTGCTGTCCCTTGGTCATTATGGCTGATTTTTCTTCAACAGGTATTGCAGGAATAATGGCGAATAAAAGAATATAGCCATTTACCTATGCAGTTTTGTTGCATGAGTAGTTTCAGCAATCTTTAAAAAGCTGAATAGACTTATAGGTCCTGTGTTTACTAGGTAGAAAATGCTTGGCCTGAATGCATGTTTTAATGCTGCGGTAAGACTGGGACTGTAATATAGTGACATTTCTATAACTTTTTAAGTGGTTGCATTTGGTAAAGTTCAGGCTGCTAACAGCTCTGTGTGTATGAGCTCAGGAAACTTTTTAAACTTTCTCACTTGGAATTGGTGACAACTTTTCAGAGCAAACCAGCTGCTCTCCTGCTGCACTGTCCGTGTTAGCAGAGCTGAGTGGTGAAGAAATTACATGGGAAAATGCAGCAGAGCTGTGATGGTTACGTGGGATGACTGATCCTGGTGAGGTTGCCCACAGAGGTAAGAGATGTGTAAGAATGGCTATACTGATTAAGACCAAAGGAAGAGGCATTGACACATTTTGGGCTTTTGTCACCACCGTTCTACTGGCTCCAGTAAAACTGTCACTTTGTCAATTGAGTTTGAGCAGAAGGCACTGATTCCTTCAGTACTAAATATATCTCAACATGTAAATGCTTTTTAATACAAGACATGCACAGTTTCTTTCCGCATTCCTCAGCTATGCCTTTTTTAGTACTGTTATGTGGTTTTTTCTGCGTTCTCTGGTTTCTCATTTTTACCTCAGAATGGATATCGGTCATTTGGGAGGAACTGTGGGAAGCTGGAATGTAAATTCCTTTTTGTAGATATTGCACATTTTGACTCACAGTTCTTCAGTTGTGTAAGGAAGAAGTCTGTTTGTGGGCTGTAGTTATTTAAAAAAACCCCAACAAATAGAAGTATATGAAAATAAAGTTTTCCAATAATCTACATTAGGAAATCTTCCAGGAAGATGAAAAATTGCATTTTATACAAGTTATTTAATGAGCTCGTTTATATGCTTGCAGAAAACCTGCCATAAGTAAAATGTTAACTTGAAAATGACAGTTCCTGCTGGTGAAAAGGCACCAGATAAGAGCCCTGGGAATAAAGCTGCAGCCCACACCACTTTGCTGGTGTGTCTCTGCTCTGATGTGATGAGCAGGTACACTTTCTCAACAAGGTGTGGGCTTTTTGCATCAGCCTGGACAGGGTTGTTAGGATGCTGCCAGGTAGTATGTGCTTGATAATAGATGGTAGGAAGGAACTGGAATTAAGGTAACTTGTGTAGAGGGCAAAAGTACCTGCTACATGTGAACAACTTTCCAGGGATGGTGGCCAAGTCTAAGTTCCTGTGTGAAGTCTGTAAGTGAAACCTTTGTCTTGGCCAAGTCTGAATTTTATCATGATTCTCATAATAAAACGTTTCATGGTTTTGCTGCTCCTGCACTGGTGTCACAGACCTGTAGGAAAATACTAACAGCATTAAAAATGCATTGAACATGGGGAAAGGTGTAAGTCTATTGCCTGAGGGCTAGAAAGCAAAAAGTAAATTACTAGAATCACAACATGATTCAAAGAAATTTAACAAATTACCTTCATGAATTTCTGAATCATGTTGGGAGATGGGTGTTACCATATTGCCTGGAAGCATTTGTCATGGACTGTAACCCTCCTGAGTGGGGGTTTCCACACATGTAGAGAAGAGGCAATCTTTGCCACAGGGGCAGCCTACACTGTAAGTATTAGGTAAATAATAGAATAATAAGAACAGACAGGAGAGTCTGTATTGCCTGGGCTGTTAAGTAAAAGTTTTAACATACTTTTGACATATCTAATTTTAGTCCAGACCTTTGCAGGTGTCAGGGTGAAGGAGAGTTTTAAGGAGGATAATTTGAGGACAGAGTGGTTGCTAATACTCCCATGTTAGAGGCAACAAAGGGAAGTCCTCAAAGACCAGATTGGATGGCACTTGTAGCAACCTGTTCTAGTTAAGGGTGTCCCTGCCCATGGCAGAGGGCTTGGAACTAGGTGATCTTTAACATGCCTTGCAACCCAGACCGTTCTGTGATTCATGCTTGAAAGTTTAACTCGAGCAGAAGCATCTCAGTTCTGAATGAGAAATTATAGGCAAGATGGAAATAGGCTGTCAAAGTCTTTGAAGGTGAAGATAAGCCATTTATGTTTTATGCAGTAGAAAAGCATATTCATCAGAAGAATACAAAGGGAGAGGTAAAATAAATTAAATTATATTTGTTGCAGAACTGTGATTTAGACTATCAGACTGACAGGCTTGCACTGGCAGGAAAAGGAATTGAGGGATGAGCTGGTGATAGCTGAATGTTAGAGCTAAACAGAAATGAAATTAGCTAAACTTTAGTGGGGGTTTTTTTGTTTGTTTTGGGTTGTGGGGGGTTTTTGGGTGTGTGGTTTTTTGGTTGGTTGGTTTTGGTTGGGTTTGGTTTTAATTTGCAAAATTAGTCCCCACAACTTACACAGCAGTTTAGGTGAAGGTCTAAGTAGGTCTGAGTCCAGTGTGTAGCACAGTGGTTATTGGTCCTGAGTGGAAAACCGAATGAAGAGGGCGATAAGTTGTGCTGGAGGTACAGGGAAATTTCTATTTCCGTTTATGAAGTTTGGTGTACAGGTCACCCTTGACAGGAGTCACTATCTATGCCAAACTGTTTGGAGAGAAGAAGACAAACGGGAGGTAGAGAGACAGACCTGTGGGTTACAAGCATGGTGAGATTTGTGTTTGCACCAATAAAACAGGGGGGAAGAAGAGATCTTGGCATGTGGAGAAGAAAGGGCTGATGCCCAGCAGGATTCAGGTGATTGCTGGTGAGGTGAAAAATGTCATGGATGACAGGTGAACACAGAAAGTCGCAGAAAAGTGACAGGTTGGACGGTAGGAAACAACAAAGGGGCTAGAAGCAGTCAGTTTGTGCAGGAGAAAATATGAATATGGAAGCTGCTAACTCTACCATTTGAAGTGCTTTGATTAATGCTTGTATTTCTTTTACAGAAACATGGCCTTTTTTTACCTCTAAAGATTACTTGATTAATCATATTGCTGTTTCACAGCTTACAGAAACCATGTCTTGCTTGCCTTTGGTTCTTAAAACAGCAGTTCACACTGAATAAAAAAAAATACAGTAATAGCATTAATATAGAAATATTAACATCCAAATTCAGTCAGAAGTCCAATATTTTGCAATATGAGCACATCCAGCAGTTATTTAATCTTTACAAAATAACCAAACCAAGTACTGCCCATGCTAAAAAAGCAGCACACCCCCAAACATTCAAAAATATCCTGGACTCAAATAGGCTGATACAGTAACATTGCTACATCAAGAACTTGGGAGCTTGAAGAGTTAGATATGTCACTTACTATTCAACCTTAAATTGTCCTACCTGTACAGAGAGTATAAATTTTAATAATAAATTTATATGTCATGTGATGATTAATGAAGTAACCAGGAAATATATCTAGACTTCTCCACTCAGCTAGAGCTGTTCTTCTAGTCAACACACGCTAGATTCCCCATAAACTCCTCATTTCCCATTACTCAAACAAAACTATCCATAGCAATTTGCTAAAATTGCCTGTTGTTTAAAGTGTGTATTCCCAAAACGCAGGACAGGTTGACAGCTTTTCCCAGCTGAGGTGCTGGTGGGGCTGAGGCCAAAGCCAGGTGCCACGCTGCTCCCTCTGGAAGCACCTCCGAGAGATGGGTGCCCGCAGTGCTGGCAGACCAGCAAGGCATCCAGTGACACTGAGGTACTTCCAGCTTTACGGAGTAGCTGAACAACATTTTTCAGGTCACAGCTTCAAATGTAGCTGCTTAAGAATCGCCAACAGGTTTTTAGTTCTAGCTGTTGCCTTTGTGGGCATTTGAAATATTGTGGTTTGCATTTTTAATTATTTATTTATCATAAAAAAAGAATGCTAAGAGCAGAGCTTGGTAAAACGCCTGCTTATCTTATGGAAAAACTTGTCTGAGCTCTCAGTGATGATGCGTTTGTGTGGCGTGGGTGAACAGGACAAAATACTGCATTTTACTAAGCTTTTTTTCATACATGCGGTAGCTGCTGGTGGATGGTTACTTAAGGATATGTCACTTAGAAGGCGGCACTTTTTCTACTAACATGAACTCATGACGGGGCATAATATTTTTATA
This sequence comes from Platysteira castanea, assembly GCA_013397175.1. Taxonomy (NCBI): domain Eukaryota; kingdom Metazoa; phylum Chordata; class Aves; order Passeriformes; genus Platysteira; species Platysteira castanea. The sequence goes on from VYXC01005992.1 coordinate 1,086,338, forward strand.
ACATTACATCAGGTGTTTAATTTCGAGACTGAACCATTTGAGTGGAACTGGAGAGTGAAAATGCGATCTGCATTGCCATCTACTGGATTTCTAAGGAAGTACAACATATAATTTCATACTACATTTGAAGTCATTTAAAATCTAACTGTGCATGAAAGAGACACAAATTTTTATAAAATCTGTGCAGACAGACCATAAATATGCAAATTCACTATTTTGAAATTTTCTACTCTTCAGCATATATGCGCAAATATTTTAGATGGGTATTTAAGACAGCAAAACAGAATTTAAAACATATGAATTTAAAACAGGAAAAGAAGCAATAATATAGTCTGTTAAAAAATTAAAGTCTTGTATTGTAATTCCGATAATTAAAATAATAAGAAATTCAATAATAAGAATATAAATATACATCTTGGTCCATCTCCAAAGAGCCCAGCAACATAAATGATCATTTCTCTGTGGCTTGATGTAACACTTTTTGATCAGTCAATGTTATAAATGGCCTCAATTTTCATTGTTTTTCGTCCTAATAATATCAGTGAGCTCTCTGAAAGGTTTAAGTTATGTAAGGTATTTACTACAAGTGTTCTCCAAGGCTTACAGTTTTTGCTAAGTATATGAAGATGTGAGTAAAGCTTTGAAGAATTTTCTATCAGTAACTTTTTTACTAGTTTACACTGTCAAAGTAAAATACTGAAAGTATTCAAATGAAAATATGGTGTATGTATAATACAACTGAAGGAGGGTTTTTTGTGAAATGCCTTTGAAAAAAAAAAAGGGAGGGGGAAGCCATCATGTTTTCTTGGAGAAAAAACCACTAGCAACCCAAACATATGTTGAGTTATATGTATGTTGTAAAAGTGAGCAGGTTAAGTCTTTCACTGTAGACATGCAAACTGTATACTGGTTTTTGTGCACTATGGGTGGTGATGCTGACCTCTCATGCATGTGCAGTAAAGTCCCGAGGCTGATGTGCCTCTCCAAGCAGCTCAGTCTCTTCCACTATTTCAGCAACAGAAGAGTGTGGTTTAATCATAGGAGATGTGATGTACTCAAAGATTCTTCCATAGTGGGATCTTTTTATGATCGTGCATATGTGCCACGCATGTGAGTGTGAAATAGCAGCACGCTCCTCAGCCTCGTCAGCTCGTGCGGATGCAGCTCTTTTGTTAAGAGTGGTGGGAGGTCTGCACAAGTGAAGTACTGCAATAATGTCTTGGAGGAAGCTAATCCTTCAAGTGGTATTCACCTCAGTAGGAGAACCAGATGAATGTTTAGGTGCATGAGGCAGAATCACATGGCTGTGTGCATATACCCCCTTACACAGTAGTCTGCTTGCTCTTTCTGTCAGAGCAGATTGAATTGGTATCTGCCTCAAGGGTCTGCCAAGCCATTATAGCATATGCTGCTATTAAGTCTTTAGCCTAACCTTTATGTGGTTGTCTACATTAAGGAATATTTAATAGATTTAAATTTTCCTTGCATCTGATGAAAATGTGCTCAATAGCCTGAAAGTTAAGGACCAAATCAAAACCAACCATCTTTATTTTAGTTCTTGCTTAATACTTAATATACTTCTATATACAGCAAAACTATTGAGAGAGATTGCTGCTGCCCTTATAGAATAGCCACAGATACAGAGATACAGCCTTTTCTTCAAAAAGGTAGGAAAAGTGGTTAAAAAAAGAGCTAATTGAACCAGACCTGCTGTGAGATGGGTAAAATTCCTTCTGCTCTGTGAAATGTTCAGTCATTTTCTCCAATTCCATTCTTGCTGTAGATAAAATGTCAGTTTCCCCAGTAGTGCTGTGTATGATAATGCAAGATAAAAGTTTCAAACCCCTCATAGTAAAATGTGTCTTACATGGATGCAGAAATTAACAAATCTATAAACAAGTGATACTTATTTATAAAGAACTTCAATCTCATCTCACTTAAGTTTTGCCCAGTTGGTAGCATGTTCATCTATGCCTTGGTGCAGACAGAAAAACAAGACATAATTGTATTAATACTCTTCATAAGCTTCATATGAGATAGAAAAAATTCAAATGTAGACGGTCTAATTGGAAAAGAACAGGAAGAGGGGCGGTGCTTGCTGTTATCTTCCCTTTCCACGTTAGTGAACAGCCAGGGCTTTTGGTTTTACTTTACTGGGGGAGAACTGAATTTGGTTTCCATGGTCTCATTTTTTAATAGAATATTTGATGTAATAAGAAATTTACCTACAGACCTCTTCATTATTTAATTGCATTCTTTAAGCTGGTTATTATAAAAATTCCTGAATGTCTTAGTTGTTTTTATGCATTATAAGTGAGCAGCTGTGTAAGGTAAGTTAATTCATATGTGTAATCCAGTTATATGGCCAAAAGTATTAAGTTTCTCCAGTATTTTGCCTAATTCTTTGACCTACTTTTCTCAGCTTACTCAATACTGCAAAGGTTTTTTAAGCAGGTTAGTAAAAAAATAAAATAAAACAAAACCCCTTGCTGCTCCTGCCAAGCTTCTTATTAGCATAAAGCATTAAGTATAATGCATCATGTTTGTAGTTAGGGAGAATAAAATATTTGGCTGCTTAGCTTTTGCTGTTGCTACATTCTCACTAGAATGCGCCCATGTGAAGTTACTGGTTTTAATGTGAGAGCTGGTTGATTTATGTATTTACAAGCAATAATATTTCTGTCCCACTGAATTATGTGTATTTTACCACAATTCCTGTGAGTTAAGTTGAATTGTCATTTTTTAGGCTTGAATATCATGTTAAAGTAAAAATATCCACTTCACCAAAACATCATACAAAGAACACGGATTACTTACATCTTGAAAGTCCAGACAAGTTCACCACACACACACACAAGCCCACAGAAACATGGAATTGTGTCACTAAAAATACACTGGTTAAATGGTGTGAGTCTCAGTGCTAATTAAGGAAGTAGGTAGCTCAAAGCAGGGAGCAGAGATAAAGGATACCACCAAGACCTCTATGGACAACACACCTACTGTTTCCATTTATTAAACTCAAGATTCCCTGTTTCTATTCATGATCTGTGTAGCTGCTTATGATTTTGCAAATGTTATCCGTGGAGATGTAGATTTGAAGCAACATCTGGAAAAACCTGGGTTCTACATAGCATGGTGCAAGTTGTGCCCTGCTGGGCTCTCCTGCTTAGGTTGTCTGAGGTCTTTGCCCAAGCTTATGACAGTAAAGGTCAGGAACTGTGGTGCTGTCCTGCTGCACCTACAGAATATATGTATGATTTGATGATCTTTCTTGTATGATTTGATGACTAATATGATCGTTAACAGCTAAAATACAATCTTTCAAGTTAAGCTTCAGGGTGGAGTAAATGAAGCTTCACAGCAGCTGAGCTTGGTGCTGCTTTAAATGGGATGATCCAGCTCTTTACTGGTCCCTTTAACTTCTGGCTTTGGGAGCTCGTGTCCTACATTCCTCCCAGGTCTCCAGAAGCATAATGATGGGAAAATAATTTTTTTTTCTTTTTTGAAGGACAATTAGTTTTCTGTTGATTCACATTCAGGCTCATAGGTTAGGCCATTGAGGGGGATCTGGTGAACATTGAAGTTGCTGCCTAAGAAGCAGTTGCAGTATGCAGCCAGGATTGGGAGAGTGTCTGGATTGCCCCTTTTGGAAATGCCCAGAACTTTGGATAGTTTCCCTCTGAAATGTCATCTTTGCCAGGAAAGTTTCATAGAAACAAAGAGGAGAACAATTTTTTCCTAAGGGAAAATATAATAATGATAAGAAAGGTTTTATCACTGAGCATTTAATTATTATTATTATTATTATTATTCCTGAGTTATAGAAGGGGGAGTGAAGGCCAGAGGGCTGTGTCCTCTTCCCTGAGCTGTGATTAGGAGGTGGGTCTGTCGTGTAGCAGCATGCTTAGCCAAGTGATGGGCGTAGGGTCAGTGTGTTTGTTATTTGGGGCAGCTGGAGGAGAAGTGCTGCTGCTTTGAACACCAGCCTTCATTGTAGGAACCTCTTTACCTGCTAATGCTTCTATGTACTCCTACAGCTAATCTGGAAGAAATATGTGTAATGAGGGATAGCAAACCTTAAGTAGTCTCTCATACTTAACGAGAGAAAACACAACAGATTGTTAATATAGAGGTTTGAGATAAAAAGATGTTCTCATATTCTTGTAAGGTCAGTGTGATTGTAGACCATGTTTTGAAATATTTGTTGTATGTGTTAGTAATCTAGCTTTTCAAAGCACTGAAACTGAAGCTTGATTTACATATTTTGATTACACCTGATGTATAAATTAAGTTGGTTAAAAAGAAATGCAAATTTGATCACACAATTATTTCTTTTATTCAGTACATGGTAGACAATTTTGTTTAATATATGCATTTGGATCAATTTCTGGTCAAGTGAAATGATTTGCTTGTAACCTTTGAAGTAAACCTTCAAGAATAAAGATGTCTGTTATTTCTTTTACTTTAGATTGCCCTATACAGTCTTCTGTAAGCAGTGTGTATTTGGTATGAGGTACATATGGTATTGTGAACAGGCCCAGAATATTAGGTAGAGTTGCAAACTGAAAGAAATGCAGAATCGTAGTATTTCCTCCTATTGGTGCTATATAAACTTTTCTCTCATCTATGCAGGAGGTTGCATCAACAATTTGAAAGCTATAAAGAACAAGTAAGAAAGATAGGGGAAGAAGCCCGCCGTTACCAGGGAGAGCACAAGGATGATGCTCCAACATGTGGGATCTGTCATAAAACAAAGTTTGCAGATGGCTGTGGCCATTTATGCTCTTATTGCCGGACCAAGTTCTGTGCTCGATGTGGAGGTCGTGTCTCTCTGCGATCAAACAATGTAAGTCTTCTGATGTGTACTCTTTAAGAAAAAGCCTCCTTGACATTGTCGTGCTGCAGATTGTTAAGTTTGGCATCTCATGATTCATTTTACTTAAGTGTTTCAGTCATTGCTTCATTATGAGGTGTGTATCATACAAGTAAATCAGTGTAAAATCATAGAAGTAAAACAGTGTGTTTAAGGATTGCCAAAGTACTTGAGAATCACAGAGTTAATTAAAGCAAAAGAATAATAGTGTTTAGTTCTACAGTGTGACAGCTTAAAGAAAATACTTGTTTTTCATAGAATGAAAGAAGAAACCCTGTTGATCAGGTACAACTCCACATTAATAAATTTTTATTGAAGCCTTATTTAATATTACATTTTGAATTTTCATAGAGCTTTTCATAAACATTTATAGATTACTTTTACATGAAATCAGTCAGTTTTTTGGTTGGAAAAAAAACCCAACACATCCATTTTTCTTAGCACAGTGAAAGTGTTTTGCAAATTATTTTAAATTTATTTAAAGAATAGAACTACAGATTAATCTGGATTAAGTATCCTACTTTCAGGCAGGTGAACTGAATCATTCTCCCTCTGATCTGCATGAGCTAGCTGCAGTAGCTTTCCACAAAACCAAATGATATCCAAGAGTACGCTCTGGTCAGTCAGTCTCTTCCAAGTCTTTGGTTACTCACTTGTAAACAAGCACTAGGATCTAAATTTGGAATACTGTTATCCAGTGATTATTTTTAGCTGGTCATCAAGGACTACGGTGTGTTATAAAACATTTTACACATCTCTTTTTTATTACATTGTTATCTATCATGAGATGAAGTAACTTTCTCCTATGGCTTTAAGATGCCAGACTTTTGTAGAGTAAATTTATTGGTGCTCTTGGTATCAACACAAATTCACTTAAAAATTAACACAGATTTTATAGCAGATAATAATATTCACAAGGGAACTAGTTTGTGGCCTTTTCACTTTCCTTAAGATGGACATCAACTGAATAGGCCTTCTGAAATTTCATGTAAACCAAGAATAACCCCCTAGAATGATGCATTTCATATTTATTTTAGAAGTTTTCCATAGCCTCGATGTACTTGTAAGTCCATTAAATTAAATTCACATTCTGAAGGAAACTATATATGTGAATTGTATGAAAATTTGCATGTATTAATATATTAGTAAAAATAGATGCATTACATTGTATCACCTGTAGGTGGTGTCATTAGAGCAAGTCTCTGAAAATATAGTTTACTTTGATATATTACATTATTCCATTAATGACTGCATGTGATACAGCTTATCTTACTCAGAAAAAAAAAATTGCATATATATAAGCGTTTTTCACCCACTATTTCAAGTCACAGAAATGGAAGAGTGTCAATTCATTTGTAACTTGCATTTTGTTTCTTATATTGTTTATGCTTCTGTGGGTCAGGGTGGGAAAACATGTTTTCAGCATATGCAGTAATGTCATCTTTTTATTTAAAGCTCTTTTTTTCTTAATTTTATGTTTTTATCTCTTCATAGAGAGTTATTAGAATTGCATTTCTTTGAAATCTGTCTGTTAATACTTGCCTATTTTATTCTTTATCTCTTCTTTTTTTCTTTTCTCTTTTTATTCTGCTTCCTTGGATGCTTTCCCAAAGGAGGACAAAGTGGTTAGAATCCATGCTTTTTATAATTTGTTATTGTAATGTTGTTAGTTAACTGGGATACATATCAATGTGAAAAACTGAACTGAAATTTCAAAATCATCCACAGGGGATGGGGGAAAAAAAAGGAATCCTAACACCCAGGCCCTACACATCCCTTAGCTGAACATAGGCCTTAAAGACAGCTCAACAAGGAAACCCAAGACTGTTGTCAAAATTATGACAATAAATGAGATTAAGAATTGAGAATTATTTATAGGCTAAGAAGTAGAGGAGGCAATAAAGTGTAATAAAATTTCATTTCATAAATATGTCTTTAGTTAACAGTTTTGACTTTTTGCATGCAAGGTCCTTCCATCAGCTTCAGGAAATCTAATTTAGTATTTTAATTGTAATTCTATATTGTTTTACATGGTTTGCTGTGTTTCACTTCTGGCTGCAGCAGAAATTCAGGGAATTCTTGTAAAATCAGCTTTTTGATTTACATTTTGAATAATATATATAGGCAAACAAACTGGGCATAAGTATAATGAGCAAGGTGGAGTGAATCCTTTTTGAATGCATAGTTATTATTTGAAAAATCTGCAGAACTTTTAGGATCAAGTACAGGCATATTCACCACTAGTGCCTGTGCCTTATCTCAAATAAGTGAAGGTGGTTCCCAGTTCATCTCCGCACCCTGTGCATGGCAGAAGATGTGGCAGTACTTGAGCAGAACAGTGCACGTCCATTTACCACCTCTTCCTGGGCAGCTCTGCGGAAGCTGGTAGTCCAGATTTTTAATTGGAGAATTGAGTGTGGAAATTAGCTAGCTCTTCTGGCACCTCATCTGAAACAAGTGTAAATTAATTAAAATCCAGGGTAGTTTTTTGATGCGTTCTTTGTTGAGTTATGCTTGTGATATGAAGTAGTGTTTTGTCCCCATTCAAATACTAGCATACCTGTAATCTGAAATTTAGTACTGTTCAACACCCAGAGAAAACTATTTCTATCACATCTGAGTACTGCAGTAGGATTTTTCTACGTCAGTAGTTTCTGAGGTTGTTCTTCTAATGGTTATGAAATAGAACTTGCTACAGCTCATTCCCATGTTTTCTGTGTGGTACTCTGAATAAAGTGCTGAAATAATCCAGTAGTTCTAGATCTTTTCCATTCTACCTAAATGGCTTAGGATAGAGTGAAAGAAGTTTCAGCTCGATACTAATTTCTTACTAAAGCAGTGCATCATTGATGCACCCACTGGGGTGTATTAAAACATTAGGGCCCTTGCAATAGTGTCTTCTTTAGGGTCAGAAACAGCAAAGCTCTCAAGTGCCCTAAGTGCCATTTAGGTACAATTTAGCCACCTAGGTTTGGGAAAGCAATTCAGGTGAACCTCACCCGACCTCCTTATATGCACGAGGCATCCTTCACCCTTCAATTTGAAACAAAAACTTGGCTACATAACAGAAATTTTGATAGTGTCTGCATGCAGGAGAGACTGTGTCTTCGATAGGGGACAGCTTAGGTGTTCATCTTTAAATAATGTCACTTGGTATCCAGAAAACAGATTCCATGGCACTAAAGAACTCTGAAGATGCGTTCTGAAGACATATCTTGGATTGTATGGATTGTCCTAATTTCAATTAAATGCATCTTTATTATTTGCACTTGTCTTAGTTTAGTTTTTGCTGTGTTGAACTCCAGGCTTCCACATGCCAAGAAAATGCCCTAATAATAATGTGTGAAAATAAATTCTATATGGTATGATAAAGCTGCCCTGCATCCCTTCAACAGCTAAAATGTTAATGGTAGTCAGAGGGAAAGTATCCAATCATTAGTCCTGAATGTGTGAGAAACATGAGGGACACTTCTTTAAAGTACCAGTGCTTTAGCAGTGCCTGCCTCTGAAAGTTAATGGAATATATAGAATTAATAATACATGTCTAGAAATAGCATTTTTTATAACAGAACAATTGGTATAATTAATATAGAGCAGCATGAGAAAAATATTATTTCTTAATTATTTTCAGTGGCTCAATATTCCTGACTAATTATATATGGCAAGTTTCACATCAGTACCTTTTAAAACATATTTATCGCTTAGTCTCCACATGAATTTTTACCACAATAAGTTATATTAATACAAAACACATGCACCAAGTTTCTTCAGTTGAAGGGTGCATCGTGTGGAAAGGATGATGAAGTGTGAATTACCAAAGTGTCACCTCAGGAAAAGTCAAGTGTTATCCTAGATTCAAGGTGTTTCCTGTAGAGTTGGAAAATTAATACCTCGTTTGGGATATTGTTTCTCATGTGTTACCCATCCTGACAAACACGAACTGTGATAAGCACAAAGTCAGTCAGAGCATGATCTGGGAAATGGAGAGCTGCTCATGTGAGAGGAGGCTAGAGAGATTAAGGGGACAAAAGCTAAAGCAATTATAGTTGATACCTAGAAGTATGGCATTGATATGTAGATGGGCAGAAAATTTAAACAATAAGAGTAGAGGACAGTGAGTACATGAGACTAAATGGATACAACTTGGCCCTAAACACTCCTGGCTTGAAAAAAGATGTTTACAGTCTTTAGAGTAAAGCCTTTAGAATTTGTTTCATATGGCTTATTGGAAAGAAAAAGATCCCAATAAAACTTTAAAGGCGAAATTTAATGAGGTATGGAAAGGATTTATGTGATGTGGTTGCTTGTATAAGGGCAATGTATAAGATCCCTAAGAGGTCCTTGCAGCTCTTGCTTCTAGCTAAATATTTTAAAAATGTAATGCTTTGAAGCTGTTCTTGATCTTTTCAAGTAACTGCCAAATATTTTTTAAGGATTTTTTTCAAATATATATAGCAGAACTTAATATGTTCTCTCCTCATTTAAAATCATAAAGGACATCCCAAAACACCTTGTAGTGAGAGTTTCTTCGTTAGGCATCCTAGGCTGATCAAGAGATGACGCCAGTACACTTACAAAATTAATCGGCAATAACTGGCATATCCTAGTGGCTAATGAGTTACATAAATTTCAGTGATTCTTGTTCTAGTATGTCAAAATACATACTCAAATATATTTCTTAAGTTCTTTCATGTTGTTTGAGTATTGGTTAGCTTTTTGCACTTCTCACCTGAGTTTGCTCTCCTTTCATACAGTTGCAGACAGACAACATTTAATGGGTTTAATTCAATTTTATGTGAGATAACATTTCAGAAGGAAGTCAGGTAGGTTTCCTTTTTTTAAAGAAAAGGCTGACAGGAGTGACCACTTGCTTTCATTTTGGCAGAATGTTCTAGGAGGTTTTAGTTCCTTATAGAGTGCCTACACTTTCACTTCGTATCCTTTTAATTATATTCCGTACACCAAGATTTTAATTGCCAAAATGGTGGTGGGTTTAAATTACTTCTCCCTATTCCATTCACTCTCCCCTGTGATGTGAAATATTTTGGTTTATAGGGCAGTGGAGAAGTCAGCAAAATGTCCAATTGGTTGTTCTCCATGGTTTGGTAAGGGATGGTGAGGGCCTCAGTCCTCCTGATGGCCTGGCTGTCACTGCTTTCTCTATTCTTCCCTTTCATGGTACCACAGCCTTGTAAAGCAGAAAAATGACTGAAAATACAACTTTTTTGCTTTCATCTTTCCTGTAAAACTTTTTCACAGTATTTGGTTAGGTAATGCAAAAATATGTATTTCCTTTGTGATCACCTGCTACATGTTTCTTTCTCCTTCTAGAAAAGGAGGTACATTTTAGGGTACAAAAATGAATGAGCAAATGCAGTTTCTTTGGATCAAAATTCAAGTATTTCATGAAGTGCTGTGGGTATATTGAACTAAGTGAAATCTGTATGACATTGACAGAACTAGGTGGAAGATCTATGGTCCAGATTAAGCCATGTATTTATCCATAGCAATCAGTCTACCATTGTACAGATTTCATTAGGATTACTATTTTTTATCAAATTTAAAATGAAAAAACTAGGGAGCAAATGATAAAAGTAAATTTTGCCACCATTTTCTGTGTTTTGCAGAATAGAGCAGTTTGCTTTCTCTTTTTTCTGTTGACATACATAAAGGACAACTGGTAGGAAATCTGGATGTAAAATACTTTATGAAGATATAATAATTTATTTCACTGAACTTAGTAATATGTGGTTGCAGAAAATAATGTTGGTAATCAGTGCAGAAGAGAGTTGTATTTCTGATCTGGCTTTCACTGAAATTGTTTTCATGTTAGTGTAATATCAGTGATTTATACTTGGAAAGAAAGACAACTTGGAAACATTTCCTTAATTGTATGTCAGGTGTTTTTTTCAGGGTGTTTGTCATTTAGTTCCTTTAAATTATGCTTAAAATTTGCTTTCATAATAGCTTGCTAATTTAAGCCTTACCAACTTGAAGTACATATGCCATGTAATTCAGCTATGTACTCATGCTTTAACACAAGTTGGTAATATTGTCAGAACAAAATGTCTGTGGATTGTCAGGATTTTTTTTATATCTCTTTCACAGAACTCTTAGGTCATATTGTCCATTAAAAGGCTAATTTATGTATGCTCTGACTAACACAGCTGTAGAACAAAACAAAAAAGTCCAGCAGAAGGACGTAAAATTACACAGCAAATTGCAAATTGATAGCAGATAAATTCTCTCCCTGTAGCATTCAACATAATTTGTTTCCCAAAAGATACAGGGTTTATATGCATCATGAAAGAAGCACCACTTCTCAATAATGCCTCCCTAGAACTGCTGCTTCTAGCAGGAAAAGGAAAAAAAAAAGGCCAGCAAGAAAATGAGGAATTCTATTTCAAGTGAGGTGTGGATCACCGTCCTCTGCTTCTGGGAAGTTAGTTCACTTCCAAACAAGTGTGAGTGTATAAAATTTTTAAGGAAATCCTTAAAATTAGCTTGCTCTTCACCAAGTTTTTGGAGGAAACATATTTGCCTTGACCCTTTTTATAGGGCAAAACTGATTGATTTCTTCTTATATATTAAAAAAAAAAAAAAAATGCAGGCAGGTGATGCTAATGCTCTGAATTTAACCAGATCAGACTTTCTTCATTTAAAGACGGGACTGTAGATAAGTCACTAGACAGCTGGGTTTTTCTTCCTCCATAGCTTTAAATCACCATTAAATCAGTAACCACTTGATTAGGCTCTATGGTTACCCAGGTTTAGTTTACCTGTTTGCCAAACTCTTAAACTGTGTCTTGTTCTGTGATTCTGCACTTTGTGAACAAGAAAATATATTGCTACTGCAACCTTCTCTCTTAACCTGTGATAAAGGGCTTCTGAATTCTTCATGTCCATTCTTGCTGTTGTCATGCAAGCGGGGTAACAGAGATCTGTGGATTCCTGACGTAAAAAATAGTAGAAACTATTGAGGCCTCATATAGTATAATGAGGCCTAAAAAAAAAACCCCAAATTTTAATCCAATGCAGTGTTATTTCTTGCCATGTTATCCTATTTTTAGTCTTTTATTTTCAGTATTGTTGTTTCAGTTTAACTGATTTGAGACTATAGGAATTATTTAATTATTTTGAATGTCAGCAATACCTTTGCATGCAAAAACTTGCATTAAAAAAAATATAAGATTGCAAAAGTACATTAGGCTTTTCAGGAGAAGCTTTGTTCCACCTCCTCTTGCCTAATGTCATGTGTGTGTGTATATATCTATATATATATTATATATATATATAGTGTATGTATGTATAAGCATATATTAAATAGATTTTTAATAATTGAATATACATGCATACCATACACGTGCATCCTACTGTGTAGCCTACTACAGGAAGTACAGGGCAATGCAATTTTTTGACCTTTGAAATCTCTTAATGATTTAAGGTGTTTAAATCACCTGAGGAATTATTATTTACGTGCCCATTGATCTTTACAAAATGAGATGTTATACCATAGCAGTCACAGAATCCCAGAAGGGCTGAGGTTGGAGAGAGCCTCTGGAGATGATCTGATCCAAAACCCCCTGCTCAGACAGGCCTACCTAAAGGAACTTGGTTCTTACAGCTTGGCACATTCATGTGTCTTTTGACTTGCAGAGTGAACAGTGGAAAACTCAAGGATATTTCATGTAATTTTTGTTACTTGTTTGCTTATTGTAACTATGAACATTATAGGCTTACACAAAATCTCCTTAAGTTCTGTTAGGAAATAATTATGTGACTTACAACTTTGGACAAACGAATTTCAGAATTCTACAAAATCCTTTAGAAAGAGCACTAACCCTATGACAATTTTTTTCAGCTCAGTGTTCAGACAGAAAGAAAAACCAAGGCTACAAAATCAACTTTAAGCTTTTCATTTATTTCAATGTAGTACTTTTATTTTAACATTCACAATCTCACATTCTGTTTGGNTGAGGCCTAAAAAAAAAACCCCAAATTTTAATCCAATGCAGTGTTATTTCTTGCCATGTTATCCTATTTTTAGTCTTTTATTTTCAGTATTGTTGTTTCAGTTTAACTGATTTGAGACTATAGGAATTATTTAATTATTTTGAATGTCAGCAATACCTTTGCATGCAAAAACTTGCATTAAAAAAAATATAAGATTGCAAAAGTACATTAGGCTTTTCAGGAGAAGCTTTGTTCCACCTCCTCTTGCCTAATGTCATGTGTGTGTGTATATATCTATATATATATTATATATATATATAGTGTATGTATGTATAAGCATATATTAAATAGATTTTTAATAATTGAATATACATGCATACCATACACGTGCATCCTACTGTGTAGCCTACTACAGGAAGTACAGGGCAATGCAATTTTTTGACCTTTGAAATCTCTTAATGATTTAAGGTGTTTAAATCACCTGAGGAATTATTATTTACGTGCCCATTGATCTTTACAAAATGAGATGTTATACCATAGCAGTCACAGAATCCCAGAAGGGCTGAGGTTGGAGAGAGCCTCTGGAGATGATCTGATCCAAAACCCCCTGCTCAGACAGGCCTACCTAAAGGAACTTGGTTCTTACAGCTTGGCACATTCATGTGTCTTTTGACTTGCAGAGTGAACAGTGGAAAACTCAAGGATATTTCATGTAATTTTTGTTACTTGTTTGCTTATTGTAACTATGAACATTATAGGCTTACACAAAATCTCCTTAAGTTCTGTTAGGAAATAATTATGTGACTTACAACTTTGGACAAACGAATTTCAGAATTCTACAAAATCCTTTAGAAAGAGCACTAACCCTATGACAATTTTTTTCAGCTCAGTGTTCAGACAGAAAGAAAAACCAAGGCTACAAAATCAACTTTAAGCTTTTCATTTATTTCAATGTAGTACTTTTATTTTAACATTCACAATCTCACATTCTGTTTGGTTCAATCAAGTTGATGATATAAAGCTGAGGAGCAGGAGCAGGAGAGCCTTCCAGAGGTTCTCCCAAAAATACTGTGTATCTTACTGGCTCAGATACTATCTGAGGTGTGGGAGATCAGTGTTGAACTCCATTGTGATAAAGGCTGCTTTTCCAGATGGGATGGATGCAGTGCTGTCAGTATTGAAGAAGAACATCTTCCTACCTGACTTGGGTCAGTCTCACTACAAAGACAGAATAAAAAATGTTGAAATTATTTTTTTTCTTCTTTGTTTTTGTCCAGAAGTACACTTTGAGTTAGTATTTAGATCTTTGCTGAATTATCTTACTGCACTTTTCTAATAAGTTTTGGTTTCAGAAAATACAACAATATATAAATATTTTTATTCACTGTTCTGTCAAATATGATTCATCTATGCCCTAAACATCTGTAAGTGAAGAGATGGGATTCAGGATCTTATGTAAAGGAAGATAATTTTAGTTAATTGGTTTCAACTCCAGATACCTAGAGAAAACACAAATCAATTAAGTTAGAATGATTGAAATCTGAGATTTTTTTTATGCAGTGCACTTTAGGAAGAAAGAGGATAAAGAAAGAAAATACTAGTGGTGCAACACAACAGTAAGAAGTAATGAGAAAGGCCTGGTTTCTGTTTGATGTGTTCATATACCTTAATATAATAAATATGATCCAATAGACTGTAACTTTATAGTAGATTCTGATCCTTGTCTACCCAGTGAATACAGTTTTGAAAATGAACAAATATCACCTTATAGATTTAATATGATAATGTATACATATCGGGTGTAAGATAAAAGGAAAAAATGAACAGTTCAAACCAGACAAAATTCTGATCAATGACTAGTCAAAATATGTATACAATTCTATAAAATCAGGAGAAAAAAACAATCAAATAAAAAATTGCTAAAATGACATGTTTATATGCATGAAATAAAACTTTCTTTCTACATCTTCCTGCTTATACTTATTAATTATGATAGACTGGAAAAATATTAATAGTACTTGATCACCTTTTGCTTGTAATTGTGCCATCAAAAATGTAGATAGCTGTAGATAGCTGTAATAATAGTGATGCCTAGAATTAAAATCCTAATTTTAAATGGAGTCTTTCTTCTTTAATGAGGGCTTTCTCTTCTAACACGAACCTTTTATTCTTATAAAAAAATCATTATTGCTGAATCACTATTAACATTCTCATAAATATTAAGTCTTCTAAATATTTAAGGCTTCTACAGTAAATATTTTAGGTTTATATCTTTTTCCAGATATTTTGGGAATAGAGTTGGTTAGCTACTGGTAGTGATGTCTTAGGTTTTAACTTTTATATTTTTTAAATCCTGTACTGCCTAGTGTGTAACTCTGAAGTTTGTTGTAGCCTGTTAACTTCTGTTCTCTCATGCTAGTTAGACATAACAAAGCCTCTCCAAGTTGACTCTTTTAAGACACCCAGACTGTCCCAGACTGACACCCAGACACCCACACTAGGCCCAAAATGTGTAAACCAAAATCTTAGAAGGGGGGTAAGCTTGGGGAAATGACATCATTAACTGAAGCTTTAACTGGAGAATTGACCCTGATATGCAAATGAACCAAACTTACACAAGTGTGAAGAACTCGCGACTCAGGGTCCATCTTGGGTGTTGCCTTTGGCCTGCCCAGGGTGTACCTTTGAAGGCCCTTCAAACAAATACCTACATTTATTCCCTTATTCCTGTCTAGTCTCTGTTTTTCAGGTGGCCATCTCAGGCATCAGTAGGTTATCTGTTTAGATTGTTCTGCGTAGATGATAATTTTCAATGCATAGTCACTCCAGGAATCTGTTTATGAGTCCTTCAGTTCTTCATTACTTCAATTTGTTTCCAGTTATTACTATCAGTAGAAAGCGAACTCCCTGCAAAACCTATAGACAGCAAGGTACAGTTTTGGCTGTGAGGTCACTATACCTATTTGGAACTGTTCTTGCATCCTTTCAGTGTATTATGCACATTTAATTGTCTTAATTTTCCACACTGTGCTACTTTTCCAAGTCCTTTTATTCATGATATGAATTTTTTAAAATTTATTGTTACCGCTTGCTAACAACTGAAATCCAATCTCACTAATATTAATATTGGACTATTACCTTTATAGTGTCTTAAAATCCAAAACTCCACTGGCATTTTCACTGCCACATCATATTTGCAGGTGTTATTTCTGAATTCGGTTTGCCCTATTGCATTTCAAAGTAAGCAAAAAATTTTCTTTGCAAGGTGTTGTGTATTTACTATATTACTGTTATCTTCATTTCTGTAATGGAATAATTTGTTACTTGTTAGCACTACAGAAATTGTAGAAGAGATTAGAGATCTCTACACCACTATATATATATATATAAAAAAATAAAGTAAAATAATATATAAGACACATATATAATAAACATACTGGGGTTTTTTTGCTATGGAATACAGAACTAATAAGCAAATACACTATCTTAATAAACAAGATACAGAAAAAGTATCTTCACAGTCTTGAAAACTTAAAATTTAAGAATGTGTTTTCCTATAATACTTAGCTGCCTTAGTTGTGCTACAAACTATCTTTTTTCAGTTTATAAAGAAGTCATCTAGGAGTATTAAAACATAAGTTTAGAATAAATAAGTGACTAATCCAGAGACTTTGACTGGTATAGGTAAATTTAATTTGTATGTGTCTAGTTTATCTGCACATATTTATTCTATCAACATGTTAGGGAATAAGTTCATCTCATTGGATAGCTCTACAGCTCATGGAAACTAGTGATCTGCAGTGTTAGGTGAGGACAGTGGGGAAGCCTGTGTAGTCCATCTGCGTGAGAGTGGGGTGAGTCTGGGTATAACCCACTTTTCCAATGTGCTTCTGTATAGCAAGGCTGATCACTGGAAATGAATTTGTACAGTGCAGTGCTTTGAAGATAGAAATGTCATTATTACTGTTGACAAATATACAGTGTGTGTACTTGTGTAGTATCAGATGGTTAATATACTCACCCAGCACTTGTTCATGTGGGAGGTGGCCTATTAATCAAGGAGGCATCTGTCAGACAGAGCCCTGAATGTCATAATTTTGAGCTATTTCTTGAATGCTTCAGGTAAATGTATCCAAAATTAGCACATCTCTTTCTGGATGGAGAGCCACAATGTGCCATCTATTGGCAAACCAAGGGAGGTGGGTTTGTGTTTTGTCATGTCCAGTTTCAGTTGGGATGCAAAAAAAATATAATCTGGCAGTGTGGAAAGAAATTATCTGGAATCCCTCCCTGCTGTGGAGGGCTAAAGAGAAGGGATCACTTTACAAAGACATACCAGGCAGACAAACATTTCACACCACCTAAACCTTCATTTAACTCACCCAGAAGAAAGAAACGTTGGTATCTCTTCTGACTGATACTCCAATAAGAACTTAGCTTTAGAGACTGCAGGCACCTTTTCATTTCTTTTTTTTCCTCCCCTCCCTCAAAAACACTTGAGGGAGAACAGAGTAGCAAACTTGCAGCTATCCAGGGATGTGTTTAGGCTCAGGAGACTTGAAGAAGTGTGTTCCTCTGTGGAATGCCTGAGGGGATACGGTGCACCAGCAGAGCTGACTGCTGATGTCCAAGCAGGGCTCAGTCAGAGCCAGTAGTCCTGATGGGACTTGTTTTTATCTGAGCAATGCACCTTCAGTTTTTCCAGCAGTGATCTGTTTCCTAGATACACTTGGCTTTTATTGCTAGAAGACAATGAATCTAGCATGATGTCCCTTATTTCAAACTGTTCCCAGCTGTGGTATCTGTGTAAAGTCCTCTTGTAAAAGGATCCCATAAAGTGGAAGATGTCTTCTAATCATGCATCTTCCTTCCTAAAAGACTTAAGCTTTTGGCAAGACTAACTGAATCCCTTTGTTCAGCCTCTGGATACCTTTGTTCCATGTGGTCACACAAAAACCAGCTGCCATCTCCCAGGCATGTGAGAGTGCACTCATTTAAGCTCAGGCTGATTTGACAGCCCAGTGTGAGCCCCTTAAGCCCAACAAATTCTTTACTTGATCCTTTTATTTCTTCTTGGAACTGGTGTCTTTCAGCTTGAATCATTGTAGCCCTCACTCATGTAAGATTCTTCTAAGTGATGGGATTTTTAACATTGTATGTGGGGGTCAGGACTCAGTATGACTTCTAATATTTAAAATGTTCATAGTTATTTACACTGCTGAGGCACAATTGTTTGGTTTTAGTAGTTTACAAAATAACATAGGAATGCTAAATGGAACTAAATTTAGTAAACTGAATTCCTGGGCTATTCTGGCACCTCAAAACCAGAAAGATTTTAGCCTAAAAGAGATCTTGCTGCAAAGAGAGATTTGATAAGATTTATGACCTATTATGCATTCTGAGAAATCAACAAGTAGCTGAAAAAATTTCAAGAGAACAAAGTAATTATGAGGACTAAATGTAATCTGTGCTCTGTAGCTGTTTCTCTTTTTATCATAAATAACCTTAATCCCCATCCAGGATTAAAATTCAGTGTATTTTTAGCCATGCAATGTCCTAGATAAAAGATACTTCCATCTATGTTTTTATATACTTTGCATTCCAGAGCATTTTGTAATTTTACTTAAGGGATGGATGCTTCTGTCTATACATCTCCAGTGCTGCAATTGGAGAGGACATAGGATAGTTTGTCATATATATACACCTGAGGTACATGATTTTGTTAAGCATAATTGAAAGTAGAACTGTGTATTTCAAGCAAGCAATTCCACAGACAAAGTTTCTGTAGCATTTTGTGAGTTTTTTCAAATTCCTTTAATATTAAAGGACCCATCTGCAAGTCAGCCTTCCTATGGAGATGAATCAAATCTCTCCCCAAAACTGTGATTATAAAATCATATAAAATATCTGTTACCAGTTGTTTAATGACTGGTAAGAGATTATGTGAAAATCTGAACAAAATGTAATCTGCATTTCCTTAAAGAGCAGATAAAACCTATTTTTTTTAATCCAGATTGAGGTTTCCAAAATGCTGCATGTTATTTAGGCTGAAGTTTAATCATGTACTATGCAATTTCAGTGTTCCAGCTAAAACACCTGTCAACTAACTTACATGCAAAAGGTTTATGGAATCTTTGGAATTAAATGTTACTTTCTCAATAATCTATTATATTTGTTATTAACTTGTCCATAAAAAGCAGGCTCCCATAGCAAAACCCTTTTTAATGGTGAGTTTTGGGAAAGTTATTTGGGATATTGCATTCTAAAAAGTTGAGTATTACTGAGAAGTACAGATTAATCATAGAGATGAGCAGATGTTGCTGGGACTCTAAATAGATGGGCATGGAAATGATGGTTGTGTTGTCATGACTGGAGGAAATTTTTGTATGTTGCTGGGATTTTAATACTGGTAGTGTAACTTTTATCTCTGCAACATGTGGTAAGTCATCAAAACTCATACCTATGCATGCACCAGCAAAGTTAATCTTTCTCTGTAATTTTTTCTTCTCTGACCAATAGCCTCTACAAATGGAGAAAGAGCAGTTCAAAGTTCATCAGCAAACTGCTGTCAAGACCTTTGTCAGCCTGACAGCTTTACCCCTCAGGATTATTTGGATCAGTCCTTTTAGCTGTAAAGAAACCTGCTTTTCTAGACCATTTCTGGGACTCATCTCACTGCCTTTGTGGTTGGGTAAAGAGACCACAGAGGCAACTTCTTGCCCATGTAAGTTTAATGCAGCAGAAAAAGCAACAAGGGAATTAAACTGAGGAAGATTTCATCTACTTTATGGTTTGGGGTTTTTCCCCCCCTAAGCTTTCAGTATAGATATCACCATACTCTCACATATCTGTAAATATCCTGTGTTGAAGGTTATACCCCTTCACTCCATACACCTATGTGTCCGAGGAGACACAATAAAGACGCTTTTACACTTGCCAGGTTCAGCAGAAAGGAGGAAATGGAATGGATTTATTTACATTATTTCATTTTTATACACGTTCCAACTCCACAAGGGATTGGAGAGCATGTCACTTCCTTCCCCATCCCACTGGAGAAGAAAGGTGCTCATCAAAGTTGTCATATCACAAAAGGAATGAAAACCAGAAAATACCGTTAAGTAAACACTGGCTATTATTTACATGAATTTGCGTGAAAAGAATTTGACTCCAAGGTTAAAAACAGAAGGCTTACAAAAATCCAGGGCAACACACCTGATGTTTTCCTAATCAACCGGCGAGTGTTTAGTAGAGCCTATTGCTCATGTTAGAGGAGCTGCCCTCTTGGTCACTTGTGTAGACTGTTAAAGAGGACACTGGTGAGGCATCCAAAAGATATTAAGTCAATACATTTACCTGCCAGGCTGAGTAGGAATCAGTTCCAGATAAGAACCTCTACATTATATGTGAGCTGGGGTTATGCTTTCATACTTATGGGGGGACATCAGTGTGCCCCAGAGTGCTTCAGCTTGCTCTGAACTAGACTAAATCAGCTCTGAATCTTTCTCAGCTGTGGTTCCTGTTTAGCAGAATAGATCCCCAAGTCATCAAGTGTCCTGTAATGTACTGCAGAGTTTTACTGTAGCTCCCAGCAGCTGCCACAGTGAGGGTGGCTCTCAGGTAATACCCATGTCATACCTTACAGCTCCACACTCATATTTTAGAAACATTAGGGTATTGAAGGTAGACCTGAATGCCAGTGTTGAGGCAGTTGAATGCTACAATAAATTTTCATCAGCTACAGTAGGAAATCATACAGCAGCAATAGCCTGTAGACACATTTAGAAACCTATATTTAGTCTTGTTTCAAATGAAACTCTACACGCTCAGTAGGAATCTTCTGTGCAAACCTACTCATTCTCTCCCCTACAGGCAACCTGACAATTCATGCACCAGCTGTTGCTTTTTTTAGCCTTTTGTCTCTTACATGAACTGACCTCCTTAAAAGAGGGTATACGGTCTTACTCAGTCTATGATATGTGGAAAGCTGTGAATATATTCCACTTAGTTCAATTTGCCTTTTTCCCCCCATATTAAAGACAGTCACTGACAAGAAAATGTTGTATGTTACTGAAAATTATACCAACCCACACTTAAATTTTCAGTATTTTATTTAAGATACACTTATTAGTGTTGGTAAACTCTTTTCCATTTCTTGAGTATAATTCATAGGCCCGGGAAGACCAAAATCTTTTTTTAACTCAATGACCATGCAGTGAGGCAGTCATAAACTCTTGTTGAAAATTTGCTATGCACAATCTTCAGATAATGAGAATGGTGAAGTTCATCTGAGTACTCAGCTTCATAAAGATCAAGTCAGTTAAGGGAATGAAAACCCTTAATCAAGGATAGAATGTTTTAGCTTTCTTGAGAGTAAGATGGTGATTGGAGAAAAACTGAGTTGGTCTCATTGACTTAGGAGAAACTGCTTCTTTTTGTAAAAAGGTGACAGGCAGATATTGTATACAAAAGGCAGGTGCAGTTAGCCATCCAGCCAAGTCAAGGAGCAAGCCCAATGCTCCAAGCTACACAAGTTTCAGGTAGGTTTGGCAGGCAGTCATGCTAACCTAGTATGTGTTTCTCAGAAACTGTGCTCCTTTTGTAACGCCAGAGAGAGATGTACCCTATCAAAAGTTATTGCAGCAAAAGCTTTATGGAGTCTCAACATCTGTTGCATACTGCTAGATACAGTTCTCTGCAGACTATGAGCCTAGATTTCAAAGTTATCCATTGAAAAGAGAGTTGAAAGTTTGACAGATCTGGGCCTCTATTAGCGAGACCCCGTGATAAATAGAAATTAATGCTTCGGTGACTGTAATTATATGAAAAATAACTTGATTTTTAAGTCTCTTGATATGTAAGTTTATGACTAAGTTAGATTTGATTAAGAAGGCTGTTAAATCTATCTAGGATGCTGCTGAAATGCTTCCAGATGATTTTTTTCTCCCATTGAAGACTATGGGGTGAAACTGTTAAGATTCCAAGGACTGTAGATGGGCTTTCAGTAACTTGTAAAACTGTTAGCAGTTTGTTTCACAAATAAAAGATTTATGCATTTCTTTATTTTGTAAGTCTTATTAGAGAAGCTTCTGTGGTGGATTGACCTTGTCTGGCTGCTAGAGGCTCCAGCGGGACAAGGAGGGAAAATAAGATGGAAAAGCTCATGGGCTGACATAAAAACAGGAAGTTGGTTCACCAACTACCACCATGGGTAAAACAGACTCAGCTTTGGGAAGGTTAATTTAATTTAGTGCCAACTAAACTAGAGTTGGATTGTGAGAAGCAAAGACAAAACCTAAAATACCTCCCCGCTCCTCGTTTCTTCCCAGTCTCAACCTTAGTCCTCCATTCCTGACTCCTCTGCCTTGTGCAGCCACATGGCACAGGGGCATCTGGCATGGGCTGGGACCAGTCCATAATAGCTCCCTTCTATTGCTCCTACCTCCTCCAGCTTGGAGTCCTCCAGGGGCTGCAGTCTTTCAGGAAAAATACCTGCTCCAATATGGATTCTCCAGGGGCTGCATCTTCTGTCAGGAAAACCTTCCCCAGCATGGTCTTCTCTACAGGATGTAGAGGAATCCCTGCTCAGGGGACTGCAGTACTTCTTCCACTCTGCTTTCCCTCACCCTGGGGTTGGCAGGGCTGGTTCCCCCTCACTCCTCACTGCCTGTGTCGTGTTTTTGCCACTCTTACGCTCACTGCCCCCGAGGTGCTCCCGCCTCGGCTGTGGGCTCAGCCGTGCCCACTGGTGGGTGTGAGGGAGCCTCCGGAACCGGCCGAGGCTGCGCGGAGCCATGGCTCCCTGCAGCTCCTGCTGCTGCCCTCCTGGGGCCCCTGCATCCCTCACGGCTTCGGCCTTGTTAGTCCTCAGACTTTTCTCTTTCTTTTCTTAGCCATTTCTTTATGCAGCTCTGCATGTCATGGGATCAGCTTCCCATATTCTACTTAATCACTTCCTTTTCTTTGGCCATAAGTACGTGTAGTTACTGGTGTCTTCAGTGAACTGACTGGATTTAATCCTTGGATTTGATGCATGAAACAATAGCTTGTTTTCAGGGTATATGATGCAGATTTTTAAAACATTATTTTGGAAGAGTTCCCTTTTTTCTTAATTTTCTATCCTTTTTTTAGAAGCAGAAGATCCTTTATACAGTCAGTGGCACATAGGTTGCAATCACCCTTATTCACTTGCTTTCATGTCTCATTTTCTTCTCAACTTTCATTAATTTTTCTGATTACAAGTAAATTTTGAAACTATATCATGGCAAGTTTTGAGGCAGTGTTACAGGCTTTATTTCCTTTATAAGCTAATTTATAATTAAATATTTAGTAGATAATAATGCTGCACTTAGCATCCCACTGTTACATTATACATTGTGTCATAAATTAAAGTCACACAAAAGCAACTTTTTGTACACCAAGTGGATGAAAATGAGTTAAATGATAATCACAGATCTAATCATAAACTACCATCAACATAAAATTACTATCTTTCCATTTTAGTCCCAGAAGGATCACATTAGGAGTTTAACAATTTTTAACATTTGCTTTTAAAAGCCACTCTTTTGGAGGTGCTAAATTATGACAAGAAGAGCTTCCTGATGTACAACACCTTATAATACTTGTGAGTTGGCTGTTTCCTCAAAACTTGTCTGACATAGGGTTCTCTGTGCCCTTTCACTCAGTTAAGGCCTTCAGTTTATTTGGTAGGAATCTGCGTTTTAGTGTTTTCTTGGATGATCATTGCCAACTAAAATCTCTAGTTTTTGCCATATTTATGTTATAAGTGTAGCTGCCACAATGTTTCTTGACTAAGAAAATCACCTTTTCCTCCTTGCTTCTATTTTGGTTTTATTTTTCTGTCCTTTTAAGTATATAACCTGCCCAGCATATATTTTAATGGTAATTACTACTTCTTAGGAGTTTATCTTACTGAATAGCTGAAAGGTATGTACTCTCTCAATCTTTTTTCCTTTTTTATTTCTGAAAACTTCCTGGTTGGCTGACTTTAGCTGCCCAGTAATTTCCTTTTACAATTTAAATGTCATGTATTATTGTATTAAATGAGTGCAAAGAACTTAGATTCCTGTGCTTCAAACAGCAAGGAAAGAGAGCATTGTTCAAGATTAACGTAGTATACAGTGATTCTTAAGCTTCTTTATAATAAGCATTTTGGGATACCTAAGTATAGCAAATACCATAAATGTTTCAAAAAGAAAAGTCACTTGTGCTTGCACAGCAAGTGACATGGTATAGTCTCAACAACTCTTTCAAATAAAATGCTTAAATCTAATTATGTATTAAAGAGGATGAGAAATAAACATATGTAGATTTAGAAACTGAAGAGTCACTTCTGCTTTGATTTAATTTGAAAGACAGCCATTCAAATCATACAGAGGACTTGGTACTATAGTCTGACGTACTGACATCTGACATCCAGTGCAGATCCTAAACCTTTCAGCTCTGTCATAGTCTGCAAGCAGCAAATTCTTACAAGGGTAGCAATACTCTTACCACTAGTGCTCAGGACCAAAAAAAACAACAAAAAGCCATCCTAGTGATTGAATGTTAAACTTCAGAATAGGTTGTTTCTTTAAAATAGGCAGGGGAAAAAAAGTGAAGGTTTTGCAAATAAGGCTGCAGTGCCACATGGTTATTACAAAAGCTGCTGGACGTGCTTTTCTTACATTTACAGCTTTAGCATCTCACATCCAATCTGCTGCTGTTTTCTGCTGTGCACCGAGAGTCCTGGTGAGCTCATTTGTAAGACGGTTTGTCATAGTGCTCGTGTGTGTGTAGGCTTGGTAATGTCTTATGCTGATTATACCTGAAGAGATGTAAAGATCACCTAAAAGCACTTCTCTAAAAAGAGAAAGACAACCCTGAATCCCCAAATGCTTTCTTTCTTTTCTGAAGAAAAAAAAACCATAATCCCAAAGAAAAAAACCCTCAACCGAGGAAAGGAAGTCGTTTTCTCTGAAGTTTTATTTGTCCATGTGTCATCTCTGTTTCAAATGCAATAACTTTGCTATGAGACAACAAAACAATCCAATTTTGTTGCTTTTCCAGAACACTAGTTTCCTCAGAGTTCCTGATATTTATCCCACTTTCTCCCTGTTGTCTGTCTCTCAGATTTTTTCCTCAACTTGTTCTTGCCTCTATCTTTTCTCTTCACCCTGCTTTGAACCTTTCTCCATGCCCATGTCCTCTTGGACATTCATTCTTCTTGGCCACCTCATCTCACAAGTCTTCCCTTCTTCCCTGTATTCTTTTGTCTAAAGAACTGAAGTGGTTAAGGGAGAGTTATTAAAGACAACAGGGCCAGAAGAGTCTGACCTCCAGTAAACCAGTTGTATTTAAGCTGGGATAAACCGCTGGTTTTAGTATAATCACCTAAAACTTACAGAGACAACCAGAAAAAACAGTACTAACCTTTTAAATATGTAGTCTACTGACCTGATTTCAGTGTGAAGTTAAAATTAATTATAAACTAGAGAGAAATACAAAGGAATGATTAAACTCAGATTCTAGAAAGAGTAGATATTCCTAAAATAAAATCTCCTAGAAAACCTCTCCCTGTGGCTATGGATGAGGGTGGAATTCTCTGATTTGTCTATTATGTCTGGTTTGGATTTAAATAACTGAAGTTGATTTGTTTAGCTGCGATAATTCTGCTGGCTGTATTACATAATCTGAATTAAAAAAGCTCAAAGATGGAGTCACATGAACATGCAAGGATCAACTCAAATCTACTGTGTGTAGAATGTTCATCACACAACTTGGTCAAAATGATCTTTTCAGTTCACAAAATGGGCTCAGTCTTTGAACCCAGCAGAAGACAGATGTGTCTGCAGGTTATGTTTTCCAGATACACCATGTGATCAGAGGTAGTCCTGCTTCCTGCAAACTCCATGTTTGTGTTTAGTGTTCAGCTACTTTAAATATGGCTGAATACTGAACAGCAAATATCAGTACGCAGGAAAGGTGATCCAAGTTTAGGCAGTAGCAGATGGACCTCACCAGCTCTGGAAGCTGTTGCTATAGCAAGGCTACTTTCTACCAGGCAGGGAATAAGAAAGTTCTCTCCTTAGTTGCTGACACGGTTCTCTTTCTTTTATATAAGAAATCTAGCTGGCCATTAAATTTCTTTAAACTCCTGACACACAGAAAAACCTGCAACACACAAATCCCTTACCTGATGAAAAAGATTTCTTGCTTCTGTTGAACAGGCATGTGAGCACAAGTCCAGCTTATGGTCCCTGTATTTGTACCAGCATGGAGTAGGCATCCCTCTGTTTCAGATAATAAAGAGGCAAAATATCTTTCACTGTTGCCTCTTCCCTGAATAGCCTTGTAACTGCACTACATGCCTTTTATTTGTTTAGGAATTACAAAGCCTCATTAGATATCTGAGAATATACAGGTAAGTGCAGACGATCAGAATGCTTCTCATCAACTAGCAAAGTTCTGATCTTAAATTGTAACCTGTTTTTGTAACAGTAGCTTCATTGGATAATGAAATACCGTTACTGTTTGAATTTTCTAAGTGTGTTGTTCTGCACTGCTTTACATTATCTTACCTTATTGAAACTTCCCTCTTTCCCGGTGTGGTCTGCCAGTAGTATTGCAAATTCAGAACAGTAAACCTCTGATATTAATACTCGGTATAGTCTGTAAATTGACTGTCAACAATGTGCTGTTTAGATCAGTTAAAAAATTTGTAATATTCTTACACTGGCACAAAACTCCTAGTGCATTTTCCTGCCCCATTTTCCTTTTCCTTATCTTTTAAATCTTCCATATTCAAACCCACAGTTGTTTAACCCTTTCTCAGTCTCCCACAGTCTTTGCTTTCCTAAAAATCTACACTTTTCCTTACCAAAAACATTGTTTTCCCCAGTTTTTTTTAATAAATCTGAAATATCCACTCAAATTTGTTGTAGAACACTGATATTCTCTCTTCCCCTTCCTCAAATCTTCCATCCCAGATTTACTGAGATTCCTTTGTGCTCGAGCTTGATAGCACAGATAGCACAGACTTAATCAACTTAGCCTCAGACTCTGCACCTGGAGCGAGAGGTGGGAGAATTAAAAGAAAGGACCATGGACATCTCAGAAGGTAGGATCAACAAAGATGAAATTAAAAAAACCCCAAACAACAAAAAGCCAAAAAAACCTGTGTCATCCTTTTGATAAGGGAGTAACTGCAAATCAGATGTTGAGCCAGCTCTTAGAGTATATTGTGGTTCCTCAGGATACTCTGGTAGCTTTTTCATAAGAGGAGATCAGGTTGCTGGTCCGTGTAAAGTAGAATGTTGCACAATAAAGTGTATGTTTGCTTTAAGAGTAGCTGTTTTAAACATATAAGAAGTTGTTGTGATGATATCAGTGGGAAGAATCTGCTTTCCATAATCATAAGCATTCCATGCATTTACATTCATAACAAAAAGTCAGGCTTAAGTATTTCTAATTGTACGAAGAAAACTATAAACTTAAGGGTCAGTCTGGGATAGATGGTAAAACATTAATATATATATATATCATGTACAGGGCATAATCCTATTTTGTGCTTTGTCAAAACCCTCAGTGGGCAGCAGTAATTGTTGCAAAATACTAAAGGTACCATATGATGCTCAACAGTACCCAAGCATGAAAAGTTTTGTCCAGCTAAATTTACTGGTACCCTTTTTTTTAAATTCTGAAAACTAAGTATTTCACAAATATTTGGTTTTGATATTTGGTACTCTTTCACGGAGAATTTCTTTTCTTTTACTGAAAGCTTTCTTTTGTTTTCTTAAGAAAGGCTAAAACATGCAGGATCAGCCTGGTGGAGGTTTGTAATGATTTTGTTTGAATTTACGTTTCCAGGTTTATCTGGATTATGTTTAGTACTGTTATCTCTGGGTGATGTAAAAAAGTATCTGTAGCAGATCAGAGACCATTTCACATCTTTGTGCTCAGCCTCAGGAGGACTGTCCCAGACTGTGGTGGTGAGCCAGGGCTGGGAGTGGAGCTGCCCAGGCACAGGAGGAAGCATGTGCTTGATGCCACTCTCCTCCTGCTGTATCACTCAGAAATTAGATGCCTAATTTCACAGTCTGATTGCAAGGCTCTGAGAACCTTATTCTAGGCTTTGTGTGGACTTGGGAATGTGGGGGCTCTAAGTAAAACTCAGCAGCCAGAACTTCTCAGCATAGGAGTTGGTGGGGAACTGAGGAAAATTCTCTCTAAGCAGAGTTCATAGTCATAAATCATGATTCCCTGTGAGTGGAAAGATGATCAATCCAAGTGGTCAGAGAAGATTTCTGTCAAGCTGCATGGCAGAGATCACTGCAATGAGATGATTCTGCAATATGTCAGAAGTATGCTTTTTTCTTCTCCCAAACATTTTGTTCTTCCAAGCAGGATTTTGGGCATTTGTTGTAACTGACAGATCCCATGTGCTGCACATGCTCCCTTATGTTCCCTTGGCAGCTTGCTATGTCATCCGTAAAAATCTTTGTTCTAACATGATTATTACTCTGCTGTGTATTCAGCCCCTTCCCACTGGGAGTATTCCTGAACTGCCAGCCATTCTCTGTTGCCTTCTATCCCTATTTACATAGCCGGTGATAATCCTCCTCTTCCTCATAGCCCCTGAATTTTTGCATCATGTCTCCATAGTGCTCTGTTAGTCTCAGGTCCCCTGTCTCTTCCTGTGGATCCAAGCAGTGTCTGTAAGCTTTGCATGTTTCCTGTGTCCATTTTTCTTTCCCCTGAATTGCCTCTGCAGACAGAGGTGCCCAGAACAGCTCTCCTGGTGACCTGGTGATCTCAACAGTGATAGGCATTGTACAGGTTGGGAACCTGAAATACAGGTTTTAGGCAGACAGCCTCTCAAACCTAGAGGGGATGCCATCAGCTGTTCACACCATACTTCAACAGAGGATGGAGAGACCTAATCTCTGAAATCTCTGGAGATGTGTGTATATGTATATATATATACAGATATGCTATAAATATAAGACAGCTTGGTTCTCACTGTATCATATTGGAAGCTTTCAAGCACTCAGTCACTCCACTAGCTTTTGGTACAAGTAATCTTAAGCTCTTGGATAGCAGAGGAGGTAGCTCTGTTCATAGCTCATGGATCATAGCTCATAGCTTATATTTCATAGATCATGGTGCATACTCCGGGAAGAAAATGGGTCAGCGTGCTGTGGGCTTTCCACAGTCCCTCCTGTGAGTACAGTGGCTCTCCACTCAGAACTTCAGGTTATATATAAGGTTTGCTTTAGGGCAGAAACCTGTGTAGATAGTGAGACAAAAAAGAGATAGGCCTTCTAGCAGTAAAGTATGTAACATAGCTGAAGAACAATAAGGCCATTTCTCAGTGCTTTATTCTTGAGAAAATCACAGAGTTCTTGATGTTTGAAGGCACCTCTGGAGATCATAGAGTCCAAATCCTTGCTTAGAGCAGGCCCAAGTAGATCAGGTTGCCAGGACTGTGTCCTTTTGGGTTTTGAATGTCTCCAAAGATGTAGACTCCATAACACTATTTTTAATATTTTTTTGTGTATGTCTAAGAATACAAAATCAAAATTTATTTCATGCCTATCAATTCCCCTATGATCTGCACCAGTTGACCCACTCACTTTCCTTTCAATGAGCTTTTTTTATAAATAATTATATATAGAGAAAAGAAGAGTATAAAAAGATAAATAATGGTGTTGTAGTGCAAGCTCCCACAGAAATGATGAACGCTCCCATCCACGATTAAAGACAGTCTTGTTCTGAGCATTTCTATATTTTTACTGCAGTTTGTGAATATATAAGTGGATAAATGGAGGGAAAAGCTTCTGTCAAGTTGTCTCTGTTTTATGAATAGCAACTAAAACTTTATGTCAATCCTGTCTCTAAAGCTGTTTCATGCTGTTTACCTTATTTTGTTAGATGTCTGTAATGCAAAAAGAATATTTGAGTTCTGTGTGTATCTGTAACTATGGAAATCATGAAGTGATTAAGAAGAGTACAGCTTCTGTGGCTCATCATGACAGCCAGATGTTCAAATAGATATACAAAACTTTTTAGGTTGTTTTTAAGAAGGTTAGAAGAATACACAAAAATTATCAATGAGCTAATAATTTCTAGGGTATCTTAATGGTCTATGAAAAATGGAGATTGATGTTACAGAAAATGTACTAGCTACTATTTTATCAGAAGAAACTAAAGGAAATTCAGGAAACAGAAATAAAGTTGAAAAAGAAACTAATCTATGAGGAGTGAGACCAAAGCTATAGTCTTGCTTTAGAAGATCACAGCTGTAACTATGACAATGCAGTTTTTGTGGGTTTTTTTAGTACGGTGTATTAACTAATTTATTTGTGTAGCAGATTTAGAAAAGAACTTGCAGGGGAAGAATATTTAAATTACTCTATGTAAATGTGCTGGTGTGAATTTTTAGACACAACTACTGCCTTCACCACTAGTGATTTTGCTTTCTTCCTTGAACTCCAAAGATACTCTTGGAGAAGTATGTTGTGATAGTGTCTGGAACCTGGCTGTGTGCTGTTTTAGAGATGGTATTTCATGTTGTTACTTTATAGTTGCCCAAGTGTCTAACTTCCAAAACTCAGTTTGCTGCAGGATTATTCTAGATAATGTTTAATTTTTGTGTAAGTTGTCAGCAGCTTTCTGACAGGTTGGCAGCAGTAGCTGAGAGATTTTGGCAGAAGGGCATGTGAAGGAAGTCAGGTGTTTTTTCTTTTTATTTTTAAATCTTAAAATGACTAGTATCACTGTTGCTAACAGCAGTGGCATCAGAACTAGTACAAAATGCCCTTTTGATGTGAACGCCTCGAATCATTGCTCCACTGCATCTTTGCTGCCTCCCACAGGCAGTTTGTAGTTGTGGGTTTAGAAACCTAGGCCAGGAATATGATGAGGACGAGTACATGAACTGTGTGCTCAGTTGCCTAAAAGTAGGCATCTGATGCCATTTTTGATGCCCTGTGTACATAAGACACGTACATATAGCTGGCACATGGGACCTAACTCCTGGTGCAGCGAGGTGGGATGTGCTGGCTCACTGCTAAAGGCACTAGTCTGTCACTAGACATAAGATTTTATTTTATTTCACTGTGTCTACTTGAAAGCGAGTGGACTCTCTTTGGCTGGAAACCTAAATACCTGACATGCCTATAGTCATTTCTGTGTAGACAGAAAAAATTTAGGCATCTTACTTGAATCCTTATTTGTACACATAGAATCTCATTGCAAAACACAACATGTCAGTTAACTGAAAGGCAAGCAGAAAAAGAGTAAGACGGGCAGTCTCTTGTGCAAGTGGAAAATTCTGGTAAGGCAGACTTCTAAACATCCTTCCTGGAAGCTCTCAGTCAAGCTTGTAAATGGCACCACAGGCTTTAAGGTGACAGGTACTTTTGTGAGCAGTGCAGCCTCATTTGCTATGAACATGTCTTGCAGTTGAAGTGCCGTGTCGATTCTGTGATGGCAAAAAAGATTGCATTAATGAAATATTTATAGGGCTTTTATAGAACTGTGTGTTTCATGTAACTTTTAAGAATATAATCACTTGAAATCTTCCCTGCCTGTGCAAAATTTTATTGCATTTGTCCAGTAGGGTAACACATTATTGTAGGGCGTGGGCAGAAAAAGGGGAAGAACCCAATCAGCTGTCTGCAAAATCTTCCTTTTCGTGCCAAATTGAAATAAAAATATTTAACTGAAAACCTAAGTTCTAAAGAAAATCTGCTCTTCTCAGGAATGGAAAAACAGAGAGTACTAAAACAGCTTTTATGTCACTGTCCTGAGATGGCTGAGCCCTGTATGTCTGATGACCATCAGCATGGGCAAAGTGGTCTTCTTCTTGATTGGAGAGCTGGGCAACAGAGAATTGCATGGTCCTGTTGAGCCCTTCAGTCTAGAGGAGAAGCTTTAGAAAAATCAGAACCTAGACTCCTAGGCTACTTCTTTAGTAACAAGTTAAATGTAATCTGAGACTATTCCTAGGTTTTAGAGTATCAGTGTGAATAAACGGACACAAGGCTGCTTGGCACACTCTTAGTCTTCTGCCTTTACTACTTTCTTATCAATTTTTCATGAGTGTTGAGGAGTTGGGGTGTTCTATGGTGCACCTCCAGGAAGCAACTTGTATGGAGTCACCTTGCTTTGAAGCAGAGCAGAGATCCTAGCACAGATACAGACTATTTTGTGTCATTTGGCTTCAGTGCTCAAAAATGTTTCTGTGCAAGTCTAGTGTGCTAGTATTGGTGTCATTTCAAGATGCAATTTAATGGGAGATGGTAAGACAGTGCTGTAGGCAAAACATACCCCATATCTCCATTTGCCTCTGTTTCTGGTCACATGATTTCACTTCTCATCATTCCCTCCATGGAGAAAACCAGATGTGACAGAGAATGAAACCAGTTTAAGAAAATACATATTATTTTCTACTATGTTTTTAAATACAAGTGGCTCCTGGGAGAACCTGACAGTCAAGGAACAGTATACAAGTAAGTATATGGCACAGGGAACCTTCCTGGGAGCAAGAAAGGGAGAGAACAAACCCAGATAGGAAGAAAGGAGAACAAGACAGGACGGAGTTGGGGAGAAGACCTTCCCTTTTGCTGAGCAGGAGCTATTGGATGAACCCAACTGCCTGTACATTTTGGAAAATATATTTAATGAAAACCTGGACTCACAAGCACACTTTCATTGGAAAGGGAGAGTTGCTTACTTATTAAGATTTTGGGGTAATGTAAGTATTCAAGTAGATTTTCAGTTTAATTTATTTATATTTATTGGAGTGAAGCGATTTCAACACTTTACCTAGGATTTTATTACAGAAATCATTTTGATATAGCAAAAGTGATAAATGCAATGCTGTATAATAATTTCATGGTTTGCTGCATGTTTTTATGTTATCTCAGAAACATTAAGTGATACATAATCTATATTTTGTGAATGAAAGTTTTGTAAGAGCTAATTATTATAATTTCTTCCCTTTGACTTTCAAGAGGTGACTTGTAGGGTGGTGCCAGAGCTCTGCTGAAGTTAATGGTGCCTCAGGCAGTGAAGAGGGTCTGCCTAATTAGTTCTGTTTGAAATAACTAGTGTCTTCCAAAAGTGCATAGAAGGAATATAAATTAAATCAATAACCTGAAAAAATGTTGTGTGTACACGCTTCAGAAGGGAAACAATTAGGATAGTGTGAAGGTTCAGTAAGAAATAGCTTGTGGCCTGCTCTATTAGCACACTTGTTACCTAATTTGCTGCACAGGGATGAAGCAGGATCCATGGGAGTCAGCCTAACTGTGGGATTGCAATTTCTAAACACAGGAAGCATAAAGGAGTGCACTCCTTATGGACCCTCCTCAGAATCCGGGCTTGGGTGAAGGATTTGGGGAACTTGCTCTGACCTCAGTCTGAGCTTTGCCTGGCATGTGTCACATAAATTTCGTATAACTTTTGTGCCCCCCACAATGTGACTTTAGCTTCCCAGTGCATGTTTGGAAGTTTCCAAATTTGAATTCGAAAAAAGCCTTTTTTCTGCATTCTAAAATGCAAGTTTGAAATATGTAATTATGTAGAATGGTTCTTTTTTTTGTAACTGAAAATGCTTTTTCTGTGTATATAGTTATATATATTACTTACTATGGGCTCTTTCAAGTTGGAATTTCATGTTGTGTTAGTACAGGAATACTGTTCCTCCTCATTGTGGATCACATTCAACAGTACCTGTAAGAGTAAGTTTGAGGAATATTTTTTCTGTGAATGAAATACTCTGTATTCCACATGAAGGCAAGCATGGGATCCTTCTAGCATGTTTTCACGCAGCCTGTAAAGTTTCCACATAAATCTGTGTGGGAACTGTTGACCCACCTGTGCTGAGTCCTGTGTGTGCCACTGTTTTTTTTTGTTACATAGCGGTAAAGCCCAGAACCCTTTGCTATGCTGTGAAAATGCACCTTTTTCCAGAGCCATGCATATGAACCCTCTGAATGAAGAACATCCTTTCACTGGTTCTCTTTAACAGCTTCACGTGTGAAATTGCACTGACATGTGCTAGGATGCAATAAACCAGAAACAAACCCAGAAACAAAAACCAGACTCTGGATGTCTTGAATGACTTAATGTAGCACTGCATCAGAGCTCACTGTCCAGAGGAGAGTAAACAGAAACTATTTTTGAAGTGACAGGCCAGAGTAAAATTATCTAACACTCTTCATTTTACTGATGCATCGCGTGGAGGTCCAGAAGCCACATTAGAGAACTGTAATCCTTCATCAGAGCATTTGTTTGGTTGCCTAACATCTGTGGATTGTTAAGATGAGTTATTACACAGACCTGCTTTAGTTTAGATTAGTTTGGACCACATCCCAGTATATTCAATCAGGATATAATTCCTGCATGCTGCTAAATTGCTTGCTCCACATACTTCTCTAAAAATGTTTTTCAATATACAGTTTTGTCACTGAAACTCTTCTGTCACCTCAATTTTTGATTTTTTTTTTCCTCTTAAAGAAAAGCTTTTATTATTTTTCCTTTTGGACCGAATATATCTCAAGGCAACTGTAGCATTTTTTAATTCCTGAAGAGATTCCTAAACAGGGATGGTAGTATAGCTTCTGTGTGAGTATAATACAGATTTTCTACGTGTGTAATCTGTGGTGATTGGTACGTATTATGTCCAAGATGCAGAGTTTAAAAATAGCTGTGAGAAAATGGGTTTGTATTTACTTGTCTAGTATTTCTTCTTTCAGTATTCTGTATTTTTCAGTGTCTATTTGTGCATTAGCTATTCTTATTTGTTTGTATCTCATAACATTTTTGCATAAAATTGTTACAGTATCGAAGGTGATTATGTAAATTAACAGTATTTTCTTGCAGTTTATTACATAATTTAGATATATTTTAAATTACTGAATACATTAAGTTGTAAAGGAAGTATGTTACTGGGCTTGCATACATACATATGTATATAATTTAATTAGGATAATTAAATTTTAGTTTACTATTCCTTATCTTTCCTTTAAACAAACTCTAGTTGATTAAATTTTTTTTTATTAACACTTTCTTCAATTTTTATTGGAAATTGGTAAAATACAGGTAATGACATTTTCTGTTACTAACTTTGGTTTATAGCATTGATATAGATTTTATACACAGACATATTTGCATGCACACTCTTGCTGTCTAATGTGCTAACAGTTGTGGCAGATCCTATAAAAGCATTTTATAAAATGTGGCTTTTTTCCTTTTAGTCTTGCTGGGTTTTTTGAATACTTGTGATAATAATCTGATAGACTAAAAGTTCTATTTAGAACAGATAGTCTAATAAACTGAATAGCTGGTTTGTGAGGTGTACTAGATGGAATAAATTAGACGTTTTGGAATCAAGGGCTTTTTTTGTTTGTTAAAGATCTAGCATTTATTTTTGTCAAAGTTGCTGTTTCTATTATCCTACTGAATATTATTTGTTTTCATCATGATATATATTTATGCCCCTGTTGGAATAATTGTAGTTTTTGATTAAGGTTGGGATTTTTTTTACTAATATATTAGTAGATATGTTATTATCCTTCTTAAATAGATGAAATATAACAGTCATCTTTTGATAAAGGTCAGAGGGTAAAGAGTTGGATGTATTCCCTGTGTGGTTTGGTCAAACAGTGCAGAAGTGCTCTTGGAAGTTCTGATGTAGTTTTAAGACCTAAAAAGATAGTCTATTCTAGGGTGTTTTAAATAAATCTTAATTATTTTAAATATGTAAAATGCCTACAGTTTTAGTTGTGCCTTGTAAGCCATGAACTTCCTCTGCAGGCCAGAGAGTAAAAGAGCTCAGTACCAGGACTTTGGCCTGTTTCAATTTCCATTAAGTGTTTTTTTCCTCTTCTTTCTAAATTTAAGCGCTGTATGATTTTGTGACTGTTGCATCATTCCTGTGTTTGCACAAAGTAATTTAAGCATGTTTTTCCTTCCAACTTTTTTCATCCTTCTTAGCCTCATTACAATTTTACCCACTACTTTCCATATTAAATTAAGAGATTTTCTTTACCATTTTCCTTAATAATTATCAGCTTTGTTTCCTCTCATCTCTATTTTTATTTCTAAAAAATATCCTCTTTCTTCTATATCTTTCATGCATTTTGCCTATCTTTTCTTCTTTCTGAAAACTGCTTTTTGCTTTGTCTCAATTTTTTCTTAAATTTTCACATTCTTTAGTCTTGATTAACCATTTATTTTTCTCTGGTGAGTTCCTCCTGTACATAAAACTGTCCCTACAGTATACAGGCTTGAAACATAGAGTCCTGCTTTAATGTGTGTACTCCTGTATATCTGTGTGTAAGGAATTAAAACCCCCAATTTTTAAAAAAAAATCCTAAGAACCACAGTCTATGCACACAGCTTAAGTGTGATTTATGGGGACATGTTTGTTTATTATTTGCAGCTATAACTCAAAGAGATAATGACAATAATTTCAAAGTAGTACAAAATTGGTACTTTTGCATTCTTTTCATTGGTGCATTTAGTTTTCTCTTAGTAAATTTCTTTAGGTTTTACTTTACACCTCTGATAAGTAGTTGCTGTAGGTCTAGCTAAAATCGTGCACAGTACATGCTGAATTTATTTGCAGAATAGTGTTGAGTTATTTAATGTGAGAAAACTTAATTACAAGGAAATACTGTGTCAATTTTCTGTGACCGCAGAAGTTGGGAGTCAGCTGGGCAGGACACTGTCCCCTGAGGTACAAGTGCTGTTTACAGTCTGGTGGGCTTGTCTGTCCTGACAGTGCTCCACACCAGTGAGAACAACCCAACCCACCCCGGTGGGCTTGTCTGTCCTGACAGTGCTCCACACCAGTGAGAACAACCCAACCCACCCCGGTGGGCTTGTCTGTCCTGACAGTGCTCCACACCAGTGAGAACAACCCAACCCACCCCCCGCTGCATCAACCCCCCCAGCAAGTGCTGATCATGTTGTCGGTGTCTGTTCAGAGGAGAAGTAGGGCTGGGCTGAGGGAGGATTGCCACAGGTAGGACTGATGTATATTGACAACACATTTTGGAGAAGCTCGCATAGCATGTGCCTGTAGGATGCTTGGCTCTAGGCAGTGGAGAAGCATGTTCTGGGTCCTGTCATGAGCTCCAGCCTCACTAGTTCAGAGAGCGAGAGGTTGTACCTGCTCTGCGGTAGTGAGCATGCATTCCAGACACTGGGAGGTGGCTGCACTGACTCTTCTTGTTGTCTTCAACTAGGTTATGTGGGTATGCAATTTATGTCGAAAGCAACAAGAAATCCTAACGAAATCTGGAGCTTGGTTTTTTGGAAGTGGACCACAGCCCTCACCCAGTCAGGACGGAACGCTGAGTGATACGGCGACCGGCGCAAGCTCGGATGCACCGAGAGAAAAGAAAGCAAGGCTTCAAGAGCGATCGAGGTCACAGACTCCTTTAAGTACAGCAGCTGCCTCATCCCAGGAAATCTCTTCTTCCAGTGTGCAGGCTGACCGTAGGAAAGGAGAAAAAGTGTCGCAGCCAGCTATGGGCCCGGACCAAAAGCAAGCTTCAAGGTCTAGAAGTGAGCCTCCAAAAGAGAGGTAATGCTTTCTGTCTAGATAGAGCCTGCAGTTATAAATGCTAGTTCAGCTAGGCCTTCTTTATGTTTGCTGCTGTGCAAAAACAAAGAGTAAATTGATTTACTGACCAGGAAGGATAAATTTTGCTAGCAAATGCTTTGTGTGTTTTGGTCTGTGCAACAAAAACAAGGAAAAAAATATATTTTATGGATACTCCCATATAATTCAATGCATTTAGGTGTACACTTTTAATATAGAATTTTAGGTTACTTTGAAATTATAAATTTGACTGGTATTTTAAAGTTATTAAACAAAGACCAAGCCTTTAGCTTTACTTGAATTTTTAAAGCAACACTCTCCTGAAAAATCCACACCTAAGCAATCAGAAAACATACCTTGTGGAATTCTTTCATATAACCATATGTTTTATCTCTTTATCAATGATATTTCCAATTTTATTGTTAAAATAATACAATTAGAAAACCTAATTTTCATGTGTGTAGTTAACATTCACGGAGAATGCAGCGGTACCATCTTGAATTCAGAGCAAGTTGTTTGCAAGAATAAAGCAACTAGAAGCAAGCTATTTTATTTTAAGTGAGTAAATGAGTTAATTCCTGAGCTGCATTTTGTGTGATGAACGGGTTGAGGAGTAGCAGATCAAGAGAGGCTAATGTGATGGAACAGTTGCTGTTCTTTTGGCTGCTGCCTGGCAGATGGTAGAGCAGTTGAAGAGGGAGCCTGTGGCAACAAAACAAGAATTTGCCATAGAAGATTCTCCAGATTCCGGACAGAATGGCTGATGATTTTTTATCCCCTAACTATTGGAGCTGAAAATGGATGATGAGCAGTGGCTAGTAACTTACTGTGTG
Organism: Platysteira castanea; assembly: GCA_013397175.1. Taxonomy (NCBI): domain Eukaryota; kingdom Metazoa; phylum Chordata; class Aves; order Passeriformes; genus Platysteira; species Platysteira castanea. Next base: position 1,124,613 of record VYXC01005992.1, read on the forward strand.
GGTGAGATCTGTCTGGGTTTAACTGTATCAAATTCAGGTTAGTGTTATGTATATATATGGTGTAAATGAACATATGATGCCCTCCCCTAATTCTGTTGATTTTTGTCCCCTGACACAAGGAAGGTCCCCAGAACAGTTGTTATATCTAGGGGAGCAAAACATTTTATATTTCTTCTTTGCTGTCCAAAAGTGAGATGTTCATATTAATTATACAAAATTAGTGTTCTCTACTTGTCACTGAGAGTTTCAAACTAATTCCAAGCGTTCTGATTGAAGACCATCTATGGTAAGCTCAGGTTCCATTTATTGCCAGAAGCTCAGGAGGAACAAGAGATGGGGGGAAAAAAGAGAAGGGATCTTAATGAAAAGAACTTTGTTCTTTTTGAGGGTCTTTAATATGTAATCCAAAGATGTGTCAGTTGTGGAAGGGAAGATTCAGTGCCACGAAACAAAGTCCTAGTGACTTGGTCCCAGTGTGCATTCATCTCAAATACACTGTATTGCTGTGTTCATCCTTCTTCAAAATCAGTGGATTCATATGTGAATTGCTAAATGAAAGGGCAGCTGCAATGATGAGAGAAATAAAAATATCCAGCATAAGGGAATGTTATGATTCTTTGACTTACTTATTTTCCCAAAGCAGAATATGAAAGAGAAAAGAAAATAATTTTTGTGCAGTGTCATTATTTATTGTTTTGTACTTTATCTGCATAGAGAAATAAATTTTTCATCCTCTTTTATTACTAGAGAAAGGAATGCCATTAATTTATCTCAAGGAATCAATTTGCTTTCCTTTATATGCTTATGAAACGGGCACTCTTTCTAGAGTTTTAATAAGATAAATCAAACCAGTTTAAATATTATTTCTGGATATATTATTTTTTTCATTTTTTAAAATATCTATATTACTTCTTTCTGTAATACTATTGTGGTTGGTACTCCATTTGGTGGTATTTATATCTGTGCTGTCAGGGCACTTGAAGTGAGTTGTGTGGTTAGTCTGTAACTCTCATGACTACTACCAGAAAAATGGAGAACATACTCCAGTACTCTGTCATAATGCTGCAGTTACTACAAAGACAGCTCTGAGTCTTCCTATTTGCATGGGTAAATTATCTCTCTTTAACTGTGTCAATATTTTTTTTTTCACACTTATTAATTGTACCATTCATTATTTATGTTTTTGTGGACTCTGGAAGTTGTTTGCTGTTGGAAAATAAAATTAAGGTGGAAGGATTAATAGATTTAATTCGTGTTAATGGATTCAGCACTTTTGTTTTTTGTCATAGCTTATATTGGTTTAGAATTTGTTTTCCACAACAGTATCCAAGTATTTCTATTTTCCAATCAATTCTTAATATTACTGTACTCCTTTTCATTGTAGGAAGAAGGCAGTATTGGTTTCTGACCAGAATGGCAAAGGTGTAAAGAGTGAGCGTAAGCGTGTGCCAAAACCCTCACTTCAGAAAGAAGGACCAACAGATGACAGGGAGCGTAAAGAGCGGCATGAAGGTAGAAGGCTGGAGAAAGGCAAGTCACAGGATTACCCAGACTTGCCAGAGAAACTTGAGGAAGGCCAAGTGCCTGATGATGAAAAACAAAGGAAGGAAGATGAATATCATACCCGTTACAGGAGTGACCCCAATCTGGCAAGATATCCTGTAAAACCACACCCTGAGGAGCAGCAGATGCGCATGCACGCGAAAGTTTCTAAAGCACGACACGAGAGAAGACACAGTGATGTAGCTTTGCCACACACAGAAATGGAGGAAGCGGAGGTACCTGAGAATAAATTAGGAAAACGCTCACAATTACAGGGAACTCAGGACAGAAAATCTCTTGTGGAAACTCAGAGGTCGTACTCTATAGACAGAACAGGTGATGTAAGAATTTCTGTTTCTAAACAATTAACTAATCATAGCCCACCAACTCCCAGGCATAGTCCAGTTCCTATAGAACACGTAGAATACAAGAACCACGATTCCTTTATAAAACAGAGCCGCCTTGATCCTAGCTCTGCTATTCTCATGCGAAAAGCAAAGCGGGAGAAAATGGAGACCATGCTAAGGAATGATTCCCTTAGCTCTGACCAGTCGGAATCAGTGCGGCCATCCCCTCCAAAGCCTCATAGAGCAAAAAGAGGCGGAAAGAAAAGGCAGATGTCAGTTAGTAGCTCAGAGGAAGAAGGGGCATCAACACCAGAATATACTAGCTGTGAAGATGTGGAGATAGAAAGTGAAAGTGTCAGTGAAAAAGGTAAGGACTTTTCTGTATATTATGCACATGGCCATGATTTGGAAAAAAAAAAAATCTGTATTTTTCTCTCTCTTTTGCCTCTTTTTAATTATACACTTATTTCCCCTTGCCTTTCTTTTTTTGCCAACTGAGAAGCGTCTTATATCTGATTACACTTGCTTTACAGTGTTTCCTTTTGCATTCTTAGATGAGGTGGTTACAGGTAGCATCAGCTGATGAGTTTCCTTTTCATTCTCTGCCCTCTTTCACCTAGAAGTGACAGAATTCAAGGGTTCTAGTTTACTCTCTTGATAATATGTGTGCTCCTTTGGTCATTAGTTCGTTCTTTTGTCTGTATGTAGAACAGTTTTCTGTGAATGGATTGAAATAAAAAGTGAGTTCTGTAACAATCAGAGGAGACCATTTTAAAGCATTATAAGATATGCAAATTTTTATTACATTTAGTAAAATACCAAAAATCTGTCAGGGTTCATTGTTACTAAGGACAAGATATGGGGCAAAGGGAGTGTTACGTAGAAAAGAAATGAGAATTGACAAAGTTGTTGTCTAGATGACTTTCGTCGTGAGCTACGAAGTATGTTTAAAATCTATTATTTCAGTTTGTCTTCATCTGTTGATGGTAACACTCAGCAGCAAGGAGTAAGTTGTAGTACACTGTGTGCTTTTAAACAAAGCCTTTCTTCTGGCTGAAGAACTTAATCAAATTCAGGAAAGGTGAACAGATAAAATAAGCATTGTCAGAAAAGACTGTGGTAGAACTTAGCAACAGTCTTAACTCTACTTTGTCTTTAAGTGACACTACAGTGAGGTGAAAGCTTTTTGTGTCTTTGGAACTAGCTTTTAGTCCTTAGTTTAACTATCTGTGTTTGTACCTTGAGAGTTTCCTGCTGGTATTCTTACTGAAAATGCCAAAGGCTTGTCTGCATTGCCTTTTAGTTCCTGGCACTGTTTCCTGACATGTCTGTGATTCATATATGCTAACCTGTCTGTCTGTCCTTATCTGATGTTGTGGTCTCCTAGCATCCCCTAAAGCTCCAGGTATACATAGCAAAGATGGCTGATTTCTCTCCTATCCCATCTAAAAAGCTGCTTGTTTAACTTTCTAAGCATGAGCTTTTCCATTGAAAATATGGAAACTTGCTTTTCTGCTCATTTTTAAGGAGGTGATTATACTCTGAAATTTTATTCCAGATTCCACTAAAACATAAAAAGCTCTTGCCAATTTGACTGAATTTTGTCAAATACTGTAATGTATTGCACAGAGTTTGGTACAGTCTCCATCCTTGGAGATGCTCAAAATCCAAATGGAGAAGGCCCTGAGCAATCTGCTCCGCTGACACAACTTTTGAGGCTGTTTGAACTAGGGTCTTACAGAAGTCCCTTCCAGTCTCAACTGTTCTGTCTTTCTAAGACAACGCATCTCTTTCCCTTATTTTGTGGCAATGCTTTAAGCTGATGTGTGGATTTGTGTAATTTTCCCTGACTCCATCTGTTGGTCGGAGAAGTCTAATGTAGCATTTCTTTTCCGTCTTTGTCTCTTTCATTATGTTTATCAGTTTGAGGTTGCTTATGAAGTAGAAAGAATTTCCCATAATCAGTGTAGGTTATTCTTATAAACTGAAGGGTTGTTGTTGTGAAAGTCAAGTCCAGGCTGAAAGTTATTGATACTGATATCAATAGGTTGATATAGTTTGTGTTATAATAGTCTTTCATAAGTAAAATCTTTCAGTAGCTGTTTTCAGGCTCATGACACTGATCTCAGCTTTTGACCAATTTCCCAGTGTATTGTTAAAACTTTAAGGGTTGGATTTTTTCTCCTTTAGTGTTATGAATTCCAGAGAATTTCCAGAGAATGTTGCTAAAGGCTTATGTTCTCAATGACTGAATCAAGTTCTTGGTTACCTCAGAGATACAAGTTTAGGCTCCGCCTTTACATGGTGGAGACCTTAGTTTTTACCATATCAGAGCGTTACCTCACTATATTTGAATTATAATTAATATTTGAATAATATTATTATTAGTAGGAGTATGTTAGGGACCTGTCTGATCACTGACCTCCGCATATGTGATTTACATTGTTGAGCATTCTTTGAGACTTTGTATCTAATTGTCAGCATAAATATATGTATGTATATATATAGGTAGATAGATAGATATGGGAAGGGGGTGTATGGCGAAGTATTCAATGCATTCATTACAGAGCTATATTTATTAATTTAATAGCTATGATATTTAGCCATTATTTTTTTGCCTGATATTTGATATGACTTTTCTTTTCCATAACAAGGAATGTAAATGGAAAGCCTTTAAAGATGGGGATGTATAGCCCGTAGAAAAGATAGGAAACATGAATACAAACGAGAAAGCAGAAGCATTTTTGATAGTAAAGTATCCAATTATTTTTACAGTTACATTTTCATCAGTACTTGAAATACTCTGGAGTATTTCATAACAATAGATGGAAAGGCAGGAAATTTTATTACCTAAGGAAATATTTTAGAAATCCCCCAGTACACTAAAAGAATATAAGCTACAGTAAAAGGATGTCATTTTAAAGCTACATACATATAAATAATTTTAAAATGCTGCTATTATAACCCTGGTCATAATCCTGTTCTTTGAAATTTAGCAGCATTGTTACAAGCAGAATTTCACCAGAATTGCTTCAGTTCTTTGCTTGTAACTTGGGAGAGATACTGCACAGGTTCAAAGTTATAGTGCTTTACTTTATAAGCCCAGGAGGGTCTGGAATCCATCCTCTCTTATCTAAATGTCAGCTCAGTCAGAAACCTGGTGCCAAAGTAATATAGATGGAGCTAGAAAGTTTGAATGGCCCTATTAAAACCCCCCAAGATCTTAGAATCAATGTTTGCGTTTAGTGAGTGCCAATATGAAATGATCTGCAAGTAATGAAGATGTACTATTTTCAGTTCTACGCTGAACAAATAAACTAAAAGTTTCTAGGAGAAACAGTTTACAGAGATGTTTAAAAGCAGATGATGCCCCATAGAAAGATACAATATAGGTAGAGCAGATAAGACTGTATTGAAAATCAATAGCCAAAAATGTCATATAAAGTAGATATTGTGCAAATGTTATTTTTTAACATTTGCATTTCCTAGAAACAGATTAGTATTGCATTACCCTGTTTTCTGAGCCCAAAAAGCCTTCAAAAAAAGCAACCTAATTTAGCTAGTACATACCCTGCTATTGACTGTAACCATTTCATACGTATTTCTTCAAAACTATTTTAAAAATTATGCACAAACACTGGGAAATGCTTTCTTTCCAAAAAATAAATGTCTTTTGCAATCCACCGGGATTTTACTTCTTTGGTGGAGGATCCAAAAATTTATGTCAAATTGTTTCCATGTTGGAGTAAATCTAGAGAAACAGGATTTTTGCAGTGTCCAAAAAAATTTTGATGAGTGTCATCTCAAATTTCTTGTTAAACTATCTACACACTTTACAGGATGCTACTGATTGCTGATAATTGTTTTCATGCTATTAATAGAGTCAGTAGGACTCCTTTTTCTGAAGTCTCTAATAGCTGAACAACAGGTAGACTGAGTTTCCAGTGAAGTCCTGGCAAGGCAGAAGGAGTCCTCGTAGAAGGCATAAATTGCATTCATACTTGCTTCAAAGACAAACGAGCATAGTATAAACCAGACAAATAAAAATTAAATCCAGACCTCATTTTAAAACTAACAATTTCTGCCTACTGCCATCCAGTGAAGAATGCAAATTGTATTCGGCATAAGTTTGAGAAAAAGTAATTTCTTTGAAGTTGAAAAATAAGAATTTGTGTAGAACTAGTAGATTTGTGCCCAGATGAGGTTGTACAAAACTTATTTTATCCACTGATGGATACAAGAGATATTTCAGAATTTTGTCATGCAACCTTTGAAACTGGAAGATAAAGTAATGTTGGAAATTGAAGCAATGTTGAGGACGTACTGCTCCAGTACTTTTATGTAAATAAATGTGCTAATGATTTTACATTTTGCATACTTACTGTTCATATTTGCCTAAACGTGTATTTTGTTCACACTCTTCAGGCTTGAAATGATGACTAATACTCACAAATTGGTAGTAAAATATTGAAAACCTAAGTAAAACTCACTCTGTATACTTGCTAATGGATTTATTTGTGAGTGAGGAGAGCGTGATAGAATTGGCGCCTTGTTTGAAAAACAAACTCCTAAAATGACTTTCTGGTTTCTTTCAGTGAAGATGTGGTTGTTTCAGTCATGCCTTTCTCATGGTACTGTGAGGAACAGTTTAATTTAATTTCATTCTTATGAGGTTAACTTCTGGTTAGAAAATTATATGGGCAGGGATCTTGCTGTTTTCTTGGTTTATGCCCAGGCATGAGGCAGGGGGGTTGTGAGCAGGAGGAGAGGACGTGGAGGTCAGGAGTAGAATGGGGTGCTGTGGTTTGCAAACAAATGTGTCAGTGCTGGCTCAGCTCCAGGAGGAAAGGATCTCCATCATTTTCTGGTGTTTCAAGTGTCTCTTTGGGTGCTTGTGCTTAGGGGTGCTCTCAGGGGAAGGAGAGAATAAATTATATCCTTGCCCCAGTGATTTATTCCAAGCTCTGTAAGCATTGTTGACAAGGAAGGTAGCTTTGGGGGCTAAGAGAGAAACCACACACATGCAGTAGGGCTTGTAAAGGTACCAAAAGAAAACATCAGGAAAAGGCTATAAAGAAGAGGAGGCTGGTTTTAAATGATTTTAGTTAAACTTTTTGACTGAGGTATTTTGAGTCTGGAGTGTAGGCAATTCAAATTGTACTGTAACATCTGCTGGCATATTTTAACATCTGTTTGTGTGGAGAGTTGGGCATGGAGTTTTAAAACTGGAGCAGAATTTGTTTAAAAGTGTGGCTGAGATTTAACTTAGTGTAAAATAAAATACTCTTCCTAGGAAGATTGTTAGTTTTCAGGAATTAGTTCAAATTTATCTTCTAGTCCTTGTGCAGTCATTTAGATCTACATCTGATTCAGATTTTAACGAAAATATAATTTAAAATTACTCTAGTTTCAGAATTTTCTTCATTGCTAACATTGTTCAATGCTATCAGTGTTCAGTGCTTTTGAGCAGCTGAAATAATTTACAGTGTTTGTGGAGCTGTAAATAAGTGCTTGTTAAATTAGAGTTGGGCAGTAAGAAATCTGTGTTGTGTATATGAAATTATTTAAAGTACATGCATAAACAAATGAGATAAGCTGAACATGAGTGGGAAAAAAATTCAAATTATTGCCAAGATATTCTGCATTTCAGAAAGGTATGTAACCATATAAATGAGGATGTCATGGAAGATATATGGCTGAATTTTCCTCTGAAATCCTAATCCAGCCCTTTTTCTAGTTTGCCTTAAGAAGGTTGTGAGCATGCTGGAGGGAGTTCAGAGGAAACAGCGAAGTGTCACCAAGGTCTCTAAAACATGATAAATCAGGAAAGGTGGGGTGGATTGTAGTTGAATAGTTTGGGAAAGAAGCAGGGAGAAAAAAAGAAAACAGAAAGAAGTGACTGGAGAGAGAGAGGTTGAGTGAGTGCTCCTCTCTTCTCCTGGAGTTACTGCTAGGAAGGTGGAAGCTTGGTGCCAGAAACTGTTAACCATGAGGACAGATAAGCAAAGTTAAGGAAAACTGGAATCATAATTTCTTAGTTGAAATGGAGGATTCCTGAAAATAAAAATCAGTTTCTTCAGAACCTGCACTGAGATCGCTCTATGTTAGAAATGCTGCTGCTATTTCCGTGGCAGGATCTGAGCTAAGTTGGGAACATCTGGGGCTAAATTCACAGTACCCCTATCTGTACCTTAGTCTTTTTTTGTCAGCCTGGAAGCCATTTCCAGTAGAAAAGTCTTTAACCAGCCCTGTATGCCAGGTTGCTTGATTTTTCACAAGTTTGTGATTTTATTAATTGTTCTTTGTTGCTTACCTTTCTTCTGCACGTCTTATTGATGAAATAGCAACAAATTTGTCCTGATAGTAATTTTTCCAGTAGTAAGATGATTATTTTAATTACAGAAGAGCAGATAATAAAGCATGGATGGATTGGAGTCTGATGTTCAAAAACACTTAATGTTTGACATCAGGGTACCTTTATTTTCAGGAGCTATGAGAGTGTTGGAACTTTTTTTTTCTTTTTATGATTGTACATTGCCTAATTTTGTGAGATTTCAGTACATTACTGAGACTCCAGCTTGCCTTGATGATAATAAATTAGTATGCTTATTTAATGCAAGGCCATGTTATTACTTTTTGTTCCATTTGTCAGCATCCAGCAGACTTTTAGGTTACTTTCTAGTGTCCTCTGACATGCTTGCATTCTCTTGTAGATAGCTGCAGGTTGCCTCCATGAGCCTGTTTTCACTACATACTAGTTTGCTGCTACTCCGCTAAATCACCCTTTTCATTTGCTCTTTTGGTTTTCTTATCAGCTATCAAAATGTTTCATGTATGCATACTATGTATACTTCTATGCTTATAAAAACATTGTGAAACTCTTTCTTTCATTTATTACAGACCTTATAGTCTTTTTCATCCTTTGAGTTGGTGTCTTTTCAGTTTGTTTTTTGGTTGTTTTGGTTTTGTGGGGCATTGTGGGGTTTTGTTTTGACTTTGTTTGTTAGTTTGTTTTACTGATGGAGCCACCACTAGAAGGTACAACAGCAGGATATTTGTTTGCATTGGACCTTTCTGCTCTTTTCATTTTTTACACACATACCCCCGCACCCCCACTCCCGCCCCCTTTTTAAGACCTTAATATAATGCTTCTGATAACTGATTATGTTTGTTTTCTGGTCCAAGAAAAAGACCCTTCTGAGGTTTTAGTTCAGAGGGAGGGAGGGGTTTCGTTTTGGCTTGCCATTCAGCTTGAAGATGAGTAATAAGAGGGCAGTTTTGCAGTTCTATTTTCAGTTTGATATGTGTTTTTGTCTTTTCTGCATAAGTTTGCTGTGAGAACAGAAATTCTGCAAGCAGGAAATGTGCAAAGTGTAATATGCAACAGTGGTTATTGGTTGGCTAAGGCACGTAGTAGACAGCTATGTCTTACATGCTGCTGGCCCAACATGCTGTTAGTCAGTTCACCGCTCCCTTTGCAGACACCCAACTGCTCTGGATGTTGAGAGTTGAATTAGTTACTGTTTTAGGTATTCCAGCACTTTAAATCTCTGCATTTGTATATGTCTAATGTCTTAAAAATACATCTCTCTTATGCATGAGTTCCTCAGCACATACCCTTGACTGACTGCAAATTGTGTATGAAGAGCTTTCTAATTGTTAGAATACCTCAGCCTTTGAGGTATTTTGTCAGAGAGTGGAAGTCTTGGAAATACTGTGATGCTATGCAATAAATGCATGCTCACATCAGTATTTTTTAGACCTCAGTATTCAGGGGTCTTACATATTTTATTACACATTCTTTTAAGCCATGAGGGAACTTTTAAAAAAACAGTTTATTTAGAATAATTTTTTTTTACATTTTCTTCCTCTCTGTAAACATGACCTTTTCTATTTTAAAAAATAAAATATCAGCTTTCTTTACTTTGTGACCTGTGGTTTCACTGTACCTTATATGCAAATTGGACCAAGTCTAACTTGCTCCGTTGAGCAAGTTGAGATATGTGTATTCTATGGTTCATTTGGGCCATAACTAGCATGGGATTATATTGCAATTTCAGTGCAGATCTGCAGAGAATTCAAGGATATGTTTAAATTCCATTACATAGAGGTTTTGATTTCATATCGGGTCCTAGCTTAATATATGATGTTAGTTGGGGGAACTATGTGTGGTAAAGGAATAAGTAAAATGGTTATTTTCATAGAATGGCTTGGGTTGGAAGGGACCCTAAAGATCATCTGCCACGGGCAGGGATCCACCCACTAGACCAAGTTGCTCAATGCCCCATCCAACCTGGCCTTTGAACACCTCAAGGGATGGGCCATCCACAGCTTCTCTGGGCAACCAGTTCCAGTGCCTCACTACCCTCTGAGTACAGAACTTCTTTTTAACATTTAATCTAAATCTCTTCTCTTTTAGTTGGAAACTATTCCTCCTTGTCCTACCATTATCCACCTGTGTAAAAAGTCACTCTCCCTCTATTTTATATTCCTTGGGTACCTCTCACACAAGTGTAATTCAAGACAAAATATTTTCAGACACGCAGCAACATGTACACAAATAATTCCTAGATTTTAAAGTACCAGTTTTTGTAACCTAGCCCTCAATTTCGTAATTCTTTCCTCTGCAATATGAGCTTCAATTCTTGTTAGCTATTCTCAAAATGATTGTTGGAAAAAATGTTCTGTTTAAAGCAGCTTGTCAAGTTATTTTACTAGTTTTCTAAAGAACCCAAATTCTCAGTATTTTTTAGAATTTTCATGGGATAGACTTGCGTAGACTTCAGGGCACACACTACTTTTCCCCTGTAAAATTCAGTGGGTGCTCTAGATTTGCCTAGGAGATGTCAGTTGCAGAGTAGAAGTCACTTTCTGAATCAGACATGAGCTTTGAAATTTACTTCTTGTAGTAACAAGTCAGTGTATATGTTTTAATGGTTGGCTTGTTATTAATTTTGTTCTTTTAATGAAAACAGAGGTATCTTTTCACTGGAAATGTAAACTTAAATATAAATATAACTTGCTATAAATTCAGAAGAACAATTTATAAAACTGCTGGTTTTAATAAAGTTTATTAACTAAATAGCATAAATCAGCTAATAAATACAAATAATCTACAAATATAACACTGAAGTTTAATATAGTTACATTCATAGAAGTAGGTACATATTTCTAAATTTTTATGCTATGCTATTAAAATACTTAGGTTCTAAGAATTTATTTTGCCCTGTTGCTCAGAGAAAAGAAAAACTTCAGATGTGGCTGTTTTTAACCCATAAGGCAACATGTTCTTAAACCATTAAAATTGCGCTTAATGAGCCATGAGCCACTAGATGGAGCAGTCAAATCTCACTTTTTTCTATCAGCCTCTGTGTAAGACAGTTTCTCTCAGCACAGAGAGAATCTGGAAATGCAGGGACACTTTGCTACTTAAACCAGTAATTTTGAAAACCTTTTTCAGATCTCATCTCCACGTGCATTTTTTTCTGTGGGCACATTTGCGTTGTCTCGTAGCTTTAGTGTTGCAGATGACGTATGGGATATATTCTGCATATGGAAATTACACTGACATGAATAGCTCTATGGAAACAGTTATTCCTTTCTTGAATTGAGTCCTCTCCTCAGGGAAAAAAACCCAAAGCATAACAAGGAAAAGGTACTCTTGTTTGAGGATCACGAGCCAGATTTTCAAAATTTGAGAGGTTTAGAGTTACGCATTTACACGTGACTCTCTATGTCTGTGCTCAAGAAATCTTGGTGAAGTTTCATATTCTCTTCCTACTTCCTAAAGTATCCTTCCAACCTAATTTTCTTCTGTGACCTAATGCATAAGAAACATTTGTTTAATGAGATCAGAGTATCTGCTTCAGGAATGCTGCAGTAGTGGGTCCAGGAGCAAACAGAAAATATACAATAATGTATATGAATGTTTTCATATTCTTTGTTTTACTGTAGTTTCATAGCATGACTAAGACAAGCTTTCTTTGGGAGGTATACAAGTTTGTGAATATATATGTTTTTATGAAATAGAATGTATGTGTGCTGTTAGAAGCCAATCCAGAGTCTGTTCCAGTTAAGTACTTCAGGAACCATGATATGTAGTTATGGGGCATTACCCCAGAGGTAGGGAATAGAGCTCTGAGTAAATATAAAATCCAGCAGATTTTTGGTTTATTCTTTGCCTTTGTCATGTCTTTGAAAGTCAGAATGTTCTGCATTGAAGATTCTGCATCAGTAGGTGTCACAAGAGCGGAAATATCATTCTGAAGCAGCTGGATACAGTCTTCAGAGTGTCTCAGCCCTGCTCCCACATCTAAGGTGGGAGTTGCAGATCCTGACACTGGTGTCCTGTCAGTTTTGGGTAGGAGTGACACGCAGCTTTGCAGAGCAGGAAGCTCATGCTGTGCAAAGCAGTGCTCCCCAGGTGACTCTCTTTAAACCATGTGCACTTTATACACTTCAGCTGAATTGTGAGATGCGCAAAAACTTCTGCTCTGACAGTGAATACTAATCAGTGCCATGAGCTGAGGGCTAGTGAATGCCAAGTTTCTTTCAACTCTCCAAATCCTGGGTCATTCAGAAGTATAATGCCAATTCTTGCCTGTCGTGCTGCAGAGCGCTGCCACAGCAAATTAGTTTAAGTTGATATCAAAATGCATGGTATGCCAACGAATTTTGTATTCTCTACAGGCTCAGATTTTACTTAAAATATAGTATAAAAGTGATCTGCGCTTACAGATAAAATAGCACCTTACAAAGGAACTCACAAATACAATTTTACATAGATGTAGATTCTCACAACGTTCTGGTGTTTGCTGTGCCTGTCAATTTTTGTGTGATATGCTGAACCTTATGAGTGTACCCAGGTAGGTTCAGTTATCTCCCATGGGAGAGGCATTATGGATTTGCCAGTAGTGCAGCTGTCCTTCTCTTTAAGCAGAGACTGTCTGGGGGAGGGCAAAACAAGTCCCCTATGAATGGAACTGGAACTGAATGTTGAGGAATACATCCAGTTGTGTTGCTGCTGGCTCTTTTCCACAGAAAGGTTGCTCTGAAATCAGTTATAAAACAAGTTGGTTAATCTGTTCCTGTTACCAAGTTTTAAATATCACTGCTAAGAAATTCTTAAGGAATGACTAGTTCTACAAACCACCGAAACACTTAGGAAGACAATTTTTGCCAGTGAGAGTTGTTTGTTTTTCTTAAACAAATCTACCATTTACATTTTGGCTTCTCTTCAAATATATCCTTAAAAATCCTAATCTATCAGCAGCATTTCCCTTTTAAAAAAAGCTACAACAACAAATATTGATATTAATTTTAGGCATGTTGCCATCCTAACATCAGTTAACTGTGCTGTTGTGGACCTAATCTTACTTTGCCCTAGAAAATTTTTATAAGGATTAGGAATTAATTTTCTGACAATGCTTGAACAACATGGTCACCATTAAACCCTCTGTTTAGATGTGTGGTTTTAGTATTTTTTTTGTTTGTTTGTTTGTGTGGATGGTATATAACATTTTAAAGTGATAGGAAATGCTACTTAATAGAGGTTCCTTTGGAATGGTCAGTATGTATGGGACTGCTGCTTTAATTTCTAGGTTTAAACCTGACATTTTTTAGAATTAAAGGATTTGGGAGGAATCTGAATTGTCGAAGGATTTGGAAATTGAACTATGTCTACATCCACTTAGGTAGTAGAGAAAAGAAAAGAAAAGAATGTGAGTTAAATTGTTAAATTTATCCTGAAATAGAGAAACAGAATAAAATAGTGACACAGAGATGTCTGTCACCCATGTCTGTATAACCTTTCAATCACAGCCTGTACAGGAATAAGTTCAGAACATGTGTTGTCTTTTGGTTTTTACTTTGTAATGGGGGTGGAGAGTTTTTGAAGGGGGAAAAAAATGTTGTTATAAGGAATTTTGGTAAGGTTATATGGCTGAAGTAAATAAGCTGTAATGACATTGGCACCTTAAGTTGATTCTCCTATTTTTGCTCTAGTCCGGGTTTGAAGGTGATGCATTTTGCTTGACTTCTCTTTTGGCAGGAAACCTCAGGTGCAGGTAGATGCTGCAGTCTCTTCCTAAAGGCTGAATTGATTGCATAAATTTGGTTCTGTGAGTTCAAGCCTGTACCTGAGCATGGCTATCAAAAGTGGTGCTGGCATACCACCCCTTCATACCAGCTTACTCTCCATCAGGCAGGGAAGTGACTTAAAATATCTTCCACATCCACTGTGCTGTGGGGTGTCTGTCTCTGTCTCAACAGTAACACAACAACTAGAAACACTGGTTAAAGTTGGGAACAAAAAGAATATTTTGATGCCATTGATCAACAAATTGAAAAGTCAGTGCCTGTTTATTGGTCACCGCTTAACTGAAAATATCTGGCTTTGGTTAGCAATTGAATAGCTGAGCAAATTGCTTGAATTAGGGTTTGTTTAAGATGACCTTTGGCGCTAAAAAAATGCTATTCAGCAGATCTTTTATAGATATTAAAAGTTAGTATGATACTTACTGCCTTGTCATGCAGAAAAATACTCCACAAAATCTTCTTACACACAGAGGTCAATTAATCATCCTATGATGTCAGAGGGAGTCCAGAAATCTGTAAATCTGACAGTGGCTGCATTGTTAGATTTGCACTGATGTTCTCTTTTGATGTCAGTAGATCCTCCTCAGACAAGGCCAGTTATCAAAATAATCTCTCTGAGGAGTTGCTGACTTTTTTTAGTAGATAAGGTAACTAAGATAAATGCATTGCAAAATTACTGGATCATGAAGGTTGGATAGCAAAGATCTCAGCCGCTGCACCTATAGAATTGAAAGCCCAGCCTAGATATTCCAGTATGAGCATTCAACTTGTCTCTTTCCAGCTTCACTGTCATGATCATCTTCCTCAGAGGAGTCAAGAACAGTGAAGTCAGTCACAGGTGGAGGAAGGGGAAATGAAATATCAGTGGCAGCACAGTACCAAGCAACTGGCAGTGGAACTTGGTATGCTGAACACAAAAGCAGCAAATAGCAGGGTGTTTCTTTACTGGCTCTTTCAGACCTGTGTGCTTGAAGGGGTTCCTATCTTGTGCAGGAATGCTCTCGTCTCTTCCAGTCTGCTGCAAAGTGGTGGGTGATGTTCTGTAAAACTCCCCTAGAGGACCTTTAGAAACAAAGTGGTCAAGCCGTAATTCTGGGATGCCAGTGGGAGGCACACCGCAGCCTGCTCCCAATGTGTGCATTTACGTGCTGTTTTTCAGATGGATGCCAAGTTACTTCACTTTCACTTCAAATTGATTAGCTCAGATCAAGATCTGAATTGAAAGCTGTGGAACAACAACATTATGACGTTCATTTAGCCCAAGCTAAATAAAAGACCAAAGCTAAATATTTAAAAAGAAACTTACTAGCTTCAGCATGTTACTCTCTTGATGTGGCAACCTAGTTTCTGCTTTGGTGCTTTTAAAAATTTTTTACTAGCTGGGTAGGAATATAAACAGAATATGCTTATGCCTGTAGCAAAAGAAATTTTGATGAGCTCTAACAAGTTTGATGTGTCTTTAAGGGCAGACATTTCTTTAAGGAGCTGTGTGTCTTTTTCACCAGAGTTCCTTAACTTCTAATTTTTCTCAGTAGTTATGAGAAATTTCACAATTGATGCTATGTTAATCTGTAACCTCTTCTTCAGAAGTGTGTGAATATATGTATTTGTATATTTATATATAGAAGTCTTTCTCTTGTAAATGGTCAAACATTGTCGAAAAAGTTATAACTATTTTGCCAAAATATCTGAAAACGAGCCTGAAAAACATTCAGTCTCTTCACTGGGCAATATTTTACTGAAAAGAAGATGCAGTTACGCTGCAAGTGTTTTAATTAGCTGAGTCTCAGCTAAACACTGCACTGCACTGCCTATCAGAAGCAAGTATGTTTTTTCTAATGAATTTAATTCTGGATGCACAGCCAAAGACTACTTCAAGTTTTCTATGATCTCAGTGGACTATTTTGTGGTCTGAAATGCTGCTGGCAGAGCAAAGGAAAGCCTTGTTTCTTCCCCATACATCTTTGTTCTGATACTATTTTTACGTGTCTAACATTTTACCACCAGTCAAACTCCAGTCCTTTGTCCATCACTTGAGTCAAGTGGTTATGTCAGGTTTCCACCCACTTCACAGTTCATCAGTGAATCCATGGCTCTCTGATTTGGCTGGGAGGATATTTTGAGAGACTTGGTTGGAAGCTCTGCTACGGTTACGCTAAACATCTGGTGCTCCCCCCTTGCCTGCAGATCCAGAAACCCTATTGGTCAGGCATGATTTGCCCTTAGTAAAGCTATGCAGGTGGTTCCCAGCACCTTCTTGGCCTTCATGTGCTCAGGATGGCATTCCAGAAGGATTTGCTCCATAACCTTCTCAGTAGGTAGTTTCCCAGTCCTTTTTCTTGCCCTCCTTGTAGAGGTGTGGTGTTTGGCTTGTCCAGTCGCTGTTCATCTCCCACAATAGCCAGGGCCTTTTGAACTGGATCAGACAGGGCTACAGTTCAAAATGTCACTTAAAATACCTAATATTGTATCTAAGACTCCTGCAATTGCATTAGAATATCTTCCCCACTGTAACTTGGCTTTGAGGTCTGGAGACTGTAACATGGATCTTTTTTGTTGTTTCTCTCATTTACTGATTTAAATTCCAGCTTCAAGCATAGGGGTTTCTTTACTTGAATTGCTCTTTTTCTGCTACTGAATTAAGCTTGGGACCATTCTCTGGCTTTCCTCTTTCCAAAACAGTGTTGTAAAAATTTTGGTTTAGAGGACAGTTGCATTTTCACCCAGGCATAAAGCTGAACAGTATGTTTAATGCTTGGGATTTGTCGTCTTAAAACTTGAATAATGGTAAACTTGTGTGAGACTGAACAATCTCATGCTTTTCTAATGGTCTTAGAAAGTTTTATAAATGCAGGAGTATTATACACAGATTAAGATATAGAACAACTATTAGTGGGAAGATTATGAAGGGCTAAAATATGGTGGTCAAGATCTAACTATCAGATGTGTAGTGTAGTGTGCTTTAGGAGATAGTGGCAATAAAATCATTTACAAGAGTAAAAATCTGCAGAGATTACGAAGGCAATGCTATCCTAAGCAAAGTTTGAAAGTGTGTTATAACACACCTAATTATGTATTTTTATGAGGAAAATGGAATGGTGTCCAGATTTCCAGTTAGTTTCCTACTGTTTTGGTACTAATAATGGATGTAAAAGTAAATAGACCAATTATTAGCACTTGATTCTCAACCTGTCAGATAAGCCTTTGGGGCAGCCATAAAGGCTCTATGTGACTGGGGCTGGGAGGAATAAAATCCACCCTTAGGGACGTGCAGTGGATGCTGGAGTTGGTGGTACTGTTCTTTTCTGCAAAATGCCCTTTTTGACCTCAGAACATTCTTCTGTTGCTCCTCTCTTCCCTTACTTTCTGGCAAATACTTGCAGACATTTCTGCCATCTGAAGCTGTTAGGCAGGGCTACTTAGGCAGGACTTGGGCAGAACTCATGGTTAAGGATAGCAGTGGGTAAAATGGGCACTGAGGACTGCCTGCTGGAGGAGCAGGGTCATCACGTAGGGGAGTGGGACACAGTGAGAGCTTTAACAACACCATGAGATACAAACAACCTTTTAAAAGGCATTTGGGAAAACAGTTGAATATTTTTTTTGCAGACACATGTATGCCATGGGAGTGACAGGAACACTTGAAATAAGTCAGAAAACAAGCCCTGTGCAGTGCAGTCTCATTTAAAAATTCTGAGGTTGTAGCAAGCAAGAATTTTTCATCTGTTGATTTGCAGCATGATAAAATCTCCTGCCTTGTTTAGTATGTGCCGTGAGCTGAGGTGAGTGTTCAGGACCCAGGTGTGCTATGTTCTGAAAGTGACACAAAGCCCTCAGTGCCTGCCCTGGCAGAAGAGGAGGTCATCCTTCAAGGAGTAACGCAGAAGGGTCAGTGGATGCGTTGTGGAAGCATCAGGCATTTGGCATACTTGTTCTTTTGTTTCTTTTGCAAGAAATATTTCTGGCTTTAGGAGAAAGCTGGGTATATGTTCCTTGGTCAGTAGCAGATGATCACTGTCTCTTGAGATAAAGACTGGACACTGTCCTCCTCTGAAAAACCATCTCATAACAAGGGCATGTCCATGAGAAAAGCAGAGTTAGAGAGTTGTATTTTCCTCCTGCTAAAGTGCTATTTGGGACACTTAAAGTCAGCAGTGGCCAGGGCTGTTGTCTGTGGCTTTTGCTGTTGACTGATCTGTGGGATTGTGAAAGAGAGCATTCAGTATCTTGGGTTTGATCCAGAATTACAGGGGAACAACTTGATTAAAAGTGTATTTTCATTATTACTAATAGATCCATATATTGTTAAGTAAGAAAGAGCCATAAGCTCTTATTAGCTTTATTATTTATATTTTATCTCTTCTAAGCTTCTCTTTGTTTGCTTTGCTTTCTCACATTTTAGTTTCTAAACAGCAGGTTTGTTTTATTTTGGATGTCCTGCATTGTATTTTAGAAGTCCTGCAGTATGTAGATATGCTGCAGGGAAACATCTGTTTGTACAGAGGAAGACTATTTCTGCCACAGAAATAGTTTTATTGTTGTATCATTTGGATATGATTACATTGGATGAAATACTTTACTAAATTCTATTACCTATAATTCCCTAATCATCTGGCTTTTGCAAATAGAGGTTCTGCTTTTCTCTTTTATCTTGAACATGTAATTTGGAACACAAAATGCTATTTCCTGGGGGTTTTTATCTGGGGTGTACTTTTCTTATATAAAATTACATTTCCATGCACACATATATTATATATTAAAAGAATTAAATTATCCTATTAATTTGTAAAAAGTGGTAAAGTTTTCTCAGGGACCATTTGTGTTTTCAATGTGCTAGAAGTAAATCTGCGGCTTGGGATGTTTTACATAAATTAAAAGAGCCATATTTCCTTTACACAATTGCTTCATCTATGCAGTTGATTCAACTTGTCCAGTGCACCACTGCTGAATATAAATAATAACTGCAGCAGTAGTATTGATTACTTAGGTGCTTGAGCTTGTGTCTACTGTTGGCTTTAAAGCACTAAGAAACTTCTTTCCTGTTCTATCCAGAGAGGAAGGAGCTTTTTTCCCCCCATCTTGTTTCCTGAGGATCGGTGATTCTGGATTCCTAAAATCATTACCTCCTTCTAAAGACTGAGGCTCCTTGTCATTGCAGCGGCCGTGTATGAACTGATGCAGTAATCGATGCTTGCACTACACTGCAGAGATTTGTTTTGATGACAAGAGCTCTCGTTAGCCCTGTTTGGTGTCACTGGTGTTTAATGTTTGACACTGCAGAATAATTTGGCTTAGAATCAGGACGCAAGGACCTTATGACTTCTTTTATATTGTCTCCTTCACACTGAAGTGGATTTTTGCTGGCATTTCGGTTTTGCTACAGTTGCAGGCTGGATTCAGCAACCTACTAGATGCCAGTTGTGCTTTAAACATTCTCTTGCTGAAGCTGCTATGTTTGCTGGGTTTCTTCAGTTTCTGCTCCATACGTTGCATTCAGGGACAGGTAAATAAGGAGCTATATAGTGCTAAGGTTTTAGTTATATTTTTATATTTAATATTTTTAAACAAAATCATATCGTTTTATGAACAGATTTATTAATTTGTGCAGTTTTAGTGGAGATGTATCCTCGGAATGTTAAGTGTTAATTGCTGCATATATTCAGCTTAAAGAGGGAATAAAGAACCATTTTCCTTTTAAGTCTGTGTTTCAGTTATGTTTATATTTTGAAAGCTCATGTGTTAAGTATTATTTGACATTAGTGATGCTATGTGGAATGAGCTTTTAAACAAAAATCTGTATTTTGAAAGTGCACATCAAAATATAAATGCATTTCTGAAAAGTAATAATATTCCTATTGCATTACTGCATTTTGGAGAAGTCAAGGATAAAGAATGTAGAAATTTACTTCAGGAAACAAATGAACATTCCTGTGTGTTATTTCTTTTTGGCAGAAGACAATTGATATGTCCTTGATCTCCTGAATTACTATATTATTAGGAGCTTAAACAAGTTCAGAATGGAATGTGATTCTGTTACTTTTCTTTTTGCATGTTATTTAGGGGGAAAAATCATCAAATTCATGTACATAGAATAAAAATATGTTTCTTTAGCATAAGATGCAGTTATGGTTGTAATAATATATGGGTTACAATAAATGTTATTTATCTGGTTATTTTGTACATTATTTCTGCATGATCGTATTGATACATTGCACTTTCTGATCAGGGAAGGACATCAGCTTTTCCCTTTTGTATTTGAAATAAGGTCCTCAGTTAAATCACTGAAGTATCACAGGGGAAAGTGAGAGAAAGGAATCACCATTGCAAGTTCCTTGGGGATTATGCAGGGTGTTGAGAATTGCAAATAACTTTAAAATCCTATCTCTAAGTAGTTGATAACACTGTCTATAAAAATTGATTTTGAAAAGTAGTTTTTCACTAGAAGAATTAATCCTAAAGATGTATGATAGAATGAGTCATGAAAGAGGTTTTATCCTCTTGAAAATAATGTGTTAGGTACTATATTTTAAGACATACATAGTAGAAATCTAATTACAACAGAGTTTAGAGGAGAGTTAGAGTTTACTGAGGGCAGAATATTGAGGGATGCATTGGAGAAAATGTGATTTAATAGCAGTGAAAACAGAGATGGAACAAAAACAGCAGCAGGAATATTAGGAAGACAAAATGCTGAGGTTGGGCAGACGCAGTGATCAGTCTTTGCTCTGCATGGAGTTTAAAGGATAAGATTGGAGAAAACCTTTGGCTAAGATCAAAGCCTTGCCCTCTCTCACATTTAATAAATTGTTTATAGCTACATAAAGAAGCTAAATCCCTGTTTCTTCCTCAAGCTGTTCATTGTGGTAGATGGCTGTAAACTGCATTCCAGAGATCTCTTGCGCATCTTGGCAGATGAAGAAGGTGAAATAGGATTGCGATTGAGAAATACAGAGCAGTGACACCCTGCGTTGCGGTGATTCAAGGCTGTGCTGTGGGCAGTGGACAAACAGCAGCATGTCTCCAGCCCTTGCAATAGCATGGAACTGTGAAATCTAAAAGATGCTTTAAAATCACATTGAGCCCCACATCCCCTGGTCCAGTTTTGGTCTCTCTAAAAATTTTGAGACTTCTGTGTGATAGACTATAGAGATATAATGGACTATAGAGATATAATGGACTATTAAACCAGGCTATCTATAGCTGTCTGTCCATTAAATTTATATCATCTCTCCCCCCAAATGACACTTCAGTATCCTAAATGTTCCTCTCTGAAAATTGAACTGTGTGCTGCAAGGACAGAACCTGAGAGAATGAGCTGTCATCAAGGTCAAGCTATTGGTTAAGTTCAAAGATGCCCAAAAGACAAACCATGATGGACAGCAAAACGAAACAAGGTCCCCATAACAACAAAACCTTAAGTTCCTCACCAGTTTGACCTTTGGAGGTATTTGGTAGCAAAAGTAGGAAAGGCATGGAGTCTTGGTCTCTGGCCAACCCTGTAACTCCCAAAGTGCAAGGATAGTGGTTTTCCAACAGCAGCCAGGCTTGTATGCTTTCCTCTCCTGTTACCATTGTGATCGACTACATCCACCTCATCATCTTCCGCACTGCTAGTTCTCAAGTGGTGGGTTTCTCCCTGTTTCTACATTTGTTTATCCTGGTCTGAGTGTGGAGCCATTTCCTCATCTACTCGGGGCCTGATCCTCTTTTTCCAGTTTGCTTTTTCTAGTTTGTCAGGATAGCTTTGAAGTCTGATTCTGGCCTCCTATAGAATGCCAGTATTTTGTCCTTGGGGTCAAGTCACTTACAAATCTAATACGTTTCTGTTTTATTATATAGAACAGTAGTGTGAGTGTTGACTATTCCTATATTCCAGACAAATGCTACAGGCCCTTCTTAATGAATACTTCAGGGGGTATTTGTTACCAATTTTAGCCAAATATGATTAGAATATATTTAGAATATATTCTAAATAGGTTTTCACCTTATGCTAGGCACTTTTTCTGGTGTGGCTCTTAACATGGCATGCTCAAACAAAGCTCCTGCTCAACTGAATGTATTTGACATCTGCTGATAGAGCCAAATAGTAGCAGATTCTTTCCATAGTATTCTAGATTGGCAACTACTTGGTATTAGATACTAAGTAGTAGGGACTAAATAGTTGCAGAATTATCTCAGTTGTTTTTGCATACATCTCTGTTTGCATTGTATTTTGCGTTTCTAATTTTGTCTTGTGTGCTTCCCGGTACTCGATCACTGTAAGTTATAAACTCAAAGGGAATTTTCCATTGATTCTTCCAGAAAATGAAACATTTATGATTTAGCCGGTCAGTCTTTGCCTGCATTTCTCCCTCTTCTGAATTGGGCTGGTTCTGCTTTTAATGTTGGTATTATTTCTTAAATGCTTCCATGATTGCTGGACTCCTTTTGCTGTTATGGCTGTTCCTTATTTTCTCTAAGGTGTTTTGGTTTGGTTATTTGGCATTGGAAATTTTTTTGTTATTTGTTTTTTGTTTGTTTGTTTTGTTTTGTTTTTATTTTTGTTTGTGTTTGGTTTTGGTGGGTTTTTTGTTTGTTTTTTGGGGGGTTTTTTGGTTTTTGTTTTTGTTTGTTTGTTTGTTTGTTTTTGGTGGGTTTTTTGGGTTTTTTTTTTTGCTTTTTTATGCTTGGCTTCATTCCCTTTTAAAAGATCACAAAATATTCATGTTCACGTTCTTAACTATTTCCTCTCTACTGGTGAGAAGCAAAGCTTCAAAGATCCTTTGCTCATTGTTTTACTAGTGTCAGTGATCTCTCAGAGTGCACTCCAGTGATTCTCCCTGCAGTATTCCTCTCTGAACTGGAGAAACAAAACCTTTCATTATCTTCTAATGCAGCAATAATTGAGGATTCTCATGAATGACAATTAAAAAACCCAAAACAAACAGAAAAAAAAAAACCAACAAAAAAAAAGCCACAAAGAAAGACCAAATCAACAAGAAACTAAATAAAACAACTCCTCATCAGGCTTAATCTTCCTAATTTGGTCTTCTGGAATATGACCCCTCATGGTACTGCTGAAGTGCTTTTCTCTTTAATTAGAGAATTTCATCTGCTATATATCCTTCTAGAGGCCTGAAGCTCAGAACAACCAGGAGCCTTTTTTTTTGCCATCCTCAGAATTTCTTTTTCATTAGATTATTAATTATCTCCTCCAGTTTTCATGAAGATGAAATTATAACTTTGATTATGAAATATAGTCTTGTTATTTCTCAAGTATCTTGTGCAGGTTTGCATGATGGACTCTGTGTGCGTACGGTGGACAACAGAAGGGCTCACTGTCTTTCTCCCTTTCCCTGGTCCTGTGGATATCGAGAAGCTTTGCTGTCATTTGCTGTTGTTTCTGTCAGCGTGTCTATAAACATTGTGTGTTTTCTTCTGTATCTGAGCAGAAATGCCTTTCTTCTTTCCACACAGTAGCAGAGAATGTGTGTTCAAATAAGTTTCTCTGGGCATTGCCTGTTTTGGTTACCTTGTTTGCAGAGTGTGCTAGCAGGGCACTGAAGCCTTACTGGGCATTGTATCCTTGAGACTTCTAATGTGTGGGCTGCTGTTTTACAGCCTTACATTTTTTTCCTGTTTCCTTCATCCTTTAAAATGAAGAAGTTAAAATTTCTAGCTATTGGCAGTATAGAAACACCCTAGGATTTGAGGAGAGTTTATTTTCGGCTTTGATTTTCAATTATAATTTGTTAATAAATCTGTTTTTAACAAGCACTAAAATAAAAAACTTAAGATTTTTAAAACTCTCATATGAAAAATACCAAAGGAGACCAAAATGGAAATATTACCTTTTTTTGCAATCAAGTCCTACTCAATGTGCACAGGAGATAGGGAAAAAAACCAAAATTAACTCACAGGGAAAAAAATTGTGTTATGCTGAAGAACAGCATGGTGTATTTGAAGTGCTGGGAATTCTTTCAGAACAGCAGAAAAATATTAAGAACTGGTCAGGCTTTTACTGAACTAGATAGCTATGTGTAGATATGTATCCAAAATTATGGAACAACGAAACTTTTTGAGATAATTTGCTATACATTTTTCAAATTTCATTATACTCTGAACAAAAATATTATCAAGAAATCATGTCAAAACTAAAGGTGTAAATTATATGAAACAGGAACTCAGTGAAACTGTTGACAGAAGTTAGTGTCAATACTGAATTGGAATTAAATAGCAATAATAAATTTATTCAGAGAAGCTCTAAATTTCCAGAAAAAGATCTCCTTCCATCCATCTACAAAATTAGATTCCACATAAGGGCGTGATCCCAGTCAGCAAAATCAGAGACAACAATGAGACAGCAAAATTTTCTTTAAATCCTTAAATGCCACAGTATCAAAATCAAAATGTTTGCCTGTTGATTATAAGTTCCTGGTGCTAGCCATTTTTCTGGTATCCTCAAGAAAATATTTTTAATGAACTTTGTAAAATAACTTTCAGATTAATGCGAGTTCACGCATCTTGCTTAATATTTTAAATCTCTGTCACACTTTGTGATGACCCTAGAGAATATGCTTTTAAGAACCATCCCTCTGTGAATCACACATATTCTTGGACTCACATGCTTGCAATAAGACTTACACATCCTCAGAATAGCAGTTTAGATGGTCTCTGAGATAAAAAATAGAATCTAGCTCAAAAGGGGTTGATGAACTTTTGAAGACTCTTGGTGCTTGAGGGAAGTTACCAAATGATGTTGGCTCAGGGAGTTCATGACAAGATTCCCTAGAGGTTCAGGAAACTTAGAACAGCTTCCTTGTTATGTCCCTTGTGTCCACGTTAAAAAAATTTAGAAACCTTCAAAAATCCTCAGTTTGTTACTTGACTAGATAGGTTGTGATTTTTTGCTTTAAGCTTCCATTGGCAAGATAAGTAATCCTTGCTTTTAGTAATTTATAAAGATTTGAAACAACACTGAAATAATTCAAGTAGGAAGTCCATTTTGTGAAACATAGAAATGGGCCCAGTTGTTTTTGTGTTGGAAGGTCTTTAGCAAGTATATCTTTTGAGAAACCTTCAGCCATCTATGAACATAAGTGCAATACTTTGTTATAAATAAGTATATGTTTAACTGTGCACCCAGTTAAAAGAAACTCACAGTCTGTGAAGTAAAAAGTCTTTGTTAAATAAATACCTGGATAACAAACTTATACTATATTTTAAACAGTTCACAGAAAACTCATCTTATGCCCAGATTAAAAAAAAGAATACATGGAAAGAATTTTTCATAATCAGCAACTGACAAATCATTCCTTTGCAAAATCAGAAATAATTGTGAATTTGCGAACTCTTGTAAAGGAATGATGTTGCCATGGTAACTAGGGGAAGAGTCAAATGGATTTTCCTTTTCACTAGGTTTTAGCTTAATATTAGTGTCCTTAACTATCTAGATAATATTTCATAAGTTCACTATGTCCTTGCCTAATTATTTCTGTCTTTCTAGTTTGCAAATATCAGTCAGCATTGCTTTGCTTACAATATAACTTCCACTTTAAAGAAGATGTTTAAACTAAGGGATTTGTTTCAAAATAAAATGCTGAAGTGTTCATTTGGTATGAGAAAGAGTATGAAATGTCCTTATCTTCTAAATGCAAATGTAAGGAATAAACATTTATTTTCAGTTTATATTGAATAAGCCCAGGTTGTCAGTTATCTAAATCTAAAAGCCTAGTGCTTGATAAAGCTCTGTAAATCCTCTTCCAACGTTATTGTCACTCAGAAATTTAATTGAGGAATAGAAAAGCAATTTTATATCTCATCATTAAATGAAAATACCTAAATAAATACTAAATTGAGGGAGCAATTTAAGAGGCTAGTTGTAGCTTTGAGAGCTATGTGCCACATCTATATCTGAAATAGGAGTATTATATATATAAATTGTTACTTCTGAGGAATACTAGTCTTTATTTTAACTTTGGAGTCTTACATTATGTTAATATTCAGTGCTTAGGACATTTGCCAGCAGGAAACTAAAATTTGATGCAATTACATATTTTCAGTATGAAAGAAAACCTAAGTTTCACAGCCTTGTGGTGCATTCTTCCCATAAAATGCATGAGCCAGCCTGTCCTTGAACTGTGTAGATGGTAAAACACAGATCTTGTCCTGCAAGGATTTAAGTTCTTAACTGTAGACATCTGAAGTGGGTTGGTTTGAGACTTAGAGATAATGAGCATATTATATGTGAAGTTTTCTGTATAAATAGGCATTAGGTAGCTTTTCAATTCTCTGCTTGCCACGTGAGTGCGAGGGCTGTTTGCCAAGGCACGGTACTCATGTATTCTCTTTATGTGGTTATTTAGCAGCTTGAACTAGAATGATTTAAGCATATGTTGTTTATACACTGAGTTATTTTTCTGATAAAATGATGGAATTTTTTTCCTGGGTGTAGAAGTACTTTCCTGCTTAATAATAGGATGTACCACATCTGTAACAGCAGCTCACCAGAGAGATTGTCCAAGCAGCCAGGGATCAGGTTAGGAAAGCTAAGGCCCTGATAGAATTAAATGTGGCTGGCGGCATCAAGGGCAACAAGGAAAGTGGCTAGAGGTGTGTCAGTAATAAAAGGAAGACTAGAGAAAATGTTGGCCCTCTCCAGAAGGAAACAGGAGGCCTGATTACCTGGGATATGGAGAAGACTGAGGTACTGAATTACTTTTTCCCTCGGTCTTCACTGAGAGGTGCTCCAGCCACACTTCCCAGGCTGCTGCAGGCAAAGGCAGGAACTGGGAGATGGAGAAACTGCCCACTGCAGCAGATCAGGTTGAGACCATCTAAGGAACACGGTGGTGAACAAGTCCATGGGCCCTGACAAAATGCATCTGCCACTTCTGCGGAAACTGGTAGATGAAGTGGCTAAGCCACTATCCATCATATTTGTGAAGTTGTGGCAGTCTGGTGAGGTTCCCACTGCCTGGAAAAGTGGAAACATAACCCTAATTTTTAAAAAGAGAAAAAAGGGAGATGTTGGGAACTACGGGCCAGTCAGTCTGACCTTTGTGCCCAGCAAGGTCAGAGAGCAGATAATTCTGGAAACTGTGCTAAAAGACATGGAAAATAAGGAGGTGATTGGTGACAGCCAACATGGCTTCACTAAAGGCAAATAATGCCTGACAAATTTGGTTGCCTTCTACAATAAGGTTACAGCATAAAGGAAGAATGACATCAGCTACCTGGACTTAGGTAAAGAATTTGACACTGTTCCAGTATGGCATCCTTGCCTCTAAACTGGAGAGAGGTGGATTTGATCAAAGGGCCCCTAGTACAGACTGGGTGGAGAATGGATTGAGAGCAGCCCTGAGGAGAAGGATGTGGAAGGTGTTTGTGGATGAAAGGCTCAACATGAGCTGGCAGCTTATAGCCCAGAAAGCCAAATACATTCTGGGCTGCCTGAAGAACAGCATGGGCAGCAGGTTGAGGAAGGTGATTCTGCCCCTCTACTCCACTGTGATGAGACATCACATGGAGTGCTGCATCCAGGTCTGGGCTCCTGACATGTGAAGGACATGGACCTGCTGGAGTGAGTCCAGAGAAGGCTATGAAGATGATCAGGGGATGGAAGCATCTCTCCTGTGAAGACAGGCTGAGTGAGTTGGGGTTGTTCATCCTGAAGAAGAGAAGCCTCTGGTGAGACCTTCTAGTAGCTCTTCACTACCTGAAGGAAGACTACAAAAAACCTGCAGAAGGACTTTTTGCAAGAGATTGTAGTGATAGGACACAGGAGAATGGCTTCAAACTGAAAAAGAGTGTATTTAGATAAAATACTAGGAATAACTTCTTGAGTGTGAATGTGGTGAAGTGCTGGAACAGGTTGCCTGGAGAGGTTGTGGCTGCCCCATTCCTGGCAGTGCTCAAAGCCAGGTTGGATGAGGCTTGGAGCAACCTGGTGTAGTGGAAGGTGTGGTTGGAACTAAATGATCTTTAAGGTCCCTTCCAACCCAAACCATTCTGTGATTCTGTGGATTAATTAGAGAGACATAGTCTGATTATTCAGTTTGCAGAGTAATTTTAGACGTAGCCTCTGAAAAATATTTGTCTAAGTTTCTTAGTTAACTGATAGAACTGGTGTGTTAATTAGCAGCTGCATGCTGCTGATGGTCAATTAAGTGCCTAAAATGGACTGACTGACTCTTATAATTAGATTCTGCTTCTTGTCTTAAGTAACTGCTGCAAATCCAATGCATATGGATTTGAGCAAATCACTGAAGCGCATTCTTTGCTGAATATCAGTAGTCTCTGAATACTGTCTGGATGGATTTGGGAAAACATCTCGGGTTATTTTATCTCCAGTATTAAAGACTCTTTGACAATCAGCATGACTGTCCATGCACAGTAACAGACCCTCTCATATTTTGTGCTTGTTTTGACTTTGCAAGTGAGACTAGGCTGTTGTTTTCAGCACTTCTCAGCTTTTCAGGATCTCACTTGAAATCACAGTACCCTCACATTAGCTTTTGGTATGGATAGTGCTGCTGAAGACAAAGTATTTTTGAGAAAATGGATTTTTGGTGGTATGAGTGTGGCTCTCCCTTTATTTTGAAAGCATACATACTGCAGTTATAAAAACAATAAGAATTTATTAATACTTCCTGTCTTGAATTTTGATTGAAGGCTGCAAAAGACTTCTCATGGAAAAAGATTGACACATTTGTGTCTTGTAATTTATTATTGTATTCATGTGCATCCAAGAGTAAAGTAATTGAGCAGCAGCATGTTAATAGGAAAAACACTTAATTGCTGTCAGGATACAATTTTTTAATTATTCCCTTAGGAAAAAAGGTTTTGCAAATATATGCTCTGTTTCACTCGGTCTTAAGGAAATCATACATTAAAACTGAAAATGCATTTTTAATAGTATGTTTTAGAAATACATCAGTAATATACAAAAAATAATGGTACGGTATCTGTGTATTTTCATAGGGGCTTATTATTTTTCAGTTCCTCATGTTTTTAAAGAATGGCTTTAAAAGTATTTAAAAGCAGTTTAAGCCTGTAAAGCAATTACTTGCTCTTTATGAAAGTAGTTTTTTCCTCTCTATAATGTCTTAAATTTTTCTTATTTTACTAGTTATTTTTAATGACTTTTACTAGTGGCAAGTCTTCTCTGTGTATAGGGATCTTTGTTTTCAGTTTTGGTGGGTGTTTTTTGAACCAAATCTGAAATTTTGAAGCTATGCTCTTAGTAAGTTTTTGCATGTTATTTACCTGTTCCTGGATCTCTGTAATGCTAGTGCAGTGAAGTTATTTTTTGCAATTAAAAAAATAATGAGTTCAGGAGTATGGCGGTTGGGGAATGGCATAAATACGCATTAGGCAAAGAAGCAGCAATGGCATAGGTGATCAAGGAGAAATTATTTTCAAAGATGTAACAGAGTGCTGAACTGCAGATATCCCTAGTGTCAGTGTTGCTAGCAGAAAGTATTTTTTAAGCCCATTTGAGGAGTTTCTTCATTTGTGTCTTAACTTTTATGTTCTATTTGATGAGTTTTTATGAATAGATTAACTGACATTTTCCACTGTGTAACCTTTTCTATAGCTGTAAATTCTCCCAGAAGTTTGTTTGCCAATGGTCTGTATCATACTGAATTTTAATGGGATCTTAAAATTAAGTCCTTTTTAAGGAATGTGTACTTTTCTCTCCCCAATTAATGCATTTTTGTGCTTTTAAAATATTCACCAAATTGTAGACTTACCACTTTCAGTTAAGATGTTTGGTTTGATAGCTACCTTTACAGCTTCTGAGCATATCACTCGTATTCCAGCTCAGCAGAGCTGCATTTGCAGTGCAGTTCCTGCCCTCAGCTTCTGAGAGCAGAGGGTGAGAAAATTGGTGTTGTGGCCAACTGTGGTGGACGTAGTTGATGGCTTGGAATTTAGCAAAGCATGGGATAGACAGAAGGAGGGAAAGGCACAGACACCTAAAGGTTTAGATATGGGAAGGAGGGTGCAGGAATATGGCTTAGTAGCAAAGGATTTGAGGTTAAGGAGGAATTAAAATACTGAACCTTAAGAAAGGACACCAAAGCCAGAAGCAGACAGAAGATGGACAACAGAAAAAAATGGGCAGGTAAGAAAAGGCAGCAAAGGGTAGGTAGATGGTGAGAACAGGAAAATCAGAAGGTTAGCCAAGACAGAATATGTATGAGAGGATCTTGCTACAGCAGGAACTTGGTGGAGAAGGATGCTAGGTGCATGAATTAAATGGTCATGGATATGCAGTAACCAGGTGGAAGACCAGCAAGGAAACTGGGAGCAAGAAGCTGAATCTAGGAAGGAAGACAGGAAAAGAAGGCAGGGAACAATTGAGATGAGCAGAAATGTTTTTGAGCACTTGGATACATTCGTCTGCATGCTGGAGCTGACATTTATTCCCTCCTGAACGTTTCTCTGTTGCTGAGCTAATAGCTGTGAAAGAAGACAAAGTGTGTTGTGTTTTGCTGATGGCAGGTCAGCCCATACAGCAGAGAGTTGATTTTTGGTGTTACTGTTGAGTCCATTTCTGAAAGTTGGAGAGCTCTGTACCATAGATTTGAGTTTATTGCCAGCACTGCAAGTGTCAGTGGAATTTTTGGGTTTGTTGTTGTTCTCGTTATATTTCTGAAGTTTATAAAGGCATAGGGAAGGATGCTAAAAATAAAAGTGAGAGGTCTTTAATGTGATTTAATGTGTTTTCCAAACTTGCAGAACTGCAGTAGCTAATGAAACCACAAACTGCCTCATGTGGTTATGCATATGATAGTAATATGCTGTTTAAAAATAAACTTGTGCATATGATCATGTAGATGGTAAGCTATTAAAGATTTTATGAGTTATAGAGAATGGTACAACTTGTATTTCATATTCGGCATCTGAGTATTTGTAGAGAAAGAAAAAAAGAATTTCTTCCTGTAAAAGTATCTTTTTTTCCCTTGCATGCTTTTTTGGGCTTCTATTAGATCACTACTCTTACTAGAACCCAGGCATCTAACAATAGTATTATAGAGATCTGTTTTAGAAAGGAAGATATTGAAGATGTATTGCGTGAAGTGCCCTCCTTGTCCTGATAAGCTGATGGCTTCCAGACCACTGTAATTCATTGGCTTATTCTTGATATACACAGCATATAAGTGTCCCAAGTGAAGGAGAAGATTGCAGCCTTGTACCTGCTGTTGGTACTATTTGCTGTATTTGTGTGGCTGTTCCCCCTGGTACTCTATTACCAGCTCCTGTGCCTCTCTGTCTGTACAGTACCTGTTGTCACAGCCTTGATCTTCGCAGATTCTAGAGCGTGGTTGACTGTTCTGTCCTTAACTATAGCTAAGTGCTTATTTTGTGGAGTATTCCCTCTCGTGTCATCGTTAGCTGTAGTCCTTTGTGTTTATTATGGAGATGGTGGGGAGGAGGAGGGCTGTGAGTGTGATGCTTTGCAGTCCATTCTTGGACTGGGCAAAGGTAAAAATAGACAGTACGCATAGCCAATTCTAAGGTGCAATTCCTGAAAGAGCAAAGGTCCAATAAATGCATTATTTTAGTGATTTTGTTTTTATATTAATACTCCATATTATTTTCAAATTGAGATATTGATTTGAATCATAAAACAGATTTTGTATTTGCTTCATGAAACTATTGCACTTTAAAATTCATGCATGCAGACGTAATCATTCATACATCTTTCTCTGTTTGAGAGATTACACATTTCTTTCTATTCATATTCTTCCAGGTGACTTGGATTATTACTGGCTGGATCCTGCCACGTGGCACAGCAGAGAAACGTCCCCTATTAGTTCGGTAAGGAATAGAAAAATAGAGGTTCATAAGTATGAGTTAAAATATTTGCTAATTATTCAGTTCAGCATAGATATTTGGCTGTAAAAATATTCTACACACATCATAAAAAATATGTTTTAGAGGACTATGGAAATCACGAAGAAAGTTTTATCAAAATGCATATTTGTAAAATTACCTGAATTTTAACTTGAATTTAATTTCTTTATAGACATGACACTTAATTTCACTATGAATCACAAAAAAAGCAGTTGTGAGTGTGATGCTGCTCTGGGAAAGATTAGTGATTTTTTTTAAGACTTGGAGTTGGAAAGTATCATTTTAATTTTATTTTTTAATGAAACCTCATATGGTAGACCTGCACAACAGGTGTTATTCTAAAGAATAGAATTTCTGAATGCACTTTTCAGAGTCGTGTAATTTAAAAGTAAGTATTTAATTTTATTTCCTAAGGTGTGTTTAAAATGTTTAATTGTATTGAAGTTTGAAATGTATTATAATTCCATCTGTAGACTTAATGCTGAGATTTTCTTACAAGAGGCATAAATGTTTAATGTAGCCAGGGTCCAACAAATACAATAATAGAAAGCTCAGGTGCAATATGTAACACATCTGAAGGATGTTTGTGTCTACTGTGATATGATGATACAGTAATTTTATTGTTTTATACATGTGCCTCTAAATACTGGAAGATGGTCACACTTCTTTAATTCCACTGCTTGTTTTTTAACAGCATCCCGTAACGTGGCAGCCTTCCAAAGAGGGAGATCGCTTAATTGGGCGTGTTATTCTTAACAAGAGAACAACCATGCCTAAAGAATCAGGTGCATTACTGGGGCTAAAAGTAAGTATTACATGATTTATGTGCTAAATGAAAGGAAATTCCACTGACCTTGGACACAGAGGTCTAACACATTAAATCAGAGGACTCTCCAATCATACGGTCTTTCGACAAAAAATGTATTCCTCTCTTGTAGTAAATTTTGAAAGTTACACAGATAAATTATGACTATAAATACATTTACTCCTTCTATAGAGTCTTCAGTCATCCATGACAAAGGGGCTGAACCGTTTTGATTAAAAAGGGTATGTTTATTCAGCTTCCTGTCTGCACGATATATACTGCACATGGGCAATACACAAAGGTATTACTGCCTTTTCTAGCTCTACTGTTTGCAGTTTAGTCAAGTAATACATCTTATAATTCACATGCTTAAATGTCATCTGGATGCAAATGCTTATAAGGTCAATGTTTAAAAGCCACACAGCCATTTGAAAACAAAATGTTGTAGAAAGAAGCTAAATATTTACACAAAAATTTGCAAAAAACCCTCTGAAATCATAGTAGAGGTTATATTAAATATAATTGCAGGCAATCCAGCACGCCGAAATTGAGATAATGGAAACACTGTCCAATTGATTTACACCCCTAATTTACATTTGTAGCAGACTTTCAGGTTCATGCCTCTAAATTACCAGAACAGTTGAAAGAGAGAGAATGCTGTTTCTGAAGCTAGTGGGGAATACAGTGTACCAGTTAAAGCATTTCTCTCTCTGTGTGTATTTTTAAATTCATGCAACAAAGATGACTGAGAGAATTTAATGTGGGTGTCCTTCCCTCTCCACTGATAACAACAGAAGCAATGCAAAATCTGAAATATTCCCACCTTGAAGTGAGAGAGTGTGGGATGGTAATACAAAAGATGAAAACAGCTTCACTGTACTAAATGTTTAGTAGTCTATAGCACAAAGCTGATCTTTGCTGCCAGTGAACAATTCTATTTGAGTATGTGAGAAAAAAAGGTTGGTCCTAGTAAGAAATGCAGATTGCAGAGTTGTAGAGTTTCTCTTTGATTTTTCAAGTTTCCGTTGTACGTAATATGAACTAAGGCGCTCACTGATAGATTTTACACATTATCATGTGACAATATTGTTGGCAGATAGGCTTCTGGATCTGTTTTTGGTATTAGAACTCCTACTAGTTATTGTGATTGCAACATGGGGAGCTAATCCCCAGTGAACCGTCATTCTACTGTTTCATTTTATTATAAAACTCCTCCAGGATATTTCTGACTGAAAAAAAGCCCCAAAACCCCTCACCTGACTGGAGGGAGTAAGATAGTTAAAGAGAATAGCAAGTCAGCAAGACTATATTTTCTTTGTATTTTATTTAAAATCTGGTCTCTTGAGGGCACTTGGTTTTTTTTCTGATGTTCCTGATATCTGTATCATGGAGTCATCTTCAAAAACAGATCCCTTCAGTTCTGTTAAACAAAAGCCAGAAGTTGCTGCTTTTTCCTGTCATGTTCTTGGATGAGAGTGCCTGTGTTTTAGTAGTATCAACATTCTTGTGGACTTGTTGCCCATATTTAATAGTAGTGTGTTTGCTGAGTTTTCAGTTAGGTATTTAGCAAACTGCATAAGATTGATTAGTCAAACACAGTAAAAGGAATGTCAGTTTTATTAAATCTGTGTCAGC
Source organism: Platysteira castanea (assembly GCA_013397175.1). NCBI lineage: Eukaryota > Metazoa > Chordata > Aves > Passeriformes > Platysteira > Platysteira castanea. The sequence goes on from VYXC01005992.1 coordinate 1,158,882, forward strand.
TTTACTTCTTTTTGTCTTCAAGCCTCTCTAAAACCCAAATTGACAATAGGTCTGTCTATGCGCATTTCAGGTGTAATTTTAAAAATAATGTGAAAACTGATTAGTCTATGTATTTTTGCTTAATGTGATGTCTGGTTTGTGGCTTGGAGACTCACAAATTTGTGATTAACTAGGTTGTTGGAGGAAAAATGACAGAATTAGGACGACTCGGTGCCTTCATTACCAAAGTGAAGAAAGGTAGCTTGGCTGATGTGGTGGGGCATCTCAGAGCAGGTAAATCAATCAGTTGCATATAAAATAGACTGTCTTTTAGTAATGGCCTATTAAATGCAACCTTTAATATAAGCTAACATTTGTCATGTGACATGATAATATTTTTAAAGTACAGAACAATACTGTAATGTTATTATGAAATGCCATGGTTACCTACATTTCTAATTTATTATGAACTCCAATTGCTTGGATGTATGAGAAAAACAAAAGACACTCCTGAGGAACGCTGGTATCAGGACTGAGTGTCACTGGTAACTTTTTGTTTGCTAGCTCAGGAGCTGCTTATTACAGTCTACAGAAGCAATGCAAACTTTTTTAAAACTGATTGTGGCAAACAGAACTCACATCATTAAAGGATGATACACTGCATACACAGTGAATTTTATTAGTGTTCCTTTCAGTGTTAACTGTTACAAATGAAAATGGAAAACTAGTCAAGAAAATGGTCCTAAAATATTTCATTTCTATTAGATGTATATATTGCACTTACAAATAAATGGCTGTGCTAATGGCACTTTTCAGGCTTCTAAATGAAGTGAGAATTATGCACTGCATTTGGTTTTCAAAGTCACTTCTTAATGGTTTATATTTTTACCATAGGTCTAAACAACTACTTTCCAAGTGTTGTCTTAGCAAACCAAAATACCTATGTAGTGCCTTAAGAACCCAGAAGCTCCAATGCCAACGTGTATGGCTTTAGGATAATTGTGTGAAGCAGATAGTAATAAAGAAGTACAAAGGATGATGATTCTTTAACAATACTCTGCTTTTTTGGGCATTTTTAATTTTTTCTTTCTCACCGAATCCACATTCATGGGTTTGATAGCACCAACTATTACAGTCATTTATAGATTTTAAATGCAGATTATAATTACAGAAAATAAATTTGACTCCACTAATCTCAAAACTATTTGGGCTGAAATCCTAATTTTCTATTTCTGGTCTAGGTTTGTTTGAGGTTTTTTAATGAAAGCTATTTTTAATTTCTAAAAGTAGGTTTAGAGCCAAAATTATTTCCTGGAAAAAATACATTGTTTTGCTCATTTCCAGTGAGTGAAGATCTGTTCATCCTATTGTATGGGACTAGAAAACACAAAAAAGGCATGGATGAGTCTTGCTTTTAGCAAAAACCACTTTTGTCCTTACAAAAAATGTCCAAAATTTGGGTAGTTGATAAAACTTGGAGTAATTGTACAAACATCAAATATAAATTTTAGTAATGGCAAATATGAAATCTTGCATGAGGAACAGAACATCCCCATGCAAGAATAAGTAGTGAGAGTCAAGCAGCTAGAAAGCAGCTTGGCAGGAAAGTGTCTGAAGGTTTCAGTAGAGCTCTTTCATGATTTTAAATTATTTTTATGTTACTTGATAGTATAAATTTCATTCTTTGTAAAAAATATGAAAGTGAGATAAACTTCTCTTTAAATTCAAGGAGATGAAGTTCTAGAATGGAATGGTAAACCCTTGCCTGGAGCAACAAATGAAGAAGTTTACAACATTATTTTAGAATCAAAATCAGAACCTCAAGTTGAAATTATTGTTTCAAGGCCTATTGGGTAAGGCTAATGACTTGCTTCTTAAACATAGCTATTACTTCTGCTAATGGGAATTTTAAAGGGATTATTCATGAGTTGATTATTTTTTACTGCTTAATGATGGGATAGGATTCACTTTCTATTGTTGACATTCTGTATAGTCTGTTTTCTTCACTACCATTTACAATCTTGTGCCTTTGCAGTGACATATATGTATAAGCATAAATGTTTCTTTCTGTGTGGTCAAAGTACTGTAAAGGTTTTTGCAGAGTGGCAAAGGAAAAATGGTGGATTAGGTACACCTGTGCATGAGAAAATTCTGGTTTTCAGGCTTTCAGAGCTACTAGATCAGAATAACTTAAAAAGGTCTTCATGAGTGGAGGGAAGCATGGCAGTATTCTGATAAGCCAATACTGGTAGGATTTTAAACATGTCTTCTCTAAAGAGCTAAAAGAGGAAACACACAACTCGTAATTGAAAAGACTGTATTTACCCTTAAATGATTGTTACCGAAGTCAAAAAGTTTAATCAAAAATAGCATTAATGTGTTATGTTTATAATCTCTATTTTTATTTATTATGAATGCAGGTTTGGGGTTTTGTGACAGCAATTCTTATATTCTTAATTTCCCAAATAAACCTTAGAAGGAAAATAAAATCTGTTCAAATTGATAAAATTAGGGGAATTGCCTCTGCATTTTTCATAGTAATTTTAGTGATATCAGGAATGTTTTGAGCTAAGTCTTACAGCACTGAATATGAATCATTTATTGTAAATTCATATTTACCTTACGGAACAGAGTCACATGATTAACAATAAAAAAGTGATTCTTTTGAGTTTTCTATTTTCATCTTAATTATAATTTTTGCTTGTCTGAAGTATGATACTTTTTCAGTTTTAGAAACAAAAAAGTATTTGTTTTCTTTCTGACTAAAATATTCTTTTACATTTTGATTATTGATTTTGTCTGTACTATGCGAGTGTAGCTATATTTTGCAAATAAGTTTTGCCTTTTAATGGCAATCTCTATTAGAAGTACTTAAATAAAATTGACATTAATAGGGAATTCCACCTATCAGTTTGACCTCTTAACGGAAAATGAAAGTTTGGTGCAATAATAGTGGCTATTAAATGCTGAAATTACTATCTGATGTAGACTGTGGGAGAGTAGAAGCTTTATCTTGCATTTTTTGAGTCAGATAAATTAGGAGCTATTCTTAAAAGAAAATTGCAAATTCAGTCATACATCTTTGTTATTAAAAATAACATGCCTTAAGGACATTTTTGGAAGTCTACCGTTTATATTTAAATCTGCAAAAAAGAAATATGTTGATACTGGACACGACTTGGACTCCACATCGCAGTTGAAGAAAACATGGAAATGGATATGTACAACTGTAAAACTGATATAAAAGGAAAGTGCTAGATTAGCATTTTAAACAATGGACTCTAGATATATTTATTGCTCTCAATATAATTGCAAATTTTGTGTGCACTTAAACTTCTAAGATTGTCACTTTGTCCTGGTCTGGGGTCCTTCCTGGCTAGCTCGAGAACCCCGGTCAGAGGGTAAGTGACAAGAACAAAGGCAGAAGACAAAGGCGCTCTTCCTCCCCAGGACCGTGTCCCTGCAGTGATTTTAATCCGATCCAGAGGGGAAAGAGGAATCCCCAGCCTCGTGGTCCTCCTTTTGAAAGCCCCGGGAGGAAGAGGCAGGGAAGGGGTTACAACCAGTGGGATCCAGGTGATGTGGAGGGGTAGGAGGCAGGGATAACAGGAATAGACCACCACCACGTGGGGGTAGGGAGACAGACCATACCATACAGTAGTGCAATATTAGGTTCCACCCAGTGCAAAATCATAATGTAAACAAACTAGCTATACCTAGTGCAATACAACATAAGATAACTTCAGTATTAAATAAAATATATTCTTTTAGTTTACAAATTTGATAAATCTATTAGTTTAGAAAAATTAAGTACAAGGTAATTGCATTCCAGTGACACATTCCTGAAGAAAAACTGCGAGAATACCAACCTTTTTTTGAAGTGTGTTCAAAGTCAAAGAATGTTCCTGAATCTGAGCAATGGATTTTACTGTAGAATGTATTGTGCACCCAGAAATAGTACCAAAAAAATGTAAAATTTTGCTTTGGACGACCCATGCAGGTTTTTTTAATACACAGGCAAAAATAGAGCACATTAGATTGTGCTTTTATTTTGAGATAAATGGCGTCTTGGCATGGAGGTTTTTGCATAATAGAACAACATTATTCTCGTAGAGTTATGGCTCAATAGATTTTTAAAAATTTCTTTCATTTTACTTGAGGGCCAGGTTGTTTTTTGGGGGTTTATGAGAACAAATAAATATCCCTAGAGCATAGAACTTTGGAATGTAAAGACAGTTCCCTTTTATCCTGCAGTAATGAGTCAAAGTCCAGTTGCTTTATATCAGATTGGGATTTACCTGTCAGTCATCTGAAAATAACCAAAAATTTCAGACATTGTACAACAAAGGAAATCCTGGTAATAGTTACCAAAAGAAAGAACATACTGCACATGACTTTCTTTTTCCTTTTTTTTCTTTTTTCTTAATAATTATGATCTGTGAAAATTGTGTTGCCTAATGGAAATAATGGAAAATGGTTTGTTTACGTTAACAGATTACTTTGATTTTGTCCCTAGCTTCACTTTGTCTTGTTTTCCAAATCGTGTGATTATTTCAAATTCATGACAGGGAATTTTATTTCATCCCATCCAGCAAATCTAGTATGTCAAAGTTTGATGGATACTTTAGGTGCTGACTAAGCAAAATTGAAGTTGCTTGATACAGCATTAAGTGATAATCCATTACAGCTGAAATTCCTGTGAGGGAATAAGTTCCCGAAAGACCTGAAAATGGTATTTCATCTGCATAATTTAAGTGTTTTCATCTCTCAGTATTAATAATGCAAATAATGTACCAGCACTTTTAATGGTCTTGATTTAAAAATTCCTAGCATATTAGGTCTAAAAAGCCCAAATATGACACGGTTTGCTTTAAGTGAATAATGGAAGGACTGTAAGTCCACAAATTAGACTGCCCACAAATTAGACTGCCAGTTACAAAATTGCGGTCTAAACAATTTGCTCAGTCTTGTAAATTTGGATTTCTGTGTCTACCAGCAAATGTAATTTTAAGTAATGGATAATTGTAGGATGTTTATGAGAGAAAAATGTGAGGCACGTAACACTATTAGCAGCTAAAGCATAACAACAATAAACAGTATAACCGCAATAGTACCGTGGAAACTCCATAGAAACTAATTGACACTAATTCTAATGGCTGCAGCACAAGGTAGATAAGAAACCTATAAAAAGTAGAATTGATGGGCTGGCTTTCTCAATATGAGGGGAAGAATTACCTATGAATATGCATACAGTGTGAGAGGTGATTTACGTAGGACAGCACAGAAAACCCTCTGGCACTATACTTTCTGGAGAAGAAACATGGCATGGTAACTAACTCACCATCTCTTGTGTGCTCTGTGGGATAGTGCAGGTAAAACAAATGTTTTTTCATTTGTCTCTGTTTTCTTTGTCAGATGCTAGCTATCTTTGCTGAGATTTCCACAGATAAAGCTGCCAAAATTGTTGTTTCTCTGATATGATTCAGTTCCTCTGTGCAGGGACTGCTCCTGTGCTCTAGGTCCTGGCAAGGGGGTTGAACCTCCATCATAAACCAGGCAATGCTGAACTCCAGAGAGCTGCTCAAGTAATGTAATTAGTGCAAACTGCAGATTGATCTACAAGGTCTGATGGGAAGGAATGGTTTTGGAAATAGCAGGATGAGCACTGGGGAGAGGTACTCAGAAACTCTTTAGAAACTCTCTGGGGTGTAGAAGATGATACATCTGTTCCTAGAATAACCTAAAAAGTGTGGGTTACAACCACATTTGAATTTGGTTTGTCTTCAATGATCAACCTCTTGACTATATCCCTCAGAGAAATTATAGCTGTTCCTGTGCAAAACAGTGATTCTCACAAACCATATATCTGCACAGAGTAGTTTCAACCTAAGGTATAGTTTGGTTTAACTTCTGTATTCATTTTGTACAATAATTTTCAGACACAAGATAATCATACGTAATATCATGTAAGACCACAAAGTACCTTTGTCTTCCAAGGCAGAGATAGAAAGACAAAGTTTGAAGTTGGCAGCTCTTTACTGGATGTGTGTTTGACACTGTTTTTCTCAAGTTTATATTGCTCCAAAAGGGGAGTAAAATTTTGTTACTGTATTAGATAAGCAGTTGTGCAACTTTTCACTTTGTTTTTCTTGACTAGACTAGTTTTGAATATTTTAAGTCATGAACTATTATTTCTTCTGGAGAGCTTTTTTGTAAAGCGTATGTCAGAATATTTTCTGCAGTGCAAAATTAAAAGCAGACTAGATAAGACTAGTTTTCTTACATAAAAGGTTTTATATTATAGTTTCCTTTTAGAATGTTCATTCGCTAATTAAAATGCCAACATTTAACCCTCTTGTAAACTGTGTGGATCTGTTTCTCATATTGATTTATTATTAAATTTTTCTGCATTGGTTGTAATAGAGTGACAGTGCCATAGCATAAATGTGAATCACTTATTAAGTGCTTATATGTGTAATTAATATTTGAAGTTTGTTTTTAGCTTTTTTTTTCTACTGTACTGTTGACAATACAAGAAAAAAAAAATCCAAACAGAATTAGTTTTAGTGTCTTTCTTTAACCACACCAGGATTATAGAACTTGACACTGTAGGTGGCACTTTCCATGTTGAAACACTCCTTGCACATGTGAAGCTTTTTTTAGATATCCTAAAAATGATGTTATTACAAACAGTGCTATAATGCAGATGAGAGTGTTCACATTCTAGCACAAGAAAATACTGCAAACTAAACATTGGACTGAGCAGAAAAATCTGTTTGATTATGGTAAGTAAACACTTCAGACTGATGAGGAATGCCCTGGAAAGTCTGACCTGGAAAAAGAGAAAATATTAAGAGGAAGAAGTCTGCACAGCAGCCCTGCTAAGCAACAGGTCATTAATCTGTTTATATGTTTGTAAAGTAGTACTGTGCTATGTCAAGAATGACTAATTCAGTTATAATTCCATGAGTTTGAGGAAACCACATCATTCTTAACTCATAAAGTCAAGACAAGGAGAGGTACATTTTTATTTAGTGATGTGAGGTTTAAGCTGATTTGAGACATTAACGTGCAGCTGAAATAGTCTACTATAAAGCACAGGCCCCATAAGTTTAAATTGCAGGACATGAAAAGTGAACTTAAGGTTCAGTGGTTGGGCACTGTTCCATTCCTTTTCTGATACAAATGTCTGCTTCTTTTTCATAAGTGACTTTTATATACCTAGGAGTCCTAGTTTTATTGACTTCCAAGTCAGAAAGATTTCTGTTTCACTGAGCAGACAAATGTCTGAATACCTTAAAAATTCTCAACTGTAGACTTAAAATCTTGTAAATCTTCTTCAGAAATGTTATTGCAGTTCCAGTTCTGGATTAGTCTGTGTGGATGAAAATACATTCAAGTAATTCACTGAAGAGTTTTGTTTCCATTTCCCTGCTCTGCTGCTTTGCTAAGATTTGTACAATGCTAGGTGTTTCTTGCTCTTGTAATGTATTTTCAATGATGGCTGAGAATAGAAAGGGCCAGGAACTAGCATTATCCAGATTTTGATGGAAGAGTAAATTTATTGATAGGAAAATGCTGATAGATGTGTGTGGACTTAAGCAGTTTATCTTGCTTAAATCTGTATATGTGTTGGATATGTATGTGTTGAAAAATGTCCATACTCAATTGTTATATGGTTTGTTTTTCTTTTATCCTTTGGAGAAATGCATTATTCTCTTGCTTGTTTAGCATTGCTAATGCTCTTTATTTTCCTTTTTTATTCCTTCATTATTGTAAGACATTTTCATCAGTTTCATTCTCTGAACTCCTTGAGACGTTTATATAAAAATTACTAGTGAGTTAATCTTTGTCTTATTTTTTAGATTTTTGTTCCTCCAAAAAATAGTTGAACAACCATAGCTGTACTTCCTTTTGCCACCTTTGTCTTCCTAAAAGGTCTCTTTCTTTATTGTTCTAGTTGTAATCCATCCACAGTGTTAACACTGTAGTGCTCATATTGTTATACCTGCTAGTTCCTTAACCTGAAGGTAGTTTGCATTAGTACGATATTCATGAATGCCAGTGGAAAGTATGTCTTCAGATATTTCCTCTTTCTTTCCTTGTAAACTGTTAGAACAGAAACAGATCCATGTTTCTAAAAAACTGTCCCAGCAATGTATTTGTCGCAGCCAAAGGTTGTCTCTGTTGTTTCTAAATACTGTATATTCACGTTTTAGTGATATTCCACGGATTCCTGAGACTTCCCACCCCCCATTAGAGTCTAGTGAGTACACACCTTGTTTCTTTCTTTAAGCATGATCTTATACCCAGCACAATTATTTCAGCTATGAAATTTCTAAAAGATGATCTGTGGAAATCACATTGGCTCTGAGGTTTTTGCATGACAAAATTCAATGGGTTTGGCCATGTGTGTTAAATTTGAAACAATATGGATGTTGTTAAGCAAATACAGATTTCAAGTGTTAGCAGAACTCTGTTTTTTTATTCTATATCTTGTGTTGTTAGTACCAAAATAATCATTTATTTTCCTTAACATAAGAGAGAAAACATGTATGAGGGACTGCCAAAGGTAAAAATAATGTCAGGATTTCACCTCCTGCATCATCAAGCATAAGTCCAGAGTTCTTGTTTCTTTTTTTTTTTTTTTTAACAAGAAAACCTTGGTTAGGTGAATTTTTTGTGCATCATACTTCAAAAGAAGTATGATGGTGCTCTTTTTAACTATGCCACTTGAACATTTTCAGCCAGAGTATTCGAAGGCCATGGCTCCCAGTCCTTTCCCATCTGAGCCTTTCCTGACATGGAACTAGAAACCTTCCCTGGGACAGGGAAGGTGTGCTCACTCGTCACAAGCTCATATCATTAGTGAGGGCTCTGTTTCACTAGTGGAGAACTGATGATGTCCAGCAGGTGCTGAAATATCCTCCATGCAAGATGCATGTCCTGCCTGTCTTCCTGTTCAAGTTTTGGAGGCTACCAGGAGTATAATCCATATAACAGATGTATTTGGTTTATTCATCAAAGGCTTAGGACCTTAGAATGAGAGTAGTTTGTGTGGGAAGGGAGACGTGTAATTCGGTCAGAGAACAGTACTTTATTTAAAGCACTTGCTATGGTTTGTCAATGCTGTATGAGGAACAATTTTTTAATATGTTATTTCAAATAAACCAAAAAATGACAGGTTTAATCTGGGATGTAGGGGTAAACAAGCAGTGTTTTCACTATGCTTTCTACATCAGCTTTATACAATTCAAAGAAAAAGCAATTCGTAAGTTACCCAAATTTTGGATGGTAAGTTCATATGTTTCTTATGTGGTTTTAGGTTCAAGTTCTTTTGAATCTCAGAAGATGGAAAGGCCTTCTATTTCTGTTATATCTCCAACCAGCCCTGGAGCCCTACGGGATGCACCTCAGGTCCTACCAGGGCAGCTTTCTGTGAGCATATTTTGTTTTTCTTGAGTTCTTAGTGGAAATCTATGTAGTGCTGGTCCCTCAGCCCTGCAGATTCCCAAGGTCTCTTGGGAAGCCAAGAGAAATGTTCACTGTTGGTAAAGATTGACATCTTTCAAAAGTTTTTTGACACCCTCTGTATGCACTAATAAGCCATCACTGTAATCATAGCAGATGTAAGAAATTGTTGTCTTAATACACCAAAGAGTGCAGGAAATTACACTGAGAAGAGCCCATTAAAGTGCCTTGAAACTTATCATTTTGTAGCTTTTGCATTGAAAATAGTGACTTTGCTGTACATGTCCAGTAATCTGCAGATAACAAGCATAGTATCTCTATTTTCTTTATGGGAGCATTTAAAGAGCTGTGTATTTGATAAGCATTACACTATTCAGTAATGCATTTTAATTTAGATACATCTTGGAACTTTCTTGTAATACTAATTGAAGTCCTGCTTATTAAATATACTGTAAGTACTTAGACTTTGTTTTATACATTCTTAGATTTTTTATATTGATCATATTAATTCATAAGTATACAGCAGGCTTACAAATTTCCTAATACTATGATTCTCTGAAGAAGTGATGTAGCTGTATATTATTGTTTTCATAAAAACTTTTGAAAGTGTTACAAATCTGAGTAGATAGATTTCAGCTATGCCTTGAGATTAGATGCAGTCAGAGCTTCCTGTTTAGTGTAGCTTTTAAGGTGCAGCACTAAGACATGCTGGTTTAAGTGCACTTACAGATCCAAGATTATGCAGTGAGTACAGTAAGCAATGTAAGTATAATCAGGCACCATAATTTTATTCAGCTGTGATAAATATAAGTCTTTGGTCTATACCATCATCTTTTCCATCTAACCTAATTAAATATTAAGGGATTAAAAATGCAATATATCTCATTGTCTCTGGGAAAAAAAAATCAGCGGTTACTTTTACACTGTGGTTATTTTTGATGTGGTTATTTTCTGAAAATTCTGTTTCTTCTCCATTTTCAGTAATGTTTTCTGGTAACTTGATTCCTGTAGGTTAAACTCTGGTATGACAAAGTGGGACATCAGTTAATAGTAAATGTTCTACAAGCAACAGATTTGCCACCAAGAGTAGATGGACGCCCCAGAAATCCTTATGTAAAAATGTATTTTCTTCCAGACAGAAGGTAACCGTATTCCAGTTCAGAAAATTATGTTTTAATTTACCATGTATTGAATCAACTTTTAATGGATGCTTATGAAGAACTCCTTTTTAAAATATTTATAGCTAGATTAATTATAACAAAAAATTGCACTTGAGTCACGCAAGTCAGTATCAATTTAACTTTGTGGTCTTTTGTAAGAATGTGATCCACTGTGCAGAAAATGCTTTTTTCATTTAGGCATTATGGCCTAAGAGAGAATGAAAACATTTAAGTCCTGATGAGTACATGGTATTTTCTGATTTATCTCTATGAATAATTTAAAAAAAATATTTATGTTTCAGTGATAAAAGTAAAAGAAGGACCAAAACAGTAAAGAAAAGTCTAGAGCCAAAATGGAATCAAACTTTTCTCTACTCACATGTACATCGTAGAGATTTTAGAGAAAGAATGCTTGAAATTACTGTATGGGATCAGCCAAGAGTACAAGAAGAAGAGAGTGAATTTCTTGGAGAGGTGATGCATACAATCATATTTCTTCCGAGTTCATTGTTTGGTTTTGAATACAAATGCATATATATTTTGTATATGTGTTTCTGTGTGTGCCTTCAAAGTAAAATTGAAACCTGATGATTTTTCTGCTAGATTCTTATAGAGCTGGAGACAGCACTTTTAGATGATGAACCACATTGGTATAAGCTACAGACACATGATGAATCTTCACTACCTCTGCCTCAGCCATCACCATTCATGCCAAGAAGACATGTTCATGGTGGAGAAAGCACTAGCAAAAAATTACAAAGTAGGTCCAAATTCTGTTAAGGTCTCTTAAATTTTAAATTAGAAATGCTGGATATGGTGTAATGGTATTTAAATTCCAAATAAAATAAAGATACTATTTCATAGTCTTTAAAAATAATGAAAATGTGTGGCATAAAGTTGATTTAAATGATGACATTATGACATGTCAGCCTTACACCTGTGATGTATAACTTTCAAGTATGTGAAACCTGCTGGAATTGATTTGGCTTTCAATAGCAAAACAAAATTGTTCAAAGATTTGTTTGCATAAATTTCCTTTTAAATAGAAAGATGGAGTTTATAATTACTGGATACTTCTAAAGAAATTAAAAGCATTTTATTTAAAAAAAAAAGTCCTTAAAGACTTACAAGGCTTAAAAACACTTCTCATCACAAAGTTAGTCTCAACCTCCAATATGCTCATTAAAGTGTGGGAAAGAGAAATTGTATTCATGTATTCGGGAGGTACAGTTGTTCCAGTGAATCTGATTTCAGGTTTGCATAAGGCATGTTAAAACAAGGAGGTATTTCAACATTTTAGCTTCTCTGTTCATTTAAACTAAGATTTACTTAGAAATATCAAAGATGTAGGGGGTTATTTTAAAATACATTTCCAAGCTATTTGTCTGATTTTTCTAAAAATGGAAGTCGTTCACTCCAGCCAATGTGTAGGAAATCGGTGCACATTCAGGAATGAACTATAAATATGCAATACTGCTGTAACTGCTGCATAGATCCCCATATGGAGGGTACGTAAAGGAGCAAATTAAAGGTTAGTTTTCATTAGATATTTGAGCTTTTCTAAAAGCTGGCAGTGCTATTTCCTCTTCCTCTCTCTCACCATATGCTGCCTCATCTCCTTTCCTGTTTAGCAAGCTGATTCAGCATATTCATTGAAATAGCACATAAGTGGTTTTTTTCTTTACTTGAGTTTCACTTTTGGAGGCTTAGTGAGATAAACTATTCTAGTACAGGGCTACTGAGGACTTGAAGGGAAGAGAAAGGGAAAGGAGGCTGCAGCAGCTGTAAGATGTTAAATTGGCTCACCTGTCTTGTAAAGCATCAGTTAGTCACTGCAGTTGAGTTCTCCTTCTCTATTGTTTTGACTTAAAATCATCTTCTTGGTTTCATTACTATGTTAAATGATCATATTCTTACATGATATAACATGACCAGATGTTTAGGTATTTGTTTACCTTACTGTTGTGCAGGATCTCGGCCAATCAGTGATAGTGACATCTCAGATTTTGATGTTGATGATGCTATTGGAGTTGTTCCTCCAGGTGCGTGGATGAACAGCATGGTCCTGCTTTCTTTTTCTTCTTTTTTGCTTGTTTGTTGTTTTTTTTTTTTTTTTAATAATAGTTTGGAATATTGAGGATACTGGTTTTGGAGAGTGCATTGTGGAAAAAACAGTTTTCCTGATTATTCCATGGTACCTATCCCATACCTGGTAAATTAAAAGATTCTACTATTCATTCATTTATATTTATTTTGCATATCATTCTTCATATGTGAACCACTGGTTAGTTCAAATTGGTTTATTTTTTGCTGTGTAATGCTCCAAGCATTATTTAAAATGCAAATTAAGTTTAAAAGACACCCCACCTTTTAAAATAGTTAAGATTTCAGTTTTTATTGAAAGCACTTTTTATTATTTTGCTTTTCGCTTGAAACTCTAGGTATAATGCAGTCTCCCATGGACTCTATTGATAATGCATGGCTATAGATTAAGATGCATGTAGCATGGCTATATCTTTTATAGTTTTCATAAGCCTTCATGAACTATCATTACCCTAAATGTTCATAAATATATACTTGTAGAGACTGTCATGGTTTGACTTTTAGTTCAGCATTCCTAAATACTGAAAATCTTGAGGATTATCTTGGATGCTGCATTCTCCTAGTTCGAGTTGACTGTTGCCACAAGTCAGATAAATATGTTTCCCAATTGTCCCACGGTAACTGAAGAGTCACTATGTCAGTGCCAGCACTAAATCTGTTTTTCTGTGGATCTTCCTGATGAAAACCAATGAATTACATCATGGTGGGATTCAGAAAGCTTCCTATCTTCATGATCTATGTTTAAAATAATCTCACAATTTATTGTTATTTATAAATAATTTGTGATGATAATTTTTATATTATTATACAACAGTACAAGTAAATCACTTATTATTGCAGTATCATCTTGATGTTAACGGAGACAAATTCTCCTTCCTTTGATGCTGATTGGGTTCTTTTCTTACTTTATATACTTTGCACCTCAGTTGCTAAGAGAGAAATTCATTCATGTATGCCTAGGTATGATATTTGATGTTTTCACATCAGCAGAGAGAGTGAGCATTTAAATTAAATATAAACAATAGGCTCTAAATATTTTTCATGGGGTTTTTTTTGTTTTGGTTTGGTTTGGTTTTTGTTTGTTTGTTTGTTTTTTGTTTGTTTGTTTGTCTGGGGGTTTTTTTTGTAGCTAACAATGTAGATACTGGTATGTCTTTGCAGACTTACTTATGTTTAAAGTTTCAGTATATCCTGTTAAGAACTGCAGCTTTTTTCAGCTGCCAGTCCTTCCATGCATCCATTTGAAAGAAATAATTTTCCACCTAACAGGAAGCATTCAAAATGGTTCGATTGAATGTACTGGACTTTGTTCACTGAGCCAGCATTTGAGTAACTGATTCTTACTGAAATTTCTTTGGACTTCATGCTCAGGTGTGCCTTTGACGAATGCACAGATCCAAACTTTCTCAGAGATCTCTGTAGAAAATAGCAGGATTTAATCTTTAGAACTGGATTTGCAATGATCTGACAGTCTGCAAGTTAAAAATTAAAGGGCATAGTGAGGAAAATCCTTCTGAAGTCCACCTAATCAGAAAAATTCTGCTAGTTTACCCAACCAAGCACAAATTTGTCCATTTTGAGTTTAATGGACACATTTTTTGGGGAATTCTAAGTGAAGTTCATCTGTTTGTGATTCCTGTGTGAAGTGGATGTACATATGAGTGTGGGGGGTTTGTTTGCATATGCAGCCTGAATTCTTATAAGAAGTTAGACTTTAGGCACACGGGGACAAAGAAAATTTGAGTCATCAGCCACAAATCTGTGAAAGCCTAGACAGTGTATGCAAATATGTTTTACAATAAGACTTGGAAAAGGTTTCCAGTCCCAATGTCTGTTGAATTGTTCAAGAACCTTAGTCACAGATTCACAAATGTGACTGGATATCAAGTTCATATATATGCATTTCTACCCTCCTGTCCAACCTTCCTAACTTCCCACATTCCTAAATTGTTAAGACTTTGGACTGCTCCCTTCATTGCACTGAATGAATAGTGCAGCATCTTCTCCATAAAACAGGCTCCTCTGTTAAAACAAAGTTCCGTGCAAGTTCCTTGTTGTTCTGCAGGGCCTTTACCCCTGCCCTCCTCCTGCCCTTCAATACCATGGTCCTCACCAGAGTGCACCCCAGCTCTTGTCTGGTTCAGATTTCCCGCACACTGTCTTGCACAGTGTGCGTGTGGGAAGGAACAGAAAATATCCATATCTCCCTGTAATGTAGTATGGTGATGCACCATTTTGGAATAGTCTCTATTGGCTTCAACCAGATTAGTCTACGTTTAAGATATTCCTTCTGAAGAGAAGTAAGAATATCAAAATTGAGTTTACAACATTTGACACATAAGAAAATATTTCCCTTTAAAGACCTGTCCAAGCTGTAGGCTGCAAGCTTCTCCAGGAGAATTCTGGGGAAACAGTGTAAAAGATTTTAATAAGGTTAAAAACATCCCCAGCCTCCACCTTATCCACTAAGAGGATGACCTTTTAATAGAAGGAAATCAGGTTAGTTAGGCAGAATCTTCCTGAAAGTTACTAATTTTCTCTTTTTCCTGAAATATTGAGAAAAAAATGAAGTTATTTTACCCCCTTAATAGCTCAAGATTTTTACAAAGGTTATTGCGCATTTTCTAATAAATAAACACATAACTCCAAAATCTAAAAGCGCAAAATTTCACTTCATCACCATGAAAGCTAAAAAATGAAGGAAAATAGTTTTGCTAATTTAACTAACATTGGAAATCCTTAAAACTATAGTTTCAATTTTTTTTACCAATTGCTAAGGCAATTGCAGTATCAGAATTTATTACTAACAAAGAAAAATTTTTTTCTAGAAGTTTCAGCAGCTGCAAAGAATCACTGCTTGTCAATGGAAGTAAAGATTGTTACATCAAAAATCATGATACTTTAATAAATTCCAAAATATTTTAAGAAAAGTATTTTTCCCTTGTCATATCCCTAATGTATCTTTCATGTAATTGTACCATGTTCAGTTAGAAGTAGTACCTTGCAGTGGTATGCATATCATTTTAAAAATCAGCTCATAGATATGTTTATAAAAGTTTATATCAACAGCTGCAAGCAACTTTCTTTGAAGCTCAGGTTTAACAAAAATTATTTTGACAAGGTTTTTGTGGTATACTGACATCCATTTACATGAAGAAAATATTATTTTAAGTCTCTCAACCTCTGCGTATATGAGAGATGCTCAAGTCTCTTACGTGTATTTGTGATCCGGAGCTGTTCTTAAACCAGTCACTCTGTGTCTGTATTGTACTGGGCAGCCCAGTACTCTGTAAGGGTCAGTGAAGTTTTAATGAAACCTGAACATGTTTTTGTTGCGGTCTGTAGTTTCTGTTGGCACGGCAAGCTGCAAACCTTCCCGGAGAGCGCTGCGGGGCTGCCTTGGGGAATAGCGGCTGTTCCGCTTCCCGTAGCCCTTCCGGCAGCCCTGCACTGCTCCGGCTGTCGGCTCCACAACACGGAGGTGATAAAGGAGCCGAGAAGGGTCTCTGCATGGGGACCACAGAAGAACTCTATTCACATGGTGACATGCAGGTTCCCAGAGGCAGAGAGCCCCAAAATGGCAGAGTCTGGGGTTTTCTATGGGGACAGGGGGGCGGAGAGGGCACACGGACTGATGGTCTCAGGGCCCAGGGGCGGTGCATGGGCGGGGTTGGGGTACCAGAACCAATAGGGAAAACCTGAGGGAGTGGCCAGGAGTAGGGGCAGGGAAGGGAAAACAATGGGGGAAGGGCAGGCATTTAGTAAGAAAAGGAGTAGGGAAATACAGCATTACATGTTTTGAGACCAATCTGTTTAACCAAAGCTTCAGTAAATTTAAATTAAAAACAAAACAAAAAAAAAGCCCTGATACACAGTTGGCATTTTTAACAAGTGGTATTTTTTAACAAGTGGCATTGCTTATGCTATAGGTAACTCTTCAGAGCAGTTTATTTTTCTGTCACATCTAAGCTGTATAAATGGTTGCATTGTATTTATCTTCCTCCTGTGGCAGCAGGGTGACATCAGTATAATACCTTGTTGTTGTCTGTATTGTCTTTAAAAAATATATATGTATAATTCTGGTATCAAGTGTTTGCTAGAACCCTTTTCATCATCCATCCTGCATTCATTTCCTGTCACACCTGACAGTTTCCCATGAGCAACTGAGAAACTTCTGCATAAACTACCATCAGCTTGGTTGCTGGTATCATGCTGGTCCATGCAAAATTTTTCTCTGCTCACCCTGAAGAGCACAGAGCCTTTGTATTTGAGGATATGAGGAAATGTTACTGTTGCTGTCACTGTCATGGTCACTGTGAAAGTATGGGTGTGATTTGACCAGTTCGACAGTTCTTGAATTAATACTTAGGATAAGTATTAATTACTATTTCTCTGTCTGTTCTTTGTGTACACACACTGCATAAGTTTCAGGTATTGTTCCCTAGATAGCTTGTCTATGAAAAAAAATACATAAAGTCATCTTTCAATTCTAGATTTTTGAGTTTACAGGATAATCGTACATACATTTTTTTAGGCAGACTAGAAATGCTCTAGAAATATATTTTTTATTTAAATTCATATATAAGTTTTTAATACTTAAATTATATGTATTTCAGTATGAGGCCTAAAAGCTGGAAAGAAGTTTAGGATTTCTTTGGTTTTAATGTTTAATAAATGTAAACTGCTCTTCCTTCTGATAGAGACGACAAGATTTTATCTAACACAAACTTGTTTGGAAAATGAGATAGCCTTTTGCAAATACAGCTTAAATTTAGTTATCCTGGGAAAGTGAACACATCCAGCTTTTGTCATGAATTTTCTTCCTCTAACAAAAAACCTAGACATTTTCGGCAGCAATCCTGGTTTGTGAATCTCCATTGAAGTCCTGAGGGAGTCCCTCTTTTGCTTCAAAATTTGCACCCAGTCCTTGTCCTGAGATCAGGGAGATCCTCCTGTTTCTTTATAATTTTATTACAGAACTCTGAAACACTTTTTTGTCAGGTAAGGTACTCCAGCATTACAATGTATCAGAACCTGCAGAACATTGGAGTCCTACTTTGTTAAAAGGTTGATAAACCCCAGTAGATACTTTCATGCACTTTGTCAACTTTTAGAGACCATTAGGATACACTGGTAAACTCTTACTCATTTTGGGAAAGAACTGTGAATGCTTCTTTGATGTTTGTGGTCAGGGTTCAGACTTGCAGCTAAAGAGGTTATTAAATGTCACTGAATACATGACCAAGCCTAATACAGACTCTGTATACAGGCCACACTTTTAAAAGAGGGTGTTTGTAATTTGGTAGAAGACTAGAGAAGAACTAGAAGAATTATATAAATTATGTAAAATATGAAAAACCCTCGAAGTTAAAACCCTGTAGTGAGATCCATTAAAAGTGCAATTTATTTAATTTATTTAATTTCTCCGATTGACAATTGAGTGACAAAATCATAGTCTTTTCCTGCATGAAAAGAAGATTTCTGATACAGGCTGGTTTTCTAGATGAACGAAATCACACATTGCAGTAACTTTAATGCTAAACAAATTCAGAGAAAAAGCAAAATTATTATTTTGATACCTAAGCAGGAATTTGTGAAGTGATTAAGGGATGATTTAAGGGATGACTTTCTATATCATTAACGGATTTTCTGTCAAGGAATTCTTGTAATCCAGTTTAAATGTCTAAAAACGAGCAAGTGAAGTCTGAGCAGATCTCCTTAGGCTCTTTTGGAAAGATAACAGGTACCTTTTGAAAGCTGTTATCTTACTGAGCTTCTTTGTTTTAGGATGGGAGTCAAAATGTACAACAAGGCGAAGTGTGCTACATAGAAAAAGGCACACCAATATTGAAATATTGAAAATGTACTAACATTCTACTGATTTTTTTTTAATCCTATGTAAGAATGCAATGAGAAATTTTGCTGCTTAGTCATAATATTTTGCAAAAATACTCTGCAAAGTATGTGACATCCAGTATTCGGTGCAATATACTCTAAATCCTAGTAGTTTTTTTAAGTAGGTGGCTTTGGCCAAGTTCAGTAGGAGAACATCTTTGTGTTTAACTGAAACGAGGCAGAAAGGTGTTTTATATATGAGCACCCCTGTGTGAGTCTGTGCTGTTTTATGCAAGCATGGTTTCTCCATTTCTCAGATGAGGTAAACCTACACTGTTAAGATTTCTTTCAAATATTTTTTTATATACACAAAATACCCAGAATATTCTTCCCCAAGTAAGAGAACTGCTCCACATCTTCCAGTACACAAAAAAGTCTCGTTTTTTCAGTCTCTGTACGTGTAGACATTTAAAGGTAATGCTAGTAATTTATCCTGCATGATGCATTGTAATGTACAACAGCTGAATGATGACCTGAAAGTTGTGTAACCATTTAGATATGAGCTCCTGCAAGTCTAGCCATCTGAATTCTTTCCAAACCCAGACCTTTATTCCCTAACTGCCTTTTGTTACCCTCTTGCCAGTAGGTTATAGGTCTAGTACTAGAGAAAGTAAATCCACAACGCTAACTGTGCCAGAACAGCAAAGAACAGCAACACATCATCGTTCACGTTCTGTGTCTCCTCACCGTGGCGACGATCAGGGCAGGCCCCGTTCACGTTTACCACATGTGCCATTACAGAGGTAGGCATCATCATGGAACTCTATGTGGTTTCAAGTTTGTATAATGTGTCATTATTAACTTTTCTCTTGTTCAGGAATTTTTCATTATTTTAAAGCTTGTTTTTTGTATCTAAATTTATTAGTGCAGTATTGGAACTTGATATGTGTTTTTATTAATCATTTGAGAGCATTCATGGGGTGAATCATAACTTTGTAAGACTTACCTCTTTTTACTCATATTTTGTCTGTGATTCATCATCTGTGTACCATAATTAATACATAGGTTTGGAAATTTTTTTTCAGTCAGTGGCCGAATCTTGTATGAAGCCACTTAAGTATATTTGTAGGATAATAGTGGCATGTATAAATTGCATAATTTTAATGGCATTCTTTTACAAATGATGTATTAATAATTTATGATTAAAAACTTCCTTCAACCAGCTTGTACTGTGATCCGTTGTTAGTCATGAGAAAACAAGATTATCACACGTATTTCTGCTTTTCAGGAGTTTAGATGAAATTCATCAAATGAGAAGATCACGTTCTCCAACTAGACACCATGATGCCTCCAGAACTCCCATTGATTACAGATCCAGAGAGATGGATAGTCAGTATTTGTCTGATCAAGAAAGGTACATTGTCAGCCTGAACTTGGAAAAAAGTTTAGAAATGTCTTTGTCAGTTTGACTAATTTTCAAGTTTTCATTAGAAATGTGACTGATAGCAGTGGGGAAGGCAGAGAATTCATCCTAACTGGTAGATCTAGTGCCACTGTTAAATTACTTATACCTTTTATTTTTGGTAAAACTGTGTACTAGGTTGGCAGTAAGTGCAGCTATCTAGGCAAATGATTCTTGTCTGTTTGTCCTAGATATTCTGCTGCTTTTTCATAATTAAAGCCCAGAGGTTTTTGCTAGAAAGCCATACATCTTCATGTATGCTCTAGGTATTCTTGTACCAGAATTTACCAGTTGTGCTAACCAGCAAAATATCAGACATGAATTCCTCCTAGCTGGGAGTTGGATGTATGCTGGTTTGCATTCATATGCTTATAGATTTTGGACATCTGTGGGTCTCCCATCATCTTAGGTAACATTCTGGTGAACTGTGTACATTACCCAGGCATAGCAAAGAGACTTGCGGTACTAGTTGTAGTTTGCAAAAATTTCCAGTCTTAGATGTGTGACACATACACATCTCTCCCTAGAATACACGGAGTGGCTACACTCAAAGATCACTTGGTCTCTCCTAGTGGGTACTGTTTTCAGGTATCTAGGAATGATATTCTGATAAAATGGAAGAAATTAGAGATTCTGTTTAGTTTATAGCTGAAAAAAAAGTTTAGAAAGATATTTCAGCTGAGTATTTGTGAAAAATAATGATGAGAGTCACAGATTATCAATCTTTATGGGTTGTTGTTTACGTTAAAAAAATCATAGAGCTAGACTGTAATAGCAAACTTTTACCATTCAGATGAGATCAATTGTTATAGTAATGTGTTTGATTTTTTTTCTTGAAAGTAAGTAACTACTTTTAGAACTAAGTATGACAAAATCTTTCCTTATAATCCAGTAAATTCAATACAGAACATAAATGTCCTAGTGATGTGAAAACATGTAAACATTAAATCATAAAAATCTCTGGAAATCTTTGGCCAGTTTTGAAGCTACATAAAGATTGAATAACAGATGGCTCTTGGAGTTAAGCTAGTTCAGTTTTGTATATGATCTTGCCTGTTTTACTTTTGTAGTATGGTAACATAGGTATGGGAATTGATGAGTTATCTGGTACATTAAAAAATTCCAATTTATAGGCAAGAAGTATATACAGAATTGACTAAGTTGGATTTTTGTATTGAATTTTCTTTCAGAGGTGAATTAAAATTGTTTTTAAGTATAGTAGACAGATTTATAGTTAGGCTAATTGAAGTAACGTCCACTTGTTTTCTGTTCTGCAAATGTTTTCTGTTATTTATTTTGGGCAGTGATATATTCAAAAGATTCCTGAAGATATTTGTTGAATAGATTTCTTATTCATCAGATATGAAGAGAAAAAGGATTTCAAAAGCAGCTTTTGTCAGTATAGACAGTTAACTGTATAGAAATTTCTCTTTTAGTAAAGCCTCAAACCAAGACATAACTTCATTATGATACATGCATGGATTACGGTTGGAGAGGAGCAGGGTTTACACTGAGCTTTTCTTGGGAATAAGCAATGGGCTGCTGGATTTGTTCAGATAAGTGAGACAGTCAGTTCTTTTCAGTGTTCACAAAAAATTTTCGGAAGTTTAAAGATCAGACATGAAGGATATATGTGGCTTATTTGCAGGATTTAAAGATGAGTCCATGTACTTACTGTCCTTGAATAATAATCTTGTCTGCAGTGGTCTCCTTTTTCCCATTTTTCTTTTAATCTTTTCCCCCAGATTTCATCAGTTGTGAAGGCTGTTTAATTCTGGCAGGTTTTGCTGGCTATCAGTACAAAAGAATAGCATCATATGAAAGATCTAAATCAGGTTTTGTTGAGAAAGATCTTGTCACATCCAAGAACTTAAAAAAAACCCAACTTCATTAAATATCATGTATTAGTATCAAGAGTAGTGTAGATACTATGTGTGGTGCATTTACTGAACCCTTCATCTAAACAAGTACATTCACATAGATATCTAATACAAACTTGGCTTGAAAGTTGAGGAATTACCCGATAATTACATGGCAGAAGTTACAGCTTCTGATTAGTTTCAATGATTTTCTCAATGATCTTTTACTGGTCCAAAATCAATATTAAATAATAATTTAAGTCTTTATAAAAATAGTTACTACCACTCTCTTACAGAAGCATCTGTTGCAATAAATTTCCAGTGGAACTTATTTGTCCACTTCAACAGTTTTATATATATTTATATACATATATACACACATATATGAATATATATAAACTGCTTGGAAAAGCTTTTTATTAAGAAATCATTGTCCAATTTTCAAGAGCATGGCACTTTTTTTTGTTGTTTCTTTTATTCCTAATTAAAATCTGTTAATTATGAGAATAGAAAACACTCCTTTGAGAACAATAATCTCTATTTGAAATGCCTCTCAAACTAGACTTAATTTATCAGAGAACTGTATATTCTCCCAATAATGGTAATCTACTTGATGGTTTCTTTTTTTTTTTTTTTTTTTTCCTGTGCTGGTGTTACCCATTCCCAGTACTCTGCTGGTNTTTCATGGTGTATCACTTTTCAGAATGACTTTTTTTATTAGTGTTTGCTTTGGGCCAATTATAATACATACTCTTTGGCTTAGCAAAGGTAAATATTAACAAAGTACCCTATGATTTAATGTGGATTTTGCATCTACATTGCAACTCTGAAGAAAATAGTAACTTTTTTCTTAAAATCCGTAGGTGTTTGTAATTTGGAAACCGGCACATAAATTCTGTCAGTCCTCTTAGTTTATTAATAGAAATTTGACTTAGAAAGAAAATTTAAAATTCGATTCATCTTTAGTACAAATTATTGCATCAAAATCAAGGTAGTGGCTTGAGATGTAATTAAATCTTACATGACTCACAAGCCATTATTTCAAGGTGCCCGGTTTAGAATTTTAAATAAATAATGCCTATAGTGTATCAATGAAATGGATCATTTTATAATGGCATGAAGTGTGAAACACATTGAACAACTGCTGCTTTATCTGTTTTGTAATACTTTCTCTCTTTTTTTTTTTTTTTGCCATAGTGCTTCATGGGATTCTCTGCTTCTTTTAAGATTAGCATGTTTCCATGAAGCTTACCTTTAATTTCATATTTACAATGATAAGAATTTTGGAGCTTGGTCTTTCTGACTGTGTTGAAGTGCATAAAGCTACAGGATTAATTCAAGGGATATTTCATATCATAGCCATATTTACCATAGGCATAAAAATGCATTAATTTTACCATCTTGCTGGCTGTAGTATGTGTTTAGTTGCAGTATAAGAAAAATAAAATAGGTGGCTGATTTTCCTCAATTTGAAAAAATAAGAAACAAAAAGTCTGATGGCTGACTGCCTTTTTTTGTTGTTTCTTTTGGACTGCATTACAAAATACCATCAAGAGCTATGAGACAGAATTTATGTTTGGCCAAACACAGTATTTCAAGTGAACATATATTTTTGATTTTCCCTAAAGGATGACTGGTTATTCTTCCCATAAACCAATCTGCACTAAATCCTTATCAAATCTTCCCTGCTTTTACATGTATGATTTTGTGGCTTAGGAAGCCACAAAACCCATCACAAAACAAACAGGCATCTTTCTTTTTTTTCCCTAAAGCAATTCTCCTTTAAATAGATCACAGGACAAGAGGCTATTTGAAAACTGCAGCCATTTTATGTATTTGTTTCATCATGGAGAGCTCTGAAAAAGTAATTCTGAATTTTAAAGAAAAATATCACAGAAGGAGGTGCCACACTAAAAAGAATTTGTTGAAAATGTAGTTATTACATGACTCATATTTTTTGAGACATGCAGTCTTATCAGACTATCTATCTGGGTGGATGCTTCTCGTTTCTTTTTATGTTTTCATTTGCTTATCATTGGCGTAACCCATGTCATCTAATGCTTCATAACTATATCTGTTTCACTCACCACCCATCCTGTCTGTGCAGTGAGCTTCTTATGCTGCCCAGAGCAAAGCGAGGAAGAAGTGCAGAGTGCCTACATACCATCAGGTAAATACAGGAATGTTGGAATCACAAACACATCTGGTTAGTTGTCCATACTTTGTGTGCCCAATGTTTTTTTCCGTGGTGGTATTTAGTCCCAGTAAATAAAGAACTTCCAAGTACATTGTGATCCAGATGTCAGTTGTTCTTTTTTGCTTGTTTTAATTCAGACTGAGATGTGTATATATGTTTGTGAACCTCAGTAGTAAGGATTACAGGAGTTGAAGAAACTGGTTTGCAGTTGAAGAAACTGGTTTTGCAGTTGTATTTTGTGGTAGATTTTCTGTCTAGTCACAAAAGTCCTGATGTCCCAGTGCATGACAGCGTTGTTAAAATTTCAAAATTCAGTTTTTTAGTTGATTTTATGTTTTCTTTCATTTGCATTTTTTGTTTATATAACAGCCACGCACAATTAAACAATCTTTGCTTGCTGTGACACCTAATCTCATGCTGATTTAGTCACTTGCAGAGGAATAAATACTGATTTAGAAGGGCTTACTGCAAGCCCCAGATTTGAGGGGTTTTGTATTACTTCTTTTTGCATCTAAAAATTGTTCTATAAATTGGATCCACATGTAAACTTTGTAGTTTGGGCCTATCTTTAGTCTTCATTAATCTCTTGTTCCAAAGCTTGGAGCTCCCTGTCTTACCATTTTCCAATGTTGTGAAACTAAACAGGACTGAAATATCTTTATCTAAAAAATCGAAGTCTGCTCCCCCACCTTTGTTTTCACTGTGTCTGTTAACCTTGTTAAAAATACATGTCTGATTGTGTAGGATATGTTTCACTTACAATAAGTAAAAATGTAGGTTGAAGTTAAAGTAGTTGACCATTCAGCTGCTTCAACCAGGTACTTATCCATTTGTCCCTTCAGGACCTGGGTGTTGGTAAAAGCTTTGTGTCAGTGCCATATGTTTAAAATCATTAAATGTTAAACCATGTTGTCTAGAGCCATTATTCATTTACTTAATGTAGGCTTTTCTCTTACAAAGTACTGTCTATTTTTTTAAATGCCTTGGCTTTCTTTAATTTTCATCATCAAATTTGAAACAGTATTGAAGATGCTGTGATAGGGTTCTATTACAAAGCACAGTAGTATAAAACTAAAATAATAAATATATAAGCTTTCAAAAAAATCTGCATCAGTGAAGCTGGTAAATTAAGTTTTTATTATCAGTAGAAATATTTTCATTCTCATAACTCAGCTAAAAAGGCTTTTTCCTCAAGATTTTAGGTTTTAGGATTTAATAATATATTTAACTTCTTGTTATTTTATGTCTTTTTATTGTTAGATAATAGCAATTTTTCCTGCCTCCCTTGTGTGTCCTTTCTGCTGCATCTTCTGTAAATTTACCTTCTTCCTGCCCCCAGCCTTGTGCTTTCCCCTTTCCCTCTTAAAGATTATAATTGTCATTATAATTTTTCAATGATGTTGCTTAAAGTCTAAATTAATGAAGTAAATACTGTATTATAAACTTTTGGAGCACTTTGTCCAGCCATTAGCTTTCCAATAGTTTTACAAATCTACTATACCAGTCTGGTCACAGCAAAAAGTTGTTCATGGACAGCAATAGAGTTTGGTCAGAGCTACACTGAATTCAGAGTGTACAGCCCTTTCTTGCATTTTTCTTTATTCCATTTATTGTTATTGTATTTTTATGATCAAAAAATCCAAAAAATTCACCCTTTAAAAGTAATTGTAATGGTGTGCTATAAAAGAGGATGGTATATATAATAATTTATTGGAGATGAATATAAAAGCAATAGATGACAATAAATGGCTTCTTCTAAATTTAATGCTGAGGCTTATGTACCCTTATTCCAAATAATACTCAAAAACTGGTAATATCCATTCTTGCCAGAATAGTTTCAAAAACAGTTTCAACAAAAATTTCTTTTGTGCTGTCTTTTTTCCTTTCTTATTTCTAGTAACTCGACATTTATTTATGTTAAAAACTTTATAAGGCTTTATCCTTGTTTTCTAGAGAACTTGCTGAACAATGTTTTAATTAGTTGTTGAGACAGCTTCAGCTTAAAATGGGAAAAAAATGTTAATGGTTTCATGTTAAATGAAAGAAATTATGTAGTCCAGGCTACAAAGTTAAGATATATGATGAGTTTAATGCACCAGTTTGGAATACGAGTCCTAGCTATTCATCCTGTCCATCTGTATGCAATTATTGACTAATAGCAGACAGTGGAAAGGTGTGTGCCTATTCTATAGACCATGGGTTACCACATTCCATGTCTTAAATCACCCCTACTTTCATTGGTAATATCTGCCCATGTGCCAGGATTGGTCTGGTGACAGCCATTCCTTTATTCCTCCTTTGAAATGTTACAGTGACCTCTGATAGAGGAGTCACCAGTGGTGGCCACTAAACCTGTACAAGAAGAGTCAGAGCTCCTCTGTTAAATCCCTCCAGGTTTTAAAACCATTAGTATTTCCAGGCAGAGAGTTGATTCATCTGTCTATGAAACAGCCAGGTAATGTTGATCCTGCTGTGTTTAGGTGCAAGGCTTAACAGGAATCAGAATGTCCTATCAGGACGAGCTGTTCTTGATGCTGCAAAATCCTCAGGCCTTCTGGTTCTTCTCCTAATAGTTCCGTAGTTGTGTCCTAGTAGGGTATATGGAAAATTGTTAGAATGTTATTATTAACTCCTAACCATATAATGGCCATAATTCCCATTCAACAGCCACTGTCTGCCTTTAAGTTTCTCCCTTGTTCATTGGGTAGAGCTGGCTGATAAAATAAACATTTCCTTCTTTAAAATCTATGATGATATTAGACAGCTGTCAAGTAACACCTTAGCGCTACTGTGCTGGCTGATGTAATCCTCTCCTAAGATTTTTAATTAGCCTATTATTAGTAATATTTAATTACTGTTAAATTTTGAAGCTGATACACCACTTTCAAAAGACTTCCCCATTCAAAAAGCCAGCTGCTAATACATCTGTAATTAAATCTGTGATACTATATATCCCTGTTTTAGCAAGATTTTCATGCTTAGCTACTGAAGAGGTTAAAATTTCTGCAGGTCTAAGTAAGGCATCACTAAGAGAAATAAAGAGAAAATTTAATGTCAACTTAATCCTTTAAAACAGTCTGTATATTTTAATTAAAAGTATCTATAAATGAATATATATTACTTTAATTTCAAGAAAACATCTGAGCTGTACTAGTACTGCCATAAGTTCATGCCCTTTTTTAAGAAAAGTGTAAATACAAAATTTGTCCCCCAAATAGCTGTCAGATATACTGAGAAATCTACAGCTATACAATGTTGTAGAATATTACACGTTTATTTTATGTTCTGGTCATTCTTGGCTTGCCTTTACTTGTCTTTTTATTTCTGGCATGGTTTTGTTTTGTTCTGTGTTTTTTTCTGACCCACCACATTCCAGAAGTTCGGTTAGGCACTATAAAACATTACCACCCAAGATGCCTTTACTAGAAAATGGTACTCATTGGAACCTGTACAGGTAAGAAGCGTTTAGAGTCCCCTTTAAGTAGATAGTTACTTTTTAAAAAACATAAATAGACTTCCCTGGTTAAAGAAAAAAAATAACAAAACGTTTCATACATTTTTGTAACTGAAAGATAAGGGATAAAATCCTAAAATGACTTTGTATAATTGTTTAAATTAACACCTGTATTACAAAAAAACCCAAACCAAACTACTTTGTATTAGCTGGAGTTGTCTTCACTGTTAAAATTATATGTTGCGTGTTTTTCTTTATTACATTCTTTTGCTTATGTATGAGATTTCTGTTACATGTTAAATTTATTTTCATTTTGTTTAAATAATTTTGATTTACAAAGCTCAACTCTTCCTGCATGTGCTAAGACCAAATCTGTGATTAGACAGGATATTTCACTCCTTCATGATTGCCTTAATTCACGAATATCGAAAGTTGGAGATGATCTACTGGTTAGGTAAGACACTGAGGATTAATCCCCCCAATTGTTTGGTACCTAATATGGATTTGCAGAATAAATGATCTTCACTGTAAAGGGATTTCACATGACATATAGTGTATCACATTCTTTTATGTTGGCTTAAGATTTATTGCTGTTAATTATGATATAACTTTATTGTTTGATATTTCTCATTCCACTTTTCTTACAAGTGGATGCTGTTCTGTCTCATTCAATTTGAAACATTTCAACAATATTTGCAAAAAATTTCTAGCAGTCTTTTGTTTGCTTTTATTTTCTAAACAAATCTTGGCACTATCATCCAGTCAACTCTTTTATGTTTTCCTTAATTAAATCATTGTGATTCTACATTTTCTGTAAAGAGAGCATTATTTTATGAGTTAATATCTAACATTGTATTCCTTTCTTTGTTTTCTTTTTCTTTCTCTTCTACCATTGGATGCAATGCACTGGCACTAGTGAACTGCAGCCCTCCCTTGACAGGGCTAGGAGTGCTAGTACCAACTGCTTGAGACCAGATACTAGTTTGCATTCACCAGAACGAGAAAGGTATAAAATAAAAACTTATGAATTTCTTGTCATCTGTGCTGGTGATCTTTCTAAGTTTTGGTTTTCCTCATATGAGTATTCTGCATTCTTGTACATTCTTGTCTGCTTTGGTATTTGTAGACATTTTTGCTCCTGTATTCATGTATGTCATGTAAATTGTGTGTTGGAGTTTATGACGGCTTCTGGCTACTTCCTTTGTTTTAGTTCAAGCTGATGTTCATTGTTTACAAAAGTCCTCAGTATGCTGATAATAGCATTGCAGTGTTAAGTATTTTGAAACTACCACTTGGTTGTGAATCTTCATCATCATTTGCTAAAAAGCATTACATCTGTTTCTTGCTTGTTCTGTGGACTGCTAATAAAGCGGTGGCATAAATTAAAAAGTACAACAAAATTCTCACATTTCAAACCAGAACTGTATCAGTACTGATATACTTTTTACAAAACAGCCAAATATCATTGCTTTCTTTAATCTGCTGCATCTGCTTTTGCAATTAGAAGGTGGATCATTGCATTAAGATTTTTTTTTTTGCTCTGATAGTATATTAAGGTTCATATAAATCTTAAGAAGACATGTTTACAATTTAAATGAAATATTATTATGTCACATACGTTGTGCAGGCATGTTATGGATGCTTTCTGTATTTTTACTATTATAGTAGCTTGATTCAAAATTTTAGGGGAATCAAATACTACTGGTGTATTTGATTAAAAGGGTGATTCCACAAGAGAACTTTTTGTCACTAGCCCTGTTTTTGGCTAAGAATGATAGCACTTTAGACTGAGATTTTAGGTTCACTAAGGGCAATAATAGGCTCCCTTAGGGTGGGAATAGGGTGGAATTACAATTTCATCATAAATATGTACAATACATATTTAACAAGTGTGGAAGTTAATAGTGCTTTTTCAGTCAATACACAGTGTGGTGGTTGTTAACAGTTGCATTATGTTCTTTATTGTGGGACAGGACACCTGAAGAAAGGCACTAAGAATGCACTTTCCTCTTTGAGATAGGGTTTCTCCTGAGTTTTTTATTTATAATTTCCCTTTCCTTTCTCCCCACTTCCTGCTGCTTCTTGGTTGGAACTGTGCTCTTAAGTTGTGCTCTTGTTGCAGAGAAGTGACTAATGTTCTGCTGAAGTACCCCTGATGAATCTACAGTAGTTTCCTCCTTTTTAAGACTGAGCCATTACAGATATATCTGTATCTCATTATCTGAGACATTACAGATAATATGAACATGGTTATGAAAAAAAAATTCAGCTGACATAAAGCCACTCAGAATGAAATTCATATATTTTTCTAGATCTTTTAAAAAAATATTGTAACATGATATCATTAACTGAGTGTGTACATATATACAGCTATTTCAAGAGGCCACCCATCAAGCTGAATATTCAACGAAACAGTAACTGGTAATTGTAAACTATCTAGTTAAAATCTTACACTAAAAACTAAATCTGTCCTGATGTTAACTAGTTCTATTACATGTTTAGAATTCATGTCCAGCAATCTCTGCCCACTGGGCAGAATCTGTGGCATTTTTCATGAGCTCCTCATAAAGGAAAGTGTTTAGTCTGCATTAATGGCCTCGGTTACTACTAAACATGTGATTTTGCCAAATGATCAGTGGGTCAAATCCAGAAAGATTGCCCATCACTGTGAAAGTTTTTCTTAGTTTTTAGAAGTCCTAAATAGGAGTTTTTAACTTGGGATTCTCCATAGAGCAGAAAAGCTCTTGTTTAGGAAATTCCTGTTCAATTTTTTCTTGATAGTTTCATTGAAAATAATAAGATATGTGTGGCTTCGGCAGAGGATTTTTTCTTCCTTTCTTGTGACATAGAAGATTTTTCCTATGCAGCCTGAATTTTGGAGGAAGATGGTATATTTAATATATAAACCCCACCAAAATCATCTTTTTATTTTCGGGAAAGTGAATTTTAGATGATTTAATTCTCCACTGCTGAATGTGGAGTCTCCTTACACTGGAGCGTGAGGTTAGTCATCAGTTGCATGTAATGATAGTGAAGTCTATAGTCTGAAGAACACTGAATTAAGTTCAGGGTCTACAGAAAGCATTTTGATGCTGTGCTGGACAAGATGAGAACAAAAGATTTAAAATATGGTAAGACAAGCTCACCTTAAGCAGTAGGAAATCTCTTTTGAAAGTAATTACAATGAAACACTGTAATAAACAGTATGGAAAAGGTTGTCTTCATTACTGGAGACTTAGAGGAGATGAGACAGTTGTCAGGTGTAGAATTGGTCCATCAAAGAGAAACCCGCTAAGATTTTGTAAAGTCCAGTCTACAGCACTTTATCATTATATTTGAGAGACTTATGTTGAAGACAGTTTTGGTTGTTTTCGTGTTGTTTCTTCTTCCTTCTCCCCTCCCTGAATGACAGCATTGTAGGTTTTAAATAAAAGTCTAGACTTTTATGCCTCTGAATACAGACTTCAAAGTAGAGCTTTGTATATTTTCTTTAACAAAATTAGGAATATACCTACCTATGGAAAATTATTTCTGCTTATTCACCCTATCTTTTGACTCAAAGGGTAAAATTAGATTATATTTAAGAATAAGAGCTAAAATTAACCACTTTTTAACGAAATGGTATTGTTATAACAGGTGGACAATAGGGCCCGATTTCTCTCTGTCACTGATTTGCTGGAAACAGTTTTCATCCTTGAACTTCATACAACGTCATTCATGTAATTTGGAATGGTCAGAGTAGTTACTGGTTTTTAAGATGCTGCTTTGCCAGTAAAAGTAATTCTATTGACTCTCTTGTACCAGCAGAAAAATACGTTCAGCTGTATATATGAATTTGTGATGTGAAAGCCTTGTTGGTTTCACTGTAGCAGAACCAAAACAACAACAAGGACAGAATTCCTTTTCCCGTCCTTTAAGTTCCATCATTTGACCAAGTAAAGTCCATGTAACTTGACTGGCAAACTGATCTTGCCTTGACAAAGACCTGCCAAAGTTTTTGTTAAATAGCCTGGTTTTGTACAGAGTTTAATCCTTCATATACTTCTCTTCTGCACAGTATACTGTAGGACATTCAAAAATATCCAGCCCCTACTAATACCTCTATGCAGTTGCACCATGCCTGCCTTTTTTTTTTTCTCTTCCCACCATCTACCCTCTATTTATTCCAAGCTGTTTTGTTCATTTGTTTTTTTTCCAAAATGATTGTGTGGTTGACGTTCCTTTGATGATCTGCAAGGCATCTTTAGGTCTATAACATGTCCTCTACAGCCCTTGAAAGTGTTTTTTTCTGCTACTACTTCATTATGCTTTGGGTTTTTTCATTACTACCCTTTTCACTGTGTCTCAAAATTTCTGCTTTTGTCCTTGTAAATTGGGTGCTATTTACTTAGAATGGAGAAATTTCTTTTCAACACCTAGTCTCCAGTCACGAAAATACCTAGGCATGAGGTTTAAGGGCTAACTCTGAACTGATTTAGCAATGATTTCTCATCATAATAGCACCTTCCCCAGACTGATTTAAGATTCAGCCAGTGATAGTCACTTAATAATATGTAGTGTGGCTGTTATTTACCTTCTAAGTTTCTGATGGTGCAGGCAGTTGTTGTATGCATTAGCAGTTTGCACAAGAACAGTTGCACCGATTGGTACTTCTGGTATGCTTTTGGCCTGAGACATCACTTAGTGGAGATCTGAGCAAATAAAACTGGGGAGCACAGCCCAGGGATGGGCTCATGTACAAGGGTCAGCATACCTGCAAAATACAGCCCCACAGCTGTGTTAGGTTTGTTCTGAGGTGCTTCACTGCAGGAGGACTCAAAGCAGGATGTTTGCTATCAGCTGGTCACTACTATCTAGACAAGAGACAAAGCTCGACAGTTACCTGTTGCCTAATCATAAGCAGGTAACAGGGAAGTTGATCCCATTAAAGCTTGTCCTGATTTCATGTTGATTTTTATATTGCACACTTCTAACTGTTGTGTCGAATATCCCCATTTCCATTTAAAATAATGTACAGTGAAGTAACTGTTTGCATTAGGTCTGCGACATACTGTCTTTCTGGTTCTTTCCAACTGTGTAAAGAAATAGATAGTTATGTGTTGGTGTTGTACTGTGGCTCGCAGTCATTCAACATTCAATGAAAGGGAGCATGTTCTGAAAATTCATACTGAATTACCTAGTTAATTCTATCAAATGCTCTTTAATATCTGTAGTGGATATCAGCATATTAAGGGCTTTGACTGAGTGCACTGATGCATTAACATTTTCTTTAACTCTTGCTTTGGAGAGAAAAAGAAACTAACTACTAACAACCTATTTGCTCTTAAAACTTCTGAAAGACCTACCTAACTGTTCAAATAATGCTCATGTCCCTGAAACATTTGTTATTTGCATGTTCCATAAATCAAACCCTTTTCCTTTTTACATGGACTGGAAGAATGCCTCAGAAAGGGAAATACAAGATACTTGTGCTGAGTTTATGTAAACATTTTGCTATTTGTCAATATATCCGTTTATTTTGGTATTGTAAATTGTTATACGTACACTTGTTGCATTACAAACATGACATCCCAATAAAATAAGCAACATCAGTCTATAATATAGTGTATATAATTCTAAATTTAATGAGCTTTTTCAAGAAAAAAATCATGTAATACACCAGTTTTCATTCTCAATTCAGGTGCCTTTTGTTAAATTTAATTGTGTAACACAATGTACTGGCATGTACTGCAGGAATAAAGAGAAATGAACAGAAGAGGAAGCTGGCTGCACATACTTTCAGTATTTATTTTCAAATGACAAAAAATTACCCCAGTACTTGTACACAAATGTGTGTAGCTTAGTCTTAGTTAAATAATTTACCTACACTCTTTCACTGCATTCTAGAAAAGGGTGACTTTATGCCCTAGAATTTTTATTATAATTAGCAGTCCTACATTTTTACTGAGATTACATTTTTCCATGCAAAGAGCTAGGAGAGATGGGATTAGCAAAATACCAGTATAATGACCATCATGTGGTCTTTGCAAGTCTTTTCTAATTTGGAATTGCAGCTTCTTACACAAATGGTAGCCTTTTAGGTAGTCCAGCATTTAAAAATGTTTGAAAACTTGATGGCACACCATATAGAAGATTTATATTGGTCTAAATTCTGCATCTTTGGGCACACCTTCTCGTTGTTTCACATGTGGCGTTTCTGCATAAAGCAGCCTTAAGTAAAGTTTACTTTGGTATTAGAAAGCTGTTAGAAAAAATAAATTACACACTTTCATTCTTTTTGGGGTATTTTTCCAGTCCCAAATCCCATATATTTAATTTTATCACAAACTAAATATCCTATTTTTTTCCTGTTTTATTGAACGGGCAAACAGGGGTAGATGGTCCCCCTCCCTAGAGAGGAGACGACCTACTAGTCCCAGGATTCATATCCAGCATGCATCTCCGGAGGATGACAGGTACTAGTCAACTCCTCCCAGTTGAAAAATGGCTTACTGCATCTTGCACTCTCAGAGGAGTACACTGAAATTTAGAAGTGTGCATATATGTGGAGACTTACAACCTCCAGAAGCCCAAAATAAAACAGCAGTTTAGATATCATCTCTGTATTTTGTTGAACTGTTATAAAGCACCGAAGGATGAATATCTTTTCAAGTTTTCTGTGTGTCTGAATAGTCACAAGACATGAAATATGATGTCTGATACAACGGAACATCATCTGTGTTAATGTTCTTTAGTCTGTTGTTACCTGCTTTTGTAAATGCTGGTGGTGCTTTCACTGTGGTGCTTTATAATGTGATAAATACCTGTTGTAGAGCATATTCTTGTATATATGTTTATTTTCATTGGTTTTGGTTTTCATTTTTTAAACAAACTGTTCCTAATGGGAAAAAACCCCACAGGCTGATACGGTGGAGGTAACACTTTCTAGTTCATGTATGTAAAAATTGGCACTGTTTGTAAATTCTGTCCAAATCAGGATGGCCTTTATGGAGCAGGTTTTCCTAATAAGGTAGGTTTTGATTAAGAACATCAGGGCTCTAAATAAATTTTTATGCTGAATATCACCTATGATTAAGAGAAGCCCCTTTGTTTTTTACTTCTCACAAACTTTCTAATCACACGAGTTTTGGTATTCCATTGCTTTGGCAGTAGTGATTTTTTTTGTTGTTTTTTTTTTTTCCAGATCTGAGTTTATTTTAAGCAGACATTATAATTTATATTTAAATGCAAATTCAAAATTTTTCATTCAGTATTTTTTATTACAGTAAGTGACAGGATACAGATTAATGTAAATACAGGTTAATGTAAATAATCTGCAGATGAATTTATGAAGTTGCACTTAAAACTATATAGACTGATATACCAGTGGTGCCAGTGCTTACCTTCTTCTAAAGTCTTCTAAAGTCTACATAGAACTGATATTTGTATTGTGTTTTATCTAGTTTGCTTGATACTGGATATATTCCACTCATACCAGGTGGGAAGAGTGTAACAGTGTGGGGTTGCATTTCTTTTTTTGAGTTAGACAGCATTGTAAGTTACAAAATTAAATTGTGAAACAGTATTTCAAAGCTGTCCTCCATTACCGATACTGCATTTCTAGAAATTTTGCCAGCACATCCCTTTGATGGGACAGCTATTAATAGTTTACAAATGTACTTTATGTCTTTTAGGCATTTTCAAGTAATTTTAGGTCTCATTTTTTGGGTCAATGGAAAGATTGCCTTTGACTTCAGAGTATCAGACTTGAAAAAATCAGTGAAATGAGGTTTTCATCTAAATACTACCATTCCCAATGCCACATAGTAAGCCCTTTCATGTCAACTGAAATTTTGTGGAGAAAGGCTGAAAGCATCTAATACTCACTAGCAAACATTTTACAGTAAAGCATCTGTAGGATATGGAATCTGTTATGGGAAAGGTTTTGTGGTGGATAAACAGCACTCTAATTTTCTATGTGAAATCAGTGCCTTCTTGTAAGTATTGCATGCAGTCTGGCCACCAAAACCCAGTGGTGAGCAGTCAGTCACTGAACACAGAAGGAATTTAAGCTAACCTCAATGCTGATGAGTGTTTGCAGCCTACCAGCTCCAGGATTTTTCTCCTGCATAAAGAGTTCTGAGAACACTGAGCTCTTTGCATTGCATGTCTGTAGAGAGAATATCAGTGAGGGAATCAAAGGTGCTTTATCTTTGTTTTCTACTCTGTAAATTTACATTTGTTCTGATTAATTCACACGTTTATTGCAGTGGGCCAATACTACTCAGTTCAATAATTAAAGTTTTTTTAAGATATGCTTGTATCAATTTGACAGCTGAAATAGTGGCTGTTGGGGAATGGCTGATGGATCAGTAGGGATAACTAACTAACTGCTTATCACAGCTTTTGAATCACATTTCACAGATTAATCGACTTTGACAGACTTCATCTTACTCTTCATTTGAGTACACTACAGATTTATATTACAAATGGGTCCAATTTGCATATAGAATGCAATCAAGATCTATTTCTGAATAAATTTGTTAAATCTAGACTGATGCATTATTTATAATTTTCATAAACTAATTTTTGCAACATTGTATTTATTTCTAATTGTTATTAACATAAATTTTAATAAAAGTTTTGGCAAGATTGTTTTTCTGGAATTCGTTCTCTTGCCATATCAGGAAGAAGTGACTCCTTGATACACTGATGAGAGGAAGACATGAGTTATGTATTATTTCAGAGTCAAAAATTTGCGAATGTTTGGGTAGTATCATGTATTTCTATGAGATATTTTAATGGATAGTTTTTATTTCGAATTTGAGAATTTCATTGCTTGAAAGTTTTTTGGGTTTTTCTATTAGAAATTAGAAAGTCTAAATGTCTAATGTCTACAGTGTAGACAGATGGGTATCTGGAGAACTGTGAAATTGTAAGTGATGGTAAAAACAAGGTGAATGAAAGCTGAGCATTTAAGAGTAGGTGGAAATTTTATTCAGACTGCTCTTTTGGAAAAGTCTGCATATAATATCAGCATATAACCAAGACTGGATAAAATAAACCTTTTAAAAAATGAATTCTCATACATTTTCAGTTAAGAGAAGTAGCTTCTGTCAGTCATGTGTGCGTCTGTAAGAATGCTAGTCCCAGAGCCACCCGAAGCCAGCTGCACAGCAAATGCCCTCTTGGTACTTTCAGGTACCGTGCAGATCCAGCCTTTAAGAAAACTTCAGTAAAAGTCAGGAAGTATTGAACATGACATTGTTGGTGGCTTTAAGGCTACATAGAGTAACACTCACTGCAAACCACTGAGGGCTCTTGTACAGTAATAAATCATTTAAAAATATTGGACACCAAATTGTATAAAAATGTTATGTTGTCACTTCAGAGCTAGTCATTTTTAATTTCAGTAGGAATGTTGTCATATTTTTTGTGTAGATTTGTTTACACACAACTGTTAAGTATATTGAGGCACATCGAATTTTGGAAAATGAATGGTAAATAGTTTTTATATATATAAAATAATATATAGTGCTTGTCTATTTATGATACATATTGTTTGATGATTTGGAAGATTTATGATCTTAAAGAGAAATTTTAGCATTCCCTTACCCTAATGGAGGTATAGATGCAAATATATTACATAACTTAGATTATTAGTGGACCACAAATTTTGCTGAGTTTTCTCATTACAATCCAAACTTTGTATTTGAAAAGAAATCTTTCACTGATAGATCTTATAATATATTTCATTAAAAACTAATAATACACCACCAGGTTAATAATATTTTTGCCAAATTGAAAGCTGTGAACAAATTCTGCAGCTTCAACAGAAATTAAAATATGAAAGAAGTTCAGAAATATTTCTGTGTGCTTTTTCTTTAAAAAAAAAAAAGAGTAATTTATTCCACTTTGCTCTTGAATTATTGTTAATTATTACTGTAGCATAATATGTGGCAATAGAATATGAATTTTTCATCAAAATACGTGAAATTAGGAAATTTACTTGCATTTTCAGAATTTCACAATATAATGACAAAATATGCATCCTCTTAAGCAAAAAGGTTTTTTATATGTTTATATATTAATCTAATGAACAATACTATGTTGTTCTTTATTCTCAAGATTAATTCTCAAGATGGATAGTAGCACCTATTAAATAGCACTGATGCCATTCAGCATGTAGAGTATGATGGTTTTTAAAAACACTGTCGTGGCTTTCATTCTATACTTCATGACATATTAGATTGTTGATAATACATCTAAACTTTTATAGTGTTTGGCAGAGGAAAATGAGAAATACAGCTGTTTTCAATAGATAGTGACTTAATGCTTTTTGTTTATATATTTGACTGCATGTCTCCACCTTCACTGCATGTGACCATCTCTCTGTTTCTGCTCATTCCGTCCAAATTCACATCCATGTTTCAAAAATATTGTGAAGAACAAGGACGCTGGAGTCTTGCATTCCAAAACAGGACAGTGTAGACCACCTAAGTGCTAAACCTGGAGCAACACAGAGGTATCCTTATTTACTCAAATCGTAGATCAAAGTAAATGAGGTATTGGTTATAGTGTATATTCTTCATATGCTCTGCATACTTTCACACATTTTCTTTGTCTTTTTTTTTTTTCTGGTTTTATGTACAAGTACATATATGCATGTATCATTCATGGATAACGTTTTTTTCCTCCAAAGAAGTAGGTTTAGGAGGTAAATTGGAGTAAGATGTGAGCGCACTCTTCGTACACTGCACACGAGCAGGAAAGAGCAGCTCCCTGTAAACGCACGCCTGCCAATGCCCTCAGTGTGCTCAAGCTGAGCCAGGACTCCAGTGCTGCAGGAGGCTGTAGAGCTGATTGGAAATGTGTACAGCATCGCCTTAGCCAGAGGGAGGATACAGAAAGGAAACTGATTTAAAGTAATTTCTGGGATGTGCTGCCCTCAAGAACAGCCCTGAAAGCAGAGAAATAGGTGTTCTCAGCTCACTAGTGCTGTGTATTTGTATTTGCTTTGTTACTTGTCACAGGAAAGCATTTCCTGCTCTTAGCTTTTCCATCCTACCAAAACTATTCACTGTGCACTCTCTTTCTCCATTATATGCAATGTCACAATCTAGGCAAGCTACATAAGGAGTAAGAGAAAAATAAGCCCCAAACAGAACCAACTAAACAGAAGATTTAAAAGGTGACATAATTTGAATGCTGATGCTGATGCATACAGTGGATCTAGCCGTAACTTTAAATACTTTGCTAACTGTACGTTTTAAGTAAACCTGCAGCATTTAATATGTGTCTTATCCTCTGTAACCACTTTATATTTGTCCTGGTAAAGGAAAAAAAATTGAAAGTAATGAGAATATACAAAAAAAGAAACCTGAAAAAAATAGCTTGAGGACAAAGGGGATTTCAGTTTTTAATCTGACATACTACTTTTTTGTGAGAAATATATTTTTTAAAATCCAGAAAGCATCAGGTAATGACCTCTGCTCATGCAGAAACCATTTTGTATTTTGTTGCATTGTTTTCTTTGTTGTGGAATCTACTGCGTCACAATATAACGCCCATCAAATATTGCAGTGGGTAAAAATAATGAAAATCCACTGTGATTATGTTTTTTGGGTATAACTTGATGTCACAGCTGTTTAGGTCTCTTCCAGTTCAGGCACTGGATTATTCTTTATAACCACAAAGGTTTAAAAGGAAAACATTTTAAATATTATTTTTATATCTCTGTTTTTCCCTCAGTAATTCGTATATAGCCTAGTATATGACATTGATTGTATCCTTGCAAGATCTTGCATGTGTTAAAGTTTGTCAGCATTTCTGGTCTAGGAATGAATAATCATCACTTCGTGGTTTTGACCACTCCTGAAACACTTTTTCTTCTGGAAAATTAATATATATTGATAATCTTCTGAGACTCAAAGTAGTTAATCCTAATTTTTAAATGCTAATATTACTATGGATAGTACAGGAATTTTTGGAACACAAGACTTGCAGAGATTTACATATTATATTTATAGTCCTGGGT
This sequence comes from Platysteira castanea, assembly GCA_013397175.1. Taxonomy (NCBI): domain Eukaryota; kingdom Metazoa; phylum Chordata; class Aves; order Passeriformes; genus Platysteira; species Platysteira castanea. The sequence continues at coordinate 1,198,418 of VYXC01005992.1, forward strand.
AATAATGGTGAAACGTGACTTTACCTTTGTTCTCACATATATAGACTCATATTGCTCTTCATTGTTGTTGTTTAATATCAAAGTAAGTGCTTAGATTGTCTGAGGTAACTAGTGCCTCACTATCCAAATGCCAGATGAATTCGGTAAAAGATCTGTTTAGGAAAGGTGTGAAGGAGTGAAATAAATTTCTAACTTATTTATACTGACTAGGAAAAAATTAGCATTGGTTTAATCTGTTTCTAAAAACTTTAAAAAGTAATAGAATGAGGTTTTATAAAAACCAAATTTTTATTAATATTGTGACAGTCTTTTTTAATTGGATATGATGCAGTATTTGTTTTGCTTTTGAAATTTAGATTTAAAAGCAATTTTTAAATGTATTTACACCTTCAAATAGTATTTTCTGGTTCTTTCTGCAAGGTTTTTTTCATGCTGTCTACTTGTTTCTTGTGCTGTTAAGAGATTACTTATAGGCCTGTGAGGAGGCAATATTTCTAGTCAAATACAGGCTGTGAAGTGGAAACTAGTTGCAGGCTCAGTCCGGATTAATGTTTTCTTCCCTGTTTTGGTACCTCATAACTTTCACAGCATGAGCCTCAGTCAAACCTAATTAATGCAATGTCTCTTAAACCTCGACTTCACCAGCCTGTTTATGATGATAGTTGTCACTTTCTCATCTGTCAACCGTTTCTTTTAGTACCTTTATAATACATGGATAGATAATCTTCATATTTCTGTATTCTTTTTCTTCTTTGTTTATTTCTTTTCTGACATGTCATTTCACAGGCAGTCCAGAAAGGTGGAAAGATATAGCAGCCAAAAACAAACTAGGAAAGGCCCTGCAGCTGAAACAGAAAGGTAGGAGTGTTGAATGATGTGTAAGCAGCTCTTATTATCAGTCTGATTCCAGTGTTTGGAGTATACCTCTAATATGACTTTTTTAGAACATCTGTGACCCTACCAAAAGCTATATTGTCATAATTTACAGTATTATATATTTTGTATCTATATTATTAGCACTGTGTTCCATACATACAGAATTTTTCTGGCATTCTCCATCATTGCAGATAAGCTCAATGGCAAAGACTAGAAGTCCTTTTCTGCACTTTAACACTGATTCTTTTTCAAAAAATCCTTTTTTTACATTAACTTTGAAGATGAAAAAACATAATGGATTATAGAGATAGCTATAGTAGATTAATAATTCAAAATGTCTTTGATCAAATGAATTTCACTTTAAAATATAAAAAATTTAAGTTACACATTTAAATCTATCATTGCATGAAATTAATATAAAGAATGGAACTTTTTTGTATTAATTGAATTTTTCTGAATTTGTATTCTCATTATATCTTTTAACTTTGATGTTACAGTAGTATGGGGTTACATGTTCGAATTCTTAAGAAAAAGTGAAAAAATAAAGATATATAGCGAATAATAAGTACATCTAGTTAAGTTTTAAACCCTGTATATTGACTGAAATAAGAGCAGTGAGGAGGGATGAGATCCTGGCTTTGTCAGAAATCAGTTTGTCATTTTGATTAGCAGAGGTGAAATATACATCTGTTTTCATTGCGAGAGCTTAAAAACTTCCCTGAACAGCACAGACATCTCTATTTTCAATGAAAATGCACATTATGTAGCAAAACTTCAGAGCTTTTCTTTAGTTTTACTGCGTGCAGTCCCAGATCATCGTTCCTGATCCAAAAGCAATGGTTACATTTTCCTTGAGTCGAATGATTCTGTTCTCACAACAGCCCAGGTGCTTTTTCAGATGAAGTCAGAGAGATTACCTAAATGATGACTGGAATCCTTGCTGTGATTGAATCGGGGACTGTTGTTCCACGGAGATCGCTAAAACCCTTTTCCCCCCCCAGTTTTTCCTGACTTCTGAAAAGTAACTGATGTCCAAAAGGTTTGGCTCTTGGTAATTCAGCAATGAACCCAGTGAACAAGAGCATAGGGAAACGTGAATTGTACTCCTCTTTTTACATCTCCATGGCACATACTGTAGGCTTCTGTTTCCATAGAATGTTTCATTAGTATTAGATGTGAGGCAAAAATGTCTAAATAAGTCTGAATGCTGTAGTTCAGTATTCCATCATAGATGTAATATTGCAGTAGTGCCAGAAAGTTTTGGTAATAGGACAGGCAGTGTATTTTCCTGTAAAATATAACTTGAGACTATTTCTTCAAATATTCATTTTTGTCTTACAATTGGTCGTTATTTTGCCATTTGCAAATCCTGTCTACTATTAGTTAAGCAGATTACTGGAATAACCTGTCAGCCTGCTGCCAGCTTCTCTGTAAAGCATTTCAATGTGCTATGTAAGATTAAGTTTTCTATGTATTGTGACAACTTAGGAAATGTACATAAAAGGGAAAAAGCCAGCCTTTTTAGGATAGCTTATAAAGCCTAAAAGTTCTCTTAATTCAATTAGATAAGCCTTCTAGATAGGTTTCAGTAAACTGTTCTGGAGGAGTAAAATTGATTATACGAAAATAATTTTCTGTTCTTATATGAATGAGGAAAAATTGGTTCATCCCAATCCTAAAATGTTTTCTTTCAGCCCTTACTGATCACCCTAGAAATGCCAGATGTGACATTACCTGTCATATTTTAGGATACATACAGTCTTTAACTATACTTTCTGTATTTGGCATAGGACACTATGCCAGGGGTGAGCTGGATTGATGACCCTCTCTTATTAGTTTTTCTTTATAGTTTCTTAGGTGGCAGAATGCTACTGAGGCATCAGTCTGAAGGGAAAGGAATTTGAGTTTTCTTGTGTGCTGGCAGAGCTGGAACCTGTAGGATTCCCCTGTAGGCCACTGCCAGCTGAATTAATAGGTTTGCTGCTTGCAGTGTCACCTTCCTCTGTGAGAAACCAGGAAATGAGATACACATGTACATGCTCATTGCAGTCTCACTGCTCACCAGGTACCACTTTTTTTCCAGATTCCTCTTCCCTCTCTACTTCTTATCTCACTTCTGTCTCATTTTCCTGCTAGCTTTTGTCTTCCATACTTGTTCCTTGTTCCTTTTTGTCTCATTATCCTGATCAGCCATTTACAGGCTTCTTCCTGCAAGCAACAGATCTTTCTACTGGACAGCAATTCCTTTGTTCCATTCTAGTTATTCTTCAATTGCCTTTTATCTCTCTTTTCATTTGCACCCCAAGAAGCATATTCATCTCATTGTAATACCCCAGCTAATGCAAGTCTTAAGCCTGATTTGTCTTCATTTGAGTTAAGCAGATCCTCTATCTTTCTCTTGGAAGGGGACATGTCTGTAAAAAGAGTATTACTGGAGAAGGAGATAAGTTTCTGAGTTTCAGGTAAGTCCTGTCCTGTTCTGTAATGGCGGGACAGACTTCTAGTGTTTCACTTGGCGCTCAGATAAATTCCTGGATATTTAGCTTCTAAAAGAAAAAAAAATCAGAACTGAGAACATGATGAGTTTGTTAGATTGAAGCATTTATCCATAGTAAAAACAAACAAGAACTTGCTGGCACAGCGTGAGGTCCATATTTACCTTATGGATGTTACGATGTTTAGACATCTCATAGATGCTTTGAACCTGGTTATGTGCAATAGTTGGCATGGATTACTTTTGCAGTCAGCATGGATAAACAGACATTTTCAGAAGTCAGGTCATCTCTGTTATTGTAAGCATGTTTCAGAATCAGAAAATTCAGTATCTGCAAGAATGTTATGGTTATCACTAGGGCAAACCAGGAGTTAAGCTTAAGAAATGTTAGGATTTAAGAGAGAGAATACAAGCTCAAGCAACAGGATCGTGATTTTTTTGGATTGTGACTGTTCTTCCACAGGAACTGTTACTGATGAAATGGTTTTGAATCCAAACCTGTTTGTTATCCCTGGCAGGCAGCTTTGTGTTATTTCATATATAGGGGCTTTTTTTTAGGATTACTTCTCAGTGTATGATAGTCATATAAACCAGGCAGTTCCTTGGATACCTTGACTGTATCTTGTGGGGAAGTTGTGCTGGGTGTGTGAAGGGAGACTTCATAAGTCTGCAGAAATTTTTAAAAAATCAAAGAAGCCAAAAACAGCAAAAAAGACCACCCCATGATGAAATGATGGCACAAGAATTGAAATTTCTGATATAATTTCTGATACAGTAGTACCATCCACAAAAGGCTGCCCAGTTGGAAAGCCAAAGAAGAGTAAAAAGGCACAGTTAGAATATTTTGGCACTCTACAAACTTGAAATGTTTCAGGTTATCTTATACTTGTAGTGTATGCAGCTATTGAACTAGTAATAATTATTCTCTATTATACTAACGCGATTAATCATTTTACTGCATATTATTACTTATACTTTCATTAGAGTTCCTTTAGAGCTATATTTCTGGTTTAGCACTTACAGGTACTTAAATATATTTTTTATTTCAAAGTGTAAAAGAAACTAAGGTAATCACAGATGTGCTTCCATATTGTCCTTTTTTACGTCACTAACTGAAATGCAGTTAATATTTTTAATAAAGATAGAAGATATGTTTTAGAATCAGAAATGCTTTGTGGTAACCCCAGATATTCATGGCTTGCTCTGTGCTAGTCCTTTTGTCATACATGTTGCTAGTTTGTGTTTGCTGTGTTTACGGTGCAGCTAGAGTTTTTGGCCAACTGTCCACTATAAGCCCTGCAGTTCAACAGTTCCACAGTTAGGGTCTTGTGTATCTGCAGTGGTGAGTCATTTCTGCAGTTTGTCATTTTGAAAATGGATTTGCATTCAGAATTAACAACTTTCATCTGAAACCTCAGCCCTGGTCATGCAGGCAAGATTTGCAATGTTCTTTGATGGAGGGGGGCATTGGGAAGGTGTGCCTGGAGCTAACAACTGAACAGTTTCTTTTTGGCCCTGATGTTTTAGGGGTCTGCTACCATGTCTTTCTAGAAGGGGACTTCCACCCCCACGAACGACTGAGCAGCCAGTGATTAGGGGAAAACACCACGCTCGCTCCAGGTCGAGTGAGCAGGCTAGTGTCAGACCCTTATGCCCTGTACATCACCTAGCATCCGGAGGCTCGGCGCCACCCTCTCCACTTCTGACAAGGTTGCTATTATGTGTCCAGCATAGCTTTCATGTTCTGCCTCCAAGGTTTCAGTGTGGTGTGGTGCTTCTCTGAGCATACATGGCACGTTCACTCATTCCCGCACTGTAGATTATTCTCTCTTCATGATATTTATACTTCTCCCATATCCTTTATGCCATCTATCTTCACCATCCAGATGGTACTTCTTGCTGATGAACTTAAATAGTTATGCAACTTAAAAGACTGTGTCTTGTCCTTCCATTGTTGTGTTTTGTTCTGTATCCATATGAAAATTATCGAAGTATTTTTCTTAAACACTGTGCAGAAATCACATGTTCACACAGCTAACTCTGATCTTACAGGCTAAGAGAAAGTCAGTTGATCTACCTAGTGAAAGCCAAAAGTATTTTGAACTTGCACAAATGTGCTACTTTAAATTACAAATTATCTACTTGGGACTTGATAAACAGTGATTATCCACTATAGTGAGTGTGACATTACTGTAACTGGCAAGGGCGTTTCACAGTAAGCTCTCCTCAGCGATCTGCTGCTTCTCATCTTTGTTTTGCTTTCTTAAACCTTTTTCCCCAGTTATTATAGGTGCCCATACTTATTTTAAATGTTAGGGTTCCAGAGGCGTTTGATGTGTTACACTTCAAAATTGTATCTATGAATAAGACGTCAAGTAGCCAGGATGTTCTGAAACAGTGCTAGCTAGGCTTCAGCCAGAGTGGTTTAGGATATTTGCTTAGATATGAATATTAAAATTCTTTTGCATGTTGTGCATGCACACACAGATATTTGCACACACACAACCCCCCTCCCTTCCCCCACCCCAGTACAAAGGTTAAAGGCCTTTTTCCTTCTTTGAGTTCTGGGAAAAATCACAGGCTATCATTTGGGAATGGATACTTGCTGTCCAGTTCTGTGTGGCCTTGTGCAATCACTGCATCAGCTCAAAGGGAATACTAAACTTAATAAAACATAAAGTGGCATTTTATATTGCCTTGTACCAGCGCAGGAGAATGTATATAAATTGTGAGTCATAATCATAAATGGTTCTTAGAAAACTGCTTTTCATTCAATGGTTTTTCACTATTACTTTATTTAAAAAACCTCAAAATGACAAAGAAACCAAACCAGAAAAACCCCACAAATAAACAAATTAATTAAACAAACAGACAAACAAAAGGAAATAATTTCTTCATAGCTGAAGGTAGTTAGAGAAGTTAAACATGAGGCCTTATAAGTTGACTAGGTATCTAGACCTGAGTATGCACATATGGCATAGACCAAATGCAAAATTTTTCAAACCCATCTTCAGTACCTGCAACTTAATTTGTTTTTAAAATTCAGAATATAAAATGTCTCTTCATTTGCCTTATTTTGCTTTTATCTCAATTTCATTTGCAGAACACATCAACAAGGAAGTCCCACGCAGTCTCCTCCTGCAGACACCTCCTTCAGCAGTCGTAGGGGAAGACAGCTACCGCAAGTTCCAGTAAGAAGTGGCAGTATAGAGCAAGGTATCAAATAATGAGCTTGTGATAGCTCAAACTCTTTGATTTCTTACCTTTCTTTACTTTAAGTCTTCTTGCATAACTACATGTCCAATGCTATAATTCTACCAGTAAAGCAATAGAAGAGAATGAAAGCATCTTTGTAGTTCTGGAAATCCGGTGGAGTTTGACCGGTGGGTTATTACATGTGGTTTAATTGCCTTAATTTTCTAGCGCCCTTTTGTGTTTAAAATTTCTATTAGAGCTATGGTAGTTTCCAACACATCTAGTATGTTATCAGCAAAAAAAAAAAAAAAAAAAAAAAAGGAGAAAAAATTAAAAGGNAAAGATTTAAAGGAGTAAAGATTTTGAGTCTTACTTCTTATTTTGTGGTTTATATTTATTGTTTTGCATTATTAACATAGATTAATAATAAATGATAAATGTCACAGATCTGTTTTGCTTCTGGAGTTCATAGTTCAGTGACTAAAGAATGAAAATAATTACCATGGGAAATGTGAGCAAACAGGTCACCAGCCCTTTCTTGCTTAAGAATAAACTGATCAGGCATAGAGTGCTGCTCTTTTCTGAAAAAGACAATGATTATGGAAGATGTTTCTTGTATCCTAACATCAAATAAAGACGTACATTACTGTTTCCTTTTCTAGCAACATACTACATACAGAGTTGTTATGGTAAAATGAAGTGGCACAATGGATAGTATTTGTACATTCATGTTTTCTTCTGTGTTGAAAAAATCCCGTTTTCTCATTGACTACAAGCAACTGAGATTGCCACATTCTACAAGGTTTTCTTCTTTGTGGAAATTAAAGAAATGCTTATAATGATGAAATATTGTAGTGCATTACGGAACTGTTAGCAGATCACATTCTTGAGCAGATAAAGTTACTGACCATGACTACCTTATCATGACAGGTTACCAGTGAGGTTTTTGTGTATGATGACTTGCATTAATCTGAAATCAGTTTGCATTAATGTTAAGGCTTTGAGCTGTGATGGCATACAAGCCCCTCAATTAGTACATATAAAATGTACTCTTGTTTTATAAATGTGTTTATTTTGAATGACTAATATGCTGATATAAGTGCCTTTTATTAACTTTAAACTTTCTATTCAGGTCCTCTCATTTTGTAGTGAATCTAGTACTGTCTGAATTATAAACTAGTTACAAATTACATTCAGAGTTTCTATTTCTGCATATTAGCAAGTTGGGGGCTTTATAGGGAAATGTAATAAGTAATGAATTTCAACTTTATTTCATATTTCTACTTCAATTTCAGAACTTGGTACAATATATAATGATGAATCAGCTTTTAATTTAGTTTTAATTTGGTTTCCTTTGCATATTCATATATCATCTTTCCGCTGGTCTTGGTGCGTGAGAGTAAAATACCAGTTTATGTTTTGTTGAAGGCATTGGAAATGAATGTAGAACTTACGGTGAAAATGAGTAGAGATGGGATGTGTACAGAAGAGGAAAAAAAAATGAAAGCTGAGTAGAAGGCCAAAGCTACTCTAGGTTTATAATGTTGTTGATACTGTGAACACTTGTAAAGTGATGCCGTTTCAGTGAACTCTCGTTTACACTTGTGCTTAATATGCTTGCGCCTTATATATAAAATGTGCAAATAGGATGCGACGTGGTTTGCTCTGTTGTTATAAACGGTGCCGCCTGTGTCACTGTGGCTGTACTACAGCACATGGAAACAGTGGTTAAAGAGATTTCCTTCTCCACACAGTACTTTGGTTTCATCTGAGTGACTGACTTTGCTTCTGAAAGGGAGGTTTTCTTATTTTACCGACGTTTAATGCTCTGTTCAGGCTCAGAACGTATTTGCAGAGGAGTACTAAATTGAATAGATTTTAAAATATGTGTTTAAAGAATTTTGTTAGTATCTGTTGAAATACATATGCTAGTATGTCTAACAACACTACTGCAAGAAATTAAATTCAGTAAGGCCATAAGACCACAGTACTTACTCTGATTTACAGTACCAAATTTTAATATTAGTTTCACCTCTGTAATCCCTGTCAAATGAGTACCAGGGTGAAATATAGTGACCAGAAGTGATCTGACCTTAATGTAGCATTGAACTCCAAACATACTGAGTTTTCTGAAAGATTTGCATTAACTGTGCTTGGAACAGGAGTGTGTCCTTAATGGTTTAAATTCACAGTCGCCATAGATACAGATGATATCAAACTCTAGTGCGATAGCCAAATGTCATCGGAAGTATTTCAAAATGCATTTTCTTCCTATATTTTGCTGGTCATCTTGACATCATGTGTTTCAAGGAAAACCTATATGATATGCTGTGAAGTATCATTTTTATAGTAAAGTACTTCTTTACATTCCATACAAATCCTGTTGTTTCCTGAGGGTCAAATACTCATGTAAATATATATATATCTATGAATCTAAATATACACATATATACATTAAAGTCTTTTATACAAGGCATAGTGATTGCTGCAAAAAGATTGCATATTTGTGTATCAAGAATGGGCTTCTTATTTGTTCTTTTGCACGTTCAGGAGACATAGAAGAATCCAGTGAAGTAATTTTATTACTCTTTAAAGTTCTCACTATGGAACAAATAAGAGTTAATGAAGGAGCAAGAGACTGGTAGCAGTTTTCATACAGAGAAACAGAGGGATATTTTGACTACTAATCTTTAATCTGTAGTTATCAATTGTAAGTGATCATATCCATGCTAGTAAGGCTTGACTGATGTTGTATTTCAGACATTCCATTTTGTTGTGAAGTTTAAACTTGAACTAAAAAAACAGTTGTTTCCTTGTCTCTACCAAATGATGTTGTCTTAGTTACTACTCTGGTTGGCAATCTGAGAATCATAAAAATACAACTTCTGAGAAAACAAGGTAGTTTTACAAGATCCTGAATAATAGACATACTTTGTTTAAAAATAAAATCTCACAGAAGTAGTTGTTACAGAGAAGACCAAAGCAGTGATCCTTATTCCATTACAGAAACAGAGTTGGTACTACTGATCAGGAATGGAGAGACAACCTTAAATATAGACGAAAAGGTCAAGTTTAAGGATGAAAACCTTAAAACAGTGTTATAATTCACACTGGCAAAAAAAAAAACAAAAGGAAAAAAGAACAGGCTTCTTGGTGATTATGTTCTGAAGGGGTCAGCAACTCTGTGTAGCTTTAGAGTGGAGGAGAGGCATAGTTATTTTCACTTGAGACAATTCTAACTAAATAATAGCAATTTGAGGGCATGCAGACTTTAAAAAGTGGTTGCAGTTAAGATTGCAGACTTCTGTAAATTTTAGGCAATGTGATTTTTATTTTTATTACAGTCATATTCAAGGAAGATATAGTTGTATTTATTTCCTCTGCAACCCTGTCAACAGTATTTCTTAGAGTACAAGACGCATTGGGATGCTGTTGTATTGAAAGGTCTTCAGATGTTTCAATATTGAAAGTTAGTCCTGTATAGGTGTATCTGTATTTGTTTTCAAGACATCACAATTTAATAGTCATTTCCCTAACTTATGCTACTAAAGAAGTGGTTTTGATTTTTTTTTTTTTTTTGTATTAATGGATGATTTTATAAAAGGACCTAATGCTACGAAGATGTTTTGGCTCAGTGACTAAAGCAGTGAAATTCTAAGCCATGGTAAGGACAATGTGTATTCTCAATATGTCATTCTGTGCTGGGCTGTAAGAGATTTGCATCACTGGTCTTTTTATTTTCATCATGTTTGAGTGGAATCGTTAAGAGGCGTGGGGATTCTGCATTGACTTTGCTTTTCAGCTGTTTCTAGAAGAACTTTGTGATGTAGTTGCATGGTTTTTAAATTATACTTATGTATAAAGGATACCTCTGTGATCTTTACTCCATCTGTCCTCTGTCATTGCAGCTATCAAACATCACAGGAATTCTTGCTTGAGTATGATTTGAGGGTGGGTTTCTACACTTTTGCATAATGGTTGATCAATGTATTGATCAAGGAAGTGAATATGCCAGCAGATGTTAGTAGGGATTATATTAGGTAATCTAGCAAGTAAATAACAACAACAAAAAAGTATTACTGAAGTTTATGAACCAGCAATATAAATGTGCAGTGATTGTAGTATGGAAACAATATTTCAGGGCTAATTCGTGCAAAACAGCTCATACTCCCTCTATCTGCCTCCATTCGGGTCTTCACAGCATGGTTTCTTTTTCATAGCTTTGATAATGTAGTTTCCTATTTCAGAAGTCATATAATGAGAGTAAGGTTTGTGATGATAACAGTCTGTTTCCTTGTAAAGAACATCTGTAAACCTGACTGAAACAGTGTGGTTGTGTGTGTTTCCTGTGGCATCTGGTTACAGCAGTAGGGCTCATGTGGTGACACTGAGCAAAGCAAATGTGTGTCCAGCATTAGGTATTGCTGTATCTTAGCTCATGGTGGAAAAAGCTGCACGAGCTTTGTACAGTGCTTGTGTGGAAGGTGAAGTGCACGTGTGTGTGTGTGTGTGTGTGCTGCTGTTACCTGAGGGAGAACTACATGAAGACTCTGCTGGGGCTGAATGGGGATTACATGTATAAAGTTCATGTGTGTGATATTTGCACAACGGTAGTCATGTCACAGAGGAACAAAGTGTTTTGATGTCCAGTATTTTTTTCTTAACAAATAAGAATCGGAATTCCGTACAGAAAATCAGTATGTTGCCAAATAAGATGTTGAGTTGCAAATATCTTTTTATATTTAACCAACTTAAGATCCTAAAAAAAAGAAGTGCTAGTGAAAACAGTTCTGTGTATATGTATATGATCATTGAAGTGTTGTCGCAGTGAGAGTATGGTTGTGGTAATGGTAAAAGATGAAACCCTTTCAATCAATATTTTTTTTCAAATCTATCAGTACAAAAATTAAGTGGCAGAAGAAAAAGAATAAGTCATTTCAGTTTTAGATTTCAGTCTATCAGTGTTGTTTGTTTTGTCTCCATATTTCTGGTTTTATTTTTAAATTATTAGGTGGCACTGCATATTTTGAGGCAGCTTGTGGAATCTTTACTCATGCTGGAGAGTATTTTTCTTAGCACTGCTAACTTTTGCAAATGATTTCAAGCCTCATAATCTTTTAGTTTTCCTTAAAATCGGATTTTCAATAGTCCAGTGGTTATTGTGTATTATAGATTTCAGTTAGTAGAAAATAAGTTTGTAACACTCATTATTGCAGAAGAGGCTCCAGAACCTAAAATAGTGCTGTGTGGTTCAGAAGTAAGAGTGATATTTAAAGCAATTTTAAGATTTTTATGTCATTCATAAATTTGGGTAGGATGATACTTCTCTAGCAGAATACTTAAAGACTCCACAGTCTGGTTCTCTGTAACATCATTGTTCCTGTTAATTTTAAAGAAAAAGTCATAGGCTTTATTATTTGTCATGGTTTATCACTTTAATTTTCTACATTACTTTTACATATGCTGGAGTACTGCCTGCTGTACATGCCATTGTCACATGTAACACATTTCTTTATCTAACTTTAAATTTGCTGATTTCTTTTTCTGTTTCCATCATTCCGTGCATTTAATTCATTGAAGAGCAAGAGAATTTTAACTCTTCCACAAAAGGTAAATATTTATGTAATTTTTTACAAATGTTTGGCAACTGTTGATACTGCCTTTTCCCTCAATATACTCAATGTCAGTATATAGGTTTTATTTAACAGTGTTAGCATGCAAAAAGGTTGTTTCTCAAATATCTCCATGCTATCTGATGCCCCTCCAGAATCTGAAAATGGTTTCTCTTCTGATATTTCACGCTCCTATTGAAATGCAGTAAACTAGATTTAACAGGGCTAATCATGATATTTTATATGGCTCAAAAGGAGCTTGATTGAGGTAAAGTTTGCAGAAAAACTTAAAATTTTTGCTAAACTGTTCTTGAGTTCTGCACAGCGCGTGCTTCTAGTGATGCAGGCATGGTCCATGGCAGCTGTGAAGGATGTTTCCTAGGTGTGGGCTTAGGAAGAGTTGAAGGTGATAGTAGTCAGAAACTAAATTCTGTATGCAGAGAGATTCTGAAGAATGAGCTGTATTCTGTTTCCAATCAGTCTGATGTCATAAGGTTGCTCCTGTTGTAGGGCAGGTTTTTAGGAGAAGACATACAATGCTCACCTCCAATGAATTTGACCTCCCATGAATTCTCTGTGCCTGTGCTGATACCTGAGAATCGGTGAGATCAAACAACAGGTATCTAAGGCTGTCCCACAAAGTGAAAACTGTAGTCTGTTATGTCTCTCTTAAGGCCACATTGCAGAAAAGTCTAATTATTTTCCTTCTAGCTGAAAGTAGAAATTATATCAAAATGCAAATGAAGCTTGTAGAAAAAAGAAATTGAAAGAACACCCCACCCTTTTAATGTTAAAATCAAAATACTATGCTGCATAAACATCACTAGCACTGATTAATCTTTTCTAACCTAACTTTCCTGAGTCCTGCTCATCTTGGGAAATTCTGACCTGAATGCAGGCTTGGGTGGGTCACAGCCAAACTGTGAGTTGAACTTGAATCAAAGTATTTCCTGCCACTACTTTACTTTCTCAAGGGATGAATGATTAAGTAAAAATAAAGCAGCTGCTCCACTAGCTATGAACTCCAACATCCATGTCAAGCATACACAAGTATGTTTTCATGATAATGTTAAAAAGAGATGAAAAAGAAATACGTAACTTAGGTGTTAGCAATTACCTGTTATTTTTGCAGTGTTTAGAAAATACTATGAAATGTCTTAAGAAAATGCTGAGTGGTTGATTTTAAAAATTTATTTCTGTCTCAGTATTTATATTTCTCTCAAACAGGATGGTAGAAATCAATCTTACCTGTTTGTTGATTATGCCTCTGTCAAGATTTGGGCTGCAGTGGATGTTTTTTTGTTTAAAACAATGGACTTTATGCAGACAAACTAGACTGTCTGTAACAGGTTTGTAAAAGAGCTTGTTTCCACAAAATTTGGATGGATCTGGCCCAAGATTTGGGCATGTGTAGAAGGTGGTGGGATATTTACATGCACAGATTACTCTGGCTCAAGGGAGCTGATTACAGATGAAACCCAGAGGCTAAAAAGAACTGGGCAAAAGAGGAGCAGCAGGAAGAGTGAAGTGCTGGCAGATCTGGGGAACCATAAATATCTTAATTTGAGCTGAATGACACTAGTAGTCCACTGTCACTTCTGCCGAGAGGTAAAAAGAAGAGACAGTAGGTGAATTAGCGATGAGGATGGGGGAGTTACAGGAAATTATGTGGAAGGAAACATAAATATGAGGGAAAGCATATACTACAGAAGTGAACACTGACCAAATAAGTCAGCAACAAAGCAACCATCTGTTCCATGTAATCAGTGGAAAAGGTCGCTATAAAGTCTTCAGCAGATTTTGAAAATGCTGACTTTTTTTGCTGCCATCAGTGGTTTGTTTTGGATTTTTTTTTTTTTTTAAGAGATCTGTGTTTGTTTTCTTGTTTTTCCCTTTACATAGAAGCTTCTCTGTGGATCACCCCTGAAGCTCTTTGAGAAAGAACTGAATGTTGCATCAGCCAGTTCAGGTTTCCATATTGGCTTATCTCCCTTCTGGAGTAAGTTCTTAAGCTCAAAATGGCCACCATGCCTCTGTGTGTACTGAGAGATCCAAGCTCATCTCCCAGCTTGGAAATCTGCATGTGTGCCTTGGTCATGCCTTAATTATGACTGGGAGGAAGTGCAGAGCAGTATCAGCTCCCATGGAAAGGAAATCCATGCACACAAGCTTGAAGTAGCTACAGCAGGTTCTGGTCAGGCAGAGCGGGGTTCAGAGCCATCTCCCTCACTATGTGCATGTTGCCATTATTTTTTGAATTTGTTTATTCAAAGAAGTCGTAACAAGGTCTTCATCTTGGCAAAAATTTCATTTTTCAGTGTTACTTACCTTATATTTCAAAACATTTATCTGCTCATGATTTTGTGTGCTTTTTAAATTTCATGGTGGAGTTTGCTGTGAATTTTTAAAGCCATGAAACCTATTGCAAGGATATTTTGTGTGTGCATATTGCAAAGCTCATCCTGAAGGATCAATGGAAATGAACTAGAGACTCTCTGTATTATCTCTGAAATGGATCCTCCTTGTCCAACACCAGTGTGACTTCTCTTTTCTGTGCCACACAATCATCTCTGCACTAGAGGATTCTCCCATCCAAATCTCATTGCTGCTTTATTTCCCTGCCTTTGTTCTGCCTAGTTTTTTCAACTGCCACTTCTTAAACGAGATTTTTTTTTATTATTTCATATATAATTCTTCAAACCAGGTAATTTTTTTCCCCTGATTCCCATCCACAGAGCATCTAAGTTGCACAGACAAATGAGTCTCCTGGCTTTTGCTATATAGAAAGGCTGTGTACATACTTCTAGACTGCACTATGGCTGTGGCTGTTTGTCACTGTTTAACTTTTCTTCTTAATATGAAGACTGAAATTGAAGAATAGGTCAGACCTCTTGTCTTCTGGAATAAGTGCAGTTCTCTGCTCCCCTGCCTGAACCTGTTGGGTTTGCCCCAGAAACACTGTTATTATGAGATTTGTTTATGAGATAAATTTTCACTTCAACTTACTTTTCCATACTTTGTTAATTAAGAAATCTTTGTCTCATTTTAGACTTCTAGACTTTTTCTCTTAAAGTTTGCATCATAAAGGATGGATGTGTGATATATTTGGGAAAGCTGTCTGAAATCCTTATGCTAATTCCTTCTTGTTATGTAGCTTGCTCTGATGTTTAACAGTGCAGGTAAGACTTGGAGGTTTTCCAAGTCATACTGTTTGCCTTCACCTCCTCTTTCTGTCTTGACCATCTTGAACAAAAATACAAAGTGCCTCAAGAGAAAGTTCTGTGTTTCTTGCAGACTTCATCATTACAGAAAATGGTACAGCCAGTGCTAAGACATCTGTAGGTTTTCTGCTGTCTAGAAAACAACAGTGTGGTTATCAGTTTGAATCACAGGTAATGTCAGCAGTCATTCTGGCATTAAGCCCATACTTGGCTTTGAGCAAGAGCGTCCTTTAGAAAGGTATTTTCACTTAAAGACTGCAAGTGATGGAAATTTGCTCCTGTGCTTAACCACCTGATTTTTTAAACATATATCTTACTACTTATCTGACTTACCAACATGTGCCGGTGAAAGCACAATAAAGGACACTCTCACGCCTGCTAGGTTCAGCAGAAAGGAGGGAAAAGAGAGAGTTTATTTACATTTGACATGTTTTATAAGATTCTCAACTCCACAAGGGATTGGAGGACATGCCACTTCCTCCTCAATCCCACTGGAGAAGAAAGATGCTCATCAAACTTTCTTTTATCACAAAAGGAATGAAAAACAGAAAAGCCAGTTAAATAAACATCGGCTATTGTTTACATAAAACTGTGCAAAAATTCTTTTGACTCCAAGATTAAAACAGAAGGCTTAGCAAAAAACAGGACAACATCTACACTTTTTCGAAATGTATGAGGGGGTTCTTATTAGATGTTATTTACTGACAAGATGCACTGTTTTCCAAAATTTTCAGAATGTAGAATCTCTTTGATGAATGTTGCAATATGAAAGAGGCAGATATCTAAGGAGTTAAAGCTCAGGAATAAAAAAACTGGAGCTAGAAAGGCAGCTACAGCATTTTTGCTGTTCCTTGCTGTTCGTTATTGCTGCCTGAGGTACAATCATTATTTAAATGGTCCGATAAGTTTCCACATAAGTTTCATACATTATGCTGTCAGCCTAATAGATGGATGTTTAAGGCATCATGTCATTTGAGAAATTTTGCACATAGTATGGAGTTTAGACCCCCTTTGAAATCTTAGAGAACCTTAGACCTTAAAATTACTTCTGTTTCTTTTGCACTGGCCACTACTGTTAGTGCTGCTTTTGCAGCTCTCACTGATTTTCATAGGGTTGGTCTGTTGTTGATGCTAATGAAGGTTTAATTTCTTCTAAAGCAATATTTCTTGAATTGTTAGAATCATATTCATATTCTGTGGATAACAGAAATACGCCATATGAAACATTCTGTCTAGAAAAGTTTTCTTAAAGAAAAAAGGAAAACTTTGTCTGCCCTACTACATCTGATATATTAGAATAGTATATTGATTATTGTTGTGTTATTTTTTACATAATTGAAAAGGTAGCATATATTCTGAACATTTAGGATTCTAGCCAGTGCTAATTTCTTCCTCAGTTAAACAGCATTTAGGGGTTGAAACATGCCCATGGTAGTTTTCTGAGGATAGTAATAAAGATGAGGGCTGTCAACTCATTAGTGGCACCAGACATAACTCTGTAAATCTTAACATAGTGCTCATATATTAAAAGGAATATGACTAGCATATAAAATCCTGATAAACAGGTGAAGTCTTAGAAAAATTAAGTGGCTATCTCCTTTAAGAAAAAAACAACTGTTAGTCTCTCCTAATTTTCTTTGAGGATATATTGCAGGCTGAAAATGAGATCTGTAGCTATTTTCTTTAGTCTATTCCATGCCTCTTTCAAGTAGTTTCTTACAGACTTGCATATTTTAGATTACCCACAGTTTTATTGCTGAGTACAATGCTGTACAGTATGAAATAGTCCCTTTGGTCAGCTGGGGTCACCTGTCCCACCTTTTCCCTCTCACAGCCTCCTTGGGGGCAGAGGGAAGCCAGGACAGGGCAGGGGGCTGCAGCATGAGGAGCAGAGAAGGCCTTGGTGCTATACAAGCACCCCTCAGCAATTGCTGAAACACTGATGTGGTGTCAGCACTTAGTCACAACTGGAAGAACAGGCGGCTGTGAAGAAAACTGCCGCCATCCCAGGCAGACCCAGTACACCTGAGGTTACAGGAGTCAGACTGGTTTATAAACAGATTAATGGAATTGAAATATAGCATTTTGATTCCATTTATATGTCTGTCTTTTCTCTCCTGCATGGCTTGATGTTTATGTACATCATTGTTGTTAACCTTCACGTGGTTTATTAGTAGTAAAAGGTTTGGCTATAAAGTTGCACCCTTTATTTAAGCAGTCTGATCAATGAGTTCTCTTTTCTCAATTACTTCTACACTGATCGATCTCACATCTGAATCATCAGCTCTTAAAGAGATGAGAGTTACAGCTCTTTGAAGTGTGACTTCTGACACCAGAGAATAACACATTGACACAACTGATATTAATTGTAGTTGTACCACTATTTTGAGACACTTGTGGTAAATGTTTATTTTTTTATTCTAGGGCCACTCTAGAATTTAAAGGTCTTGGGATTACAGTCCTTTGATCTGTAAATTGCTGTGTAGTTCTGCCTCTCAAGACCTGCAGGAAAAACTCTGTAAATGTTGGTGTCCTAAAAGAAAGTAGATCCACATTTTTCTAAGCGGCACGCTAAGTTCTTGAAGTACCTTTTATGTCAATTTTTTGTTACCTGTGGTAACCAGCCGTGTTCAAGAAAGCAATGTGATCATATGGTGTTGTTACCTATGGTTGTTACAGTTTTGCTAATGTGCTTTTGCTCTCGTGTTAGACTTTTTTTTCTGCTTCTTGTGATTAACATGTAAAAGTTTTACCAGGCCACTGGTCAGGCAGATAAAATTTTCCATCACAGAACTGAGCTATGTTCAACATATGCTCAGATGGGCATGGTAAACAAAGCTGGAAAGAACACAGTTGGATTTTCTAGAGTAGTTTCATGCAACTGCATGCTTAGAAATAAATTCACAGCTAATTGGTGCTAAATTACATTCTATTTCATGCACAGAATCATATTTCTCCATTAGAGAATTTAGATTTACTTCACAGTCCTCAGTATTTGTTCTCATGTTCTTTGATATAATCATAAATATAAAGTCAAACCAGAACATAAACATGTTAAGCTTAAGCATTTAAACATAACAAAAATCAAGAATTACAGAATTAAGGTTGACTATTTACTCAATCTTGACTGAAGTAATAACCTCTGAAATAGCATTTCATCACATAATAGAATATTCTTTCTCAGGTATCACAGGTAATACAGGGTAACGTATCATATGTATTATTTAGTATAAGATACGGTTTACAGGGTAAAGGACCTAAAATTCACACGATGAAAGGGTTCTATTTTAGAGTAACTCTAATCTGTGCACCATACACATATAGGGCTAAATTTTTAAAGGGGTCTCATTTTTTCCTCTGATTTGTATTGTCAGTCTATTTCATGCATGTATGATAGGATTAAGATATGCATTTTTTACTTCCGTTCCTAATTGATATATCTTAATCCTTTCATATCTGTCCTTAAAATAAGAGGCCATCTTTAAAAATTTCACCTAAAGTGCTCAATTTTGCCTTCAGATACCTCCATGCAACTTCCATTGAAGTAATTGGAGCTGTGCCTGCATATCTGATGGTGGAACTGGACTCATTGCAATTAAGGTACACATTTACTGACATAATTAGTCATCTGGAATAATTGCTGGGCCCAGTGTGACATTCTGCATGTGCAGAATTTGCTAGATTGGACTCTGCATATGGGAGATTGAAGATTATGATAACTTTATTTTGTGCCTTAAATTTCTAGTTGTAGCAGAATTTTAATGTAGTTTGTTGTACTCAATTTTCTTATTTTTAAATAAGAAATGTGGAAGGAATTCGCCGTGATGCCTATGTATATTTTTTCATACCCAACCAGCACATAGACATGCTGTCATTTCCACGAGCATGTTACAAATGGTACGTTCAAGCACAATTGTGATTTGTGCAGTAGCTTATAGTTTAAAATATCCAATTCTGAGTGTACTGCCTTTTTTTTTTTTGGCCTTGTGTCTTTGTGCTGGCAAAGCACAGACAAGAAAAATAAATGTGTAAAGAATGCCACAGTGAACTAACAGCATAAAAGCCACACACGAGAACTTTAATACTTCTTAATTTAAAATACATAGCGTACTTACTTTCCAGTAATTTAAAATTCTCTGTGTTTTGTGATTGCAAGTTGATTCCATGCAGCTTTAATATAGGTGTCTCTCTCCCATCACTGATCTGGGGAGGGGCTCTTTGACTTATAAAATTAGTTGTTTTCAAGAGAGTAATATAAATCCATGGTTGACACAGAAGCAGAAGATTTTGTGGAGGTTGCCTCAAATAAAATTAAATATTTGACACATAAAAAATTCCGACTTAAAAGAAGTTGTTCTGGGATGTTATAACCTGTTAAACCACAATGAACATAGTGTATACTCCTGTGATTTAGAATAGTTACTGATAAATATTTGGGTCTAGTTCTAGAACTGTTAAAAAGTGCTGGTTTTCATAGTATTGATGTTACCTGTATTGCTTTGAATTTAAAATATTACCAATTTTCAGAATAGCAGAATATATAGTTCCCTCTGAAATTTATTCACTGCTACAAAGGTTAACTGACTTTGAGGAAGCCTTGGCTTTTACACCGCTCTTTCTGTTAGTGCAAGGTCGTCTGCCTGTGGCAGGCACAACCAATATTAGTTGCCCTAACTTGTTCAAATTGAAGAAGATGCTCTTTATAGCACCACAACTTCTTGAAGGTGTAAGATTTCTGTTTTTAGAGAAACACTGCCATATAGAAGTTGAAAATACAAGAAAAAATAATTTATTTGAAATAAAGGTGCCATGGCAGAGCAAAGTAGTGATTTTAAAGGACTTCTTGTTAAAAAAAAAACTACTAGAGCATTACTGTATTTTTGATAGGACTGGTTGAATGGAGAAATTATTTCTCTGAAATAGTCCTTGCTCTGTTAAACTGCTATGTTTCAAGATAGTAGGAGGAGTTAATTACTTTAAAAATAGATTTTAATACCTGTTTAATGCATTAGTTCTTAGAATGCTACTGTAATATTTTCTGCATTTAAACAAGCACATGCTTAGATGATCATGGATTTATGTCCCCTGCATCCAGAATATTTAACAGGTTTAAAATTTAGCCTGCCACCATTTTTTCACTCTTTTTGTATCTGTTGCACCAGCTTGATTATGTGTAGAAATTGGGATGTCTGCCCTTTTTCAGGTAAAGACTCTTGCAATGAAAGTGGTTGATTTCCTGACATTAGTGTTCCTTTGTTCTGTGTTTACACCCTGCTTGTTCTACATGTTTGTACATTTCTTTGTTTTGTTGAAATGGAAATAAGCTAAAATTGTTGCTAAACCATTTGTTTTTTTCCAAAAAATTTTCTCTATTTTTAATTGATTTTCATTGTGTGTTTTTGCAGCAAGCTTAGTAGTGGAGGAGCGAACGAGACAGATGAAAATGAAAGTGCACCGTTATAATCAGACATCAGGGTCTGGTTCTAGCCAAGAACATGAGCGTGAGCAATATACCAAGGTAAAGTCAGTAGTACTGGAATGATACTTTGGCTTGAAAATTGAAGGCATAAACTTGTTTATTTAAAATATTATATAACCTTCAAGAACACTGTATTTTAAAGTCTGACAGAAATGTCTGCAAGTAGTAGCTTTTTGGCATCATTTTTACCCCCATCTGATGTGCATTAGACTTAGTCTTTGACATCCTTTGACACCTAAAATGAATCTGTAAAAACCAAACTACTTAAAAACTAGTTCAGGAAAGAAAGATCCTTCAACAGCTGTTAAACAAAGACTTATCACCTCTAGTTTAGGAAGTCATCAGACTTCAAATCCCTGGAGTTTGGAAAAGTAGGCCATGGAAGAGTAGGTTGGCCCTTGTTGGTGTTTGATGTGTAGAGAGCTAGACAGACCTAGGCCCAATCTCATGCAGATATTCTCATATTTGTATAATTTTTTTGCATCCTAATAATGTCAGAGATAAAGTATTTCCTTTCTTGAGGTACCTACTGATTACTTTGATTTCCTTTTCTAATAAAAGCGTAGAGTTTCTGTGATAATGGAATATACTGAAATTACATTAACTAAATTATATAGAGGGATTTTTTTTCTTGATAAGTCTAAAATGATAACCCATAACTTTATAATTTAAACTGCATAGGCTTCTTAGCAAACTGCTGAAAATGTCTTGCACATCTGCACTGCTGCTTACAATTCAAGCTCTGAGGAGCTGGATGCTCCTGGAGATACAGGTTAAAATAATGTTAAGTGAGGTACTCATCTAAAGCATAATCCGAAATTTACTTAAGAATGGTTAAATAGGAAATTTGGCAGCTAACTTTTAATATCTAACAGATTTGAAAGATGGGTTCAAGATCTTGTTGCAGTTAAATATGCAGACAACTTTAATAAGAACTTAAATGAGCAGTTTTCAAAGGGAAGAGAAACAAGGCTTTAGGTCCTCAATGGTCAAATTTTGGGATATCAGTGCTATTAGTAAAACTCAACAGCTGGGATGGAAATTTCCAATTAGATCCTCTATCAGAAGCCTCCTGGGTTTGCTATTACCTTCAAGAGAGGTCCATTCAGGGCAAGAGGGTGAGATGCAGCATGTCCCTGTGGTACTTCCCAACCACTTAACATGTTAGAAAATATAGTCAAAATAGGGTTGAAAAAATTTTCAAGAGAGAGAGGTAATATGCAATCTGAGGACTTTTGCCGGGATAACTAAAGACCTTTGTTCAAAGTCAAAGGCTAGTTTTCTGATTTAGATTATATGTGCTTACAGATTGATCGAAATTTGTGTATTTATCATTCTGAAATGAATTTTTAATCCTAACCCTCTAATATTTATCATAATTTTTGCTCTCCAATATGCTTTTTGTATTTGATCAGTGTAGGTCCAATATATGATTGAATAGTAGTTAGAAAACATCAACCTGCAGTGTTACAAACTTCTCTTACCCTTAGAACCTTGAGTTTTCTAGGATCTTCTTTTGTTTTTAATACATGTGGAAATTAAACCAAAATTGAAAGCATGATGAGTACTAAATGAAAAGAATGCTGAAATTATTTTATCCAGAATTTTTTTCTAAAGGTATGGGGAAAATTTTGAAGAAGCAAATTCTCTGTCAGTTGTTATAAGAGAAATAATTTTGGAGTACCTTGTGTTCTGACAGGCATGTACTGTTTTCCATGCTAAAATGATAGTAAGAAAAATTGCCCTGGACTTGAAAACTTTAACTTTTAGTGTATTTTCTACATGATAATGGAATCCTAGATAAGGTGGTCCAACATAGAATTAGTTTTTAAGTGCTGAGAAGGAATTATATTAGTCCATTTTAACACTGTGATATTCAGTGATGTGGCAGTTTGCTTCATTTCACTATGGTGACAGTCATCACTTTTTAAGTGTTACCAAAGCAAACCCTATGCTACTGTCTTTCTCTACCATGAGAAAAGAGTGAAAGAGTCAAGAAAATAACCAAGACAGATGAAGATTTGGACAGATGTAATGAAAACGTAGTAAGTTATATCAGCAGGTCTGGTAAAGCTGATGACTTAGACTTTTAAGAACCAAAGACTGTACCCAATTTCTGCTGCCAAAATCTGTCAAAAATCTTTGAAAGCTGCAGAAACAAGGCTTACTTTAAATAAAAAAAAATAAAAATATTAAGTGAAAAAGAAATATTAACTGACTATTAAAGAAATAGGAATTGCAAGTAGAGTTTGTCCCTCTCTAACAGAAATGCTTCTTTCTTTCCCAAGTAGCAGTGTTTGCCCATTGCTCCAGAAAATAAATATACTTATTAGAAAAATTATACTGTGCTGCACATTTAGAAAATAATCCATTCTGCATTTCAAGCGATCAGCTCACATAGATTTGATTTTTCCAATATTTTAGCATTTGCAAATATGCTTGTTTTATTACGTTCAAAATTCTCTGAACCATTCAAAAATTTTCCTTCAGTATGGGACTGGATCATATTTGCAGTGGTTAATTATGCATATACAGAATAATTCCTGAAAATTGAATAAGTTTTCTTTTCCAGTGAAAGAAGCCCTTTTTTCCCCAGAGGTATCCTGTCCTTTGCAACTTCCAGTCCATTTCTGGTGCATTTTTTCCAGTTTTGTAATATTTCCCAGTCAGTTTCTCAATTTTCTAGTTTCAGTAAGCAAGCAATAGTTTTCCAAGCATGCACCATGCAGGTTTCTGGTTTGAACATCCATTAATGGATTTTGAATAGGCAACTGTCTGCCCTGCAACATTTGTATGTCTTCATGGCTGTTCCACTCTAGTTGTTTTGAGACTTTCACAGAGCTCACATCCTTATTTCCTTCCATTGCACTGGAAAGGCTCTATAATTTATGTGAGACAGTTAACTTCCGATAAGCTAAACAAAAAAAGAAATTTAAAAAACTGCCAGACCTCTGAGGAGTTGTCAAAATGGTTTAAAGAACTTTAAATATGTTTGCCTTCTTTCTTACATGTTGGTAAGGCTGTAGTGACTAGTGTACACATATTTTCACTGTTTCAGTGCTTGAGAGAATCAAAATATGGGTGACATAATTCCAGATTTGCACAGAGGCAAATTACAGTATAACTTAATTAGCCTTTTAATTCAAAATACAGTAAGCTTTTTTATTCCAGATGCCACACACAGAACACAAACACGATGCTTCTGCTGCTCCGGCTTTCCATTTTTTTGGAAGGTCTGTTTACTCGAGAGAGTTACTGATCAGAGCACCGTAGTATGTCTTTTAAAAGGATGTCACTCTATATTTAGATGCATTACTGACTTAAGACTGTATGTGATTGAAAAGCAACCAACATAAAAGTGTAATCAAGGCATTTATTCAGTGGCACTGTGGATTTAATTCAGCAGTTACTGTCTTAACTGTTATGTGTTAACAGATAATGTCTGAAGGAGGGGCTGGGTAGGATACTTGGGCTGATAGGAGGCTGATTATATTTAAGTTTTAAGTCATGCTGGGCAAGGCATTTAGGGCTATGCATAGAAAATGCTTTTGGACATAGATATGGTAAGTATCTTCTTTTGGTCTCCTTCACCAACCGTGAAGAAAAAATTCTGTACTACACGTCCTATTAAGATGGCAGTCACTCCACTGCTGGCTGGATTTCACAAAATGTAGTGAGTTCCATTCCTTTGGCCTGTGGGCTTCACTGCAGTTTCCTCATGGTTTTACTTGCTCATTTTTACTGTTCCCTGTTTGGAAGTTGAGCGGCATCCATAGTAGCTGGATACAATTATAGGAAGAGTTATTTAGAATCACTGGTGCTTAGTGGGCTCTGGACCATGGTGTGAGCTGCTCCTAAGACAGAAGCTGGTGGGAGTCAGTGATGAGTCCTGAACACCCCAAGGTGCCAACAGCTGGGCTGTGAACGCTGGCAGCATTCAGAGGGACCCTGTGTGAGCAATCATAAAACTCAAGGTGCTTTGTGCAGGATTCAGTGTTTTTTGACAAACTTCCTTGTTTGAGTATGGTGCCTCAAAAGACAGCTGCAATCTCAAGACTTGTGTAAGTCCCTGGATGAATATATGCATGTGGTCTGGATTTCTCTTTCCACATGGTAATGACCTGATCTTAATGGCCATTTTATTTTCTCATTTAATTTCCTTATTTTAAACACATAATGAGGTATATATTTGTCAAGGTTAGTCATCTGGGGCTTTTTTTGTAGTCAAAAGACAGTACACTCATTCAATTTTCAAAGATCTGAACTCTTGTATTCTTCATGGGTTTGGGAGTTAAATCTAGAAATATAAATACTTCTTAATATGGAAGATAATCCAATTATAATGCACTGTTAAATGACTTCTAAGATGTGCCTTATAATCAGTAAAATTGCTAACATTGTTAGTGATTAAGGATCTGTAAAATTATTTGTGAAGTGCACTCTTGGTTTATGTCTATGCTCTTCCCACTGATGTTAACATATCTTCAGTTCATCAAAACTCTTTTTTCTCCTTTTGCTGGTGTGCAAGAAGCAACAACTCCACAGGTGGTAAAATGAATGGAAGAAGTGCATGCTAGCTCTTTGTAGACTTCTATTTTTGTAGTGTAGGCAAGGACAGTGCAGATATTTTTGGCATTTGAAACTAGTTGCTATTAATGTTTAACAAAACAGACCTACTCTTTAGTAATTGCTATAGAAGTTACTGCAAACTTCAGCAACTCTCCTAATGTGATAAATAGTGCACCTTGGAAAAGAAATGTTACATAAGCTTTAAGATAACAGAGTTGAAAGAGAAGTGGTTGCACTGAAAATATGCTTCATTTTGAAGCTTCAAAATGATCTAATATTCAAATATAACATGTCAGGGAAATTTATTGCAAATATATGTGCAGTTATAAAGAGCAGCAGTTTTCTGCTTTACACTAGACCTGTATCATATTATTTTTGAGCCCAGTTGGAAACCTACAGGCATTACTTCATTGCAGATACCATGTAAGAGGATCTTAGCCCATGTTATTTTTCTTCTCAATGATACGTTCAGGTGTATTGCAACAGTAAAATATTCTTATTTTAATGAGCACTGCTTCATGGAAGAGTACTATTTACTTATCTCTGTGTTTGAAGGGAAAAAAGGTTAACTTCAAAATTGCTTTCATTTTGTTCATCTGTTAGCTGAGATGACTGTCAGATTGTATCAGAGGTAGGTAGGAAATCGGTAGGAAAACTTGTATGCCTCCTTAGAGGTTGGTGAATTAATTAGAAGCAGCAGGTATAGGAAGGAAAAGCTAAATCCAGAATTAGCAGTAGTAAAATGTAAACTATGTAGCACTCAGCATTCGTTTTCACCATCACTATTTTTTGTGCTAATCTCTATTTCTTTGAAG
Organism: Platysteira castanea; assembly: GCA_013397175.1. Lineage (NCBI taxonomy): Eukaryota > Metazoa > Chordata > Aves > Passeriformes > Platysteira > Platysteira castanea. The sequence goes on from VYXC01005992.1 coordinate 1,224,679, forward strand.
GGAAATGTTTTCAGTTTCTTGGGTATCACAGCCCTGGCATACAGTATAAAGGGGTAGGAAAAGCTCAGCCGTGCCATGAAAATCTCATTTAGGAAGGGATGCTCTATGTTTTCTGCAGTAGCTGTGTGATTGCAATACAAGGCAAGTAGAAGACATGGATTCAGTTTTTTCTTCATATCCCGTGTCACTGTAAAATTCTCTGTTTACCAACATATGAAAAACTGTCCTTTAAGCCAGTCTGCTATGTACAAAACAATTCAATTTTTCAGACTGCTGGACTGTAGGGAGCAAAACAGAGTGAGGATATCTTTATAGCCCCCCCTTACAGGGGATGATACTTGGGCTGAAGGCCTCTGCACCAATAAATGATTTCATATTGACACTAAACAGTCAGTTGATGAGGCTGAATCTCTAAAGAGCCACTGATACACAAACTGGGATTTCTAATGAAACACAAACTGGGACTTCCAACTTCTCTCCCAGTATTCTAACCCGTAAGCTCCACAACTATGCTTGATGCTTTCTCTCTCCCCCTCCTCCCCATCTTCCCAGCCCATATAGATACCCCATGAAAGGTGGAGCAAATTCAGTACAAGTGAAAGAGAGGATCTTCTTCATGCCATACACAGTCCACCTGTTGAATCATAAATTGACTGCTAAACAGCCAGATTCAGGTGTGGCTTGGAACAAAGGCCACCAGCCTATACCTCCCCTAATAATTAGAAGAAAGGCTTCCAGCAGGACAGCTTCCAGAAGTCACTGCATCTGGCCTTGATGTTTCTCTTGATGGGGGACTCTGCCCTCTCCAGCAGCATGTCATGGTTGCTCAGGAACCACCTAGGTCTTCTACCATTGCAGATTCAATGTATGCACTTTCAAACCAGAGGGCACAAAGAGAATGTGGACTTTTTGGTGAGGAAGAGAAATAATTGGACATTATAATGGCATAGGGAAGAAGTCAGATTGTCTTGGGCAAATACAAACAAAATATGGAGGTATTTCTGAGACAGTCTGTTACCATGCTTAAGAAACCCCATGCATTTGAGAGAGATTGCTTGGTTATATTTTAAACAAGGTATTATTAAAACCTCAGCTACAAAGGAATAATTTCTAGGTATAATTTAAATAAATGGGATGGATGAAATCCTCATTTCACCAAAGTCAACATAAATTTTATTATTTAATGGGATGATTTTGCAGATTGCAAATCTGTTTAACTTAACAGAACGCCAGATCATTCCATGTGTCCAGGTGGTTTTCATATTTTTACATGTCTCATTTAGAGTAGCTTGAAAGATTCGTTAGGAATTCTTAAGGAATTTTTTATGAAACATCAAGAGTGTCTTGGGACTGGGGCAGTTTAACCTGCACTGGAGGGAATTACCCATTCAGTTTCCCAGCCTCTGAATATTTAGCCTAAGTAAAAAGTTTTCAAACTTGTATTCTTGCTTTGAATATTTTTTTACACTTTAGAAGAAAAATATGATCTCTTATTACGAAATAGATCTAATAAGAATTAGTATGCTTTGTGTTTCCATTTTGGAGTTTCAGCTTTATCTTGCAGTCCGAAGGAGAGCAAGCAGCAAAATTATTTAACAGACTCTACAAGCCATTAAGGAAAGGTGATCTGAATAAACATACTGGCATAGTCTCACCTTAACCCCATTGGGCATTTATATTCGGTAAAGTCACAACAAGCCACTTGTAAAGAAAACCTCCCAATAAATTCTCATTGTAGTTGAAAATATTTTTGAGTATCAGAGTACTTGAGTCCTTTCTGTTACCCACTTTCTTAAAGTTACCTTTAATAAACGAGAGCTTTGTCTGCTGGTGATGTTTTTACTCAGCCACTGCGAGGTCTTCACAGGGTACTGCTAAGAATTTTTGCTAAGCAGTGTTCTAATGCACACCTGAAAAACACACTGAGACTGTAAATTTATATAACCTCCATTTGTCCTGCAGATTTCTATATTTACAGTTGGTGCTGAGAATTTATTCCTTCCCCTTCTCTACTCATATTAACTTCCTCATTTTATCTTCAATGTTTTACCAAGAGGTTTCCAAGTCTGCACCAGCATAGTTGCTGAAAGGCACAGGAGCAAGAGAAGATAAACCTGACTTTAGGAAAAGAGACCTGATACATTCATCTGTACCAACTCAAGCTTGTGTTTGCCAGGTTTTTGAAATTAAGTCATGGCATTTGCTGAGTGACTCAGCCAGCAACCCAGTGCCTAGATGGAGTTCGGATATTCGCAGACAGTCACAGATCTGTGTATGATTAATAAATAAACTTTTATGACTTGCAGTTTTACAGAGCACAGATCTGTGAAATGAACTCCCTAGAGTGTCATGTTGAAAACTGCCTAGTTCTCCTATGTGTTAATAGTTTTCCTGTAATATACCCTGGGAAGTATGCCACTGTTTTAGTTGCTTTCCAGCCAAGAGTACCTTCCTCTTGACAGTGAGTTTTAGTTTTGTGAGCCTGACAATTATTTGGTCCTCATATCTGTATGAGGGAAGATTTAGGTAAGTGTGACATTGCTAGGACTCAAGGTTCCTTTTGTACCTGTCTGACTAATGATATGAGCAATAAGAGCATTATGCAGTAGGTGGTGTGGTGTCACAGTTGATTTTAAAAGTGAAGTAATTTCTACTCCTGTCCACATATTCCCCGTGCTGGGTCTTCTTCTAGTTCTTATGCATGTGCAGATAGGTGGAAACGCAACTAGACAGGGGAACTGATCTGCCTGGAAACAAATACTGTATTTGCTGATCTAGCTTTCTGCCTAACTAGTCCTCTAGCATCACAATACAAAGAGATGTTTTGAGATAGAAAATGTACTTTTTTTCTTTTTTTAGAGAACTTTGGAACTGAAATCAGTCCTTAATAGCTTCATGTAGCATTACATTTCATTCAGGCTCATATGCAATTTTATGTGCAGGTATTTAATAGCATATATTTTTAATATTTTAAAAATTTTTAAAAGAGTCTGTAACCAAATGGGTGATATGCATGTGCTTGAGATGTCTGTCTGCTGCATAAATATTTCATTATTGTAGGTCTAGTGTGCTAAAGAACCAGCAGCCTATTTAATTTCCAATGCTGTATTTTATTCCAAGTATCTTCTTTAGTCCATAAATAACATTTGATTTCTGCACTAGACATAAAGGCATTATTTAACATAGACATTTCTTTTAATTTCATTCAATTTTGTTATATCTAGAAGCAGAAAGAGAATTGTTGTACTTAGGTCATTTGTTGTCTCAATGAATGCATTCTGTTTTGATGAGACTCCTCACCCTTTCTTTTCTTGATCTCTAGTATAATATACAAACAGATCAGTACAGAAGTTGTGATAACGTCTCTGCCAAATCATCAGATAGTGATGTCAGTGATGTGTCAGCCATTTCCCGAACCAGCAGTGCCTCTCGCCTCAGCAGCACAAGTTTTATGTCAGAGCAATCTGAGCGCCCTCGGGGCAGGATCAGGTGAGTTCTCCATGCAGCTTCAATTGCATCACACTCCCTCCTTCACTGAGTTCCAGAATACAACCAGAAAGTCTTGAAGCTAGATAACCACAACATAAGAATTGGTGAAAAATGTTATGCACATATAAACTGTCTTCCATTACTGGCCTAAGATGACAATATTTTTCCAGCTGTGCATCTAAAACAGAAAGCAAACTTCTCATGAGGATATGGTAGATTAATGTATTTATGGCCAGTGGAACACAGGCTGTCCTCTCACTGTTGGCTAAGAATCATGTAATCAATAAGTCAGTAAGGTATTACAGCAGAAATATTACTAGATTTTTTAGGTAAAACTTTTTTTTTTCATAAAAGCTTGGGTTTTCTTTCTCAAAGTATTTTTCCTTATCTACCTACCTTTATTTTACTGGTTTTGTGTATATGATAAATTACTAGATTTTAAACTATTATTCATATAATAATTTTTATATCTCTGGTTCGAAAGTAGTTTAATTCATTTGCATTATCAATAATCAAATACATCTTTCATCCTTGATACTAATCTATTCTGGGGTTAGGGCTTTTTTAGATGCACAGATTGGTTTTTGTTTTCATTTAACTTGATGACAAAACTCCCAGCAACTATAATGGCTGTAGGATTGGCTTGGTACTCTTTGATTACATCTGCCAGTTTCTGAACTCTCAAACATTTGACTTTAAGTTTTATAAAACACAAGAAGAATTATGAACTATAAAAAAAGCTATCCCTCCTAGGAAATCTGCCTGATATAAGTCTGGAAGGCATAATTTACCACTCAGAACACTTCTAGACAGACTCAGTGTCTGAGAAGATCAGCTGCAAGAGTTTGGTATGTTTATACAACAGGAAGGGATGTGAGGGAAACTCAGAAACTGGGCTCTATGTTTGAGCTAGATCCACCTCATTTTCTTTTTAAGGAATGTTCACAAGGGTATTTAAAGTCATATTTCAGATTGGTGGAGGTATAACCTGACAGCTGCAGTAATCCACAGTCCAGCAGAACACTGCAGTAAATGTATTTAAAGTAATTTCAATTCATGTCTTTAAATACTGCATTTCACTGTCTTAGCTTTTCAGTATTTGACCCTTACAAAGGGCTTTAGTCATACCAAAATACCTTATTTCATAGATATAGAATTTTTCTTAGCTAGGCCCTCTCACAGTGTCTTTGTCAGGTTCGACAAAATAGGATTTTTTTCCTAACAGAGGCCTAACAGATTTTATCAGAACTTTTCCTTGCGTTCAGAATGTGTGATCACAAATGCCAGAGCCAGGAGAACCAGTAACCTTATGTGAGCTTGGAAAGGGTGAAACCTGGGGCCAAATCCTCAACCTCTGCCACTCTTAGGAGCAGCAGAGCACTTTGTGTGCAGGACTGCGGGACCTCGTATACAAAACCAAGTGTCTGCAGTAGGAGTTGCAGTTCAGCTTCACTCTAGACCAGTAAAGTGAGATGTAGTTGGAATTCAGATACCTTTCCTTTCTGATACTGTCCACAGAATCCATACCTCAGAAATTAGACACTTTATGCTTGCTTGCTTTAATCTTCTCTAAATTCAGGTAGTACTTCCATAGTGAACAAAATGTATAGTAGTAACATACAATGCAGTTCCTTCAGTAGAAATATGAGGAAGAAGTTAAAAGATTGGGGAAAGGGTTTATTGTATTAGGAACAACCTTTTTCATCTTGAGATTCATGCAGTGTAACTCCAGCCTTAAAAGCTATGTATCTTCAGTGGAATTCACATAAAAAATAGGTTTTTATTAAATTATTTTTCTAGCTTACCTAAGCCACCAATAAAAAAAAAAAGAAAACACCTATTATCTTGGATGGCTTACCTCATCTTTCAGACAGATGTCAAAGACAGGGGAATTATCCTTTTCTAGCATTAATTGTTGAAGAAACCCTAGATGACTTGTTTAGATTATTGTCTTTAATATTTGACATCTAAAATTAGATTAAATGGATTCTTTCTCTAAATTAAAATTGTTTCTTTAAGGTCAAGGAATTAGAAGTTTTAAGTTCAAGTTGGATTAGTAATTTGAAATTCAGATTTTATTTTTGCCTCCAAAGACCCCAGCATTAGCATATATTAAACAGGATGGGATGGGATGGTTGAGCAGGAGGGTCAAGGAAAAAAGCATTTTTTGTCTTCCTGATTTTTGTCTTACTGAAACCATATATCCAGCATAGTCTTCATTTTAGAAGCGTGTCAGGCCAGTGGCCATGGCAACTGTGTGAGTGTAATGTTAAGGACAAAGTTTGTTGAACTGCCTTTTTTATGCACTTACTTGTGTTCTCCAGGTACATTGTAGAGATGAACCTAGTAAGCCTGTAGAGACTCAAAGGAGGTGGCTCAGTTCTAGCCATTTCACTAAACTAAATCTACATTTCACTGGAACTAAATTCAACAAGTATCCTTAGGTACCTTTTGTATCCAGACAGAAAAAAAAAAAAACCAAATTCAAAATACACAAGCAGGATTTCTGGTCTGCATCATCTTTAGAAAGGGTGACTGGATCTCTTTCTCCACTGAGCAGAGAAAACTTATTCCTAGGGCTACTGACCAGCAAGCAGAGTTAATTAAATTAAATGGAGAAACATGGTTGAAGAGTAGTCTTCAACTATTCTTGATTAGTTGATTAGGGGTTCAGATTAGTGACCTGAAGTGAAATGATGCTCCTCTAACATTTCTGTATGAGCTAAAAATCACTGGCTATTTATTCATATGGAGAGTTGTGGTGCCAAATTTCTGAATGTGAAGTGTGCCAGTTTAGGACAGAAGCAGTTTTAGTAAATGCTGTTAGTCAGTATAATCCCATCATGCCTCATATTAATGCATCTCTGAAAAGGGTTATAAATCAAACTCCTAGACATATGAGAATACAAGGTACTGTCCTCTATAGGGCCATCATTGAGAAAGTAATGTAATTTGGTACAAATTGTCATTGTTTCTAAATGTCAGAAGGACTGAGCTTTCAGTCATAGTGAGAGTGTTTATATCCACTGACTTCATCACCAGTTCTACCAGCACAAACTGATTTCTGACCATTTCTCCCAAATCCAAATGGAGGAAGATCCTTTAAAAAATATCTAGATAATCCCTTTCCCATATTAATCTAGGCAGAACTGGTGTCTTTCTCTACTCCCTCAATTTTGAATTTTGAGACAATATATTCTATATTGTCCTGTTTATAAATAGTTATTTCTTTGCTCAAGAAGCAAAGATTTTAAAACCTGAAAGGACATCTCTTTTTCTTGTGGCTCTGAAGTCTGTGGGTATTAGCTAGAAGAGAAGATAATTTATGGGGGTTTTTTTTGGCAATTTTGAATTTTAATCATTAACTGCTTCAGTTACATTACTGAAAATACACTGTGCTTTTAATAATATAAAGCATTTATAGAATGAAATGCTATCTGAACAGCAAGCATCAAACCATTTGATGGAGAAAAACACAAATACTGTACATATTAGTTGAATAGTTAGATAACACTCAAGCTCTTTTTTGGGACAAAACTCCTAAATTTAAATTTTTGTAGAGTTAGGAAGTTAGAGCATGTTGAAGAAGTTCATTGCACAGAAAGAAGGAAATCAAATCTACCCTTTCCTGTAATAAATGACAAGACCATGTTTAAACCTTTTACAGTAGAACACTAAATTTATTCTTACAGTATATTTGCAACTGAATTGCCTGTCAGAAAGCTGTGACATAGCATGTATAGAAAATACTAGTAGTTAATCTTCAGTCTGGAGATTTTGTTGATTAACACTTCTAATAGGTTGTGAGAGGAAATTATGATTGATGCAAGTTCTAAATATAAGTATATAAAATAGCTTCTTCCTTTCTAATTTGTTTAGCATTTTCAGGTATGTGTTTTACCAAATGGCTTTGCATGGATAAGTTACTCTGTATATGAAATCATTCCAAACATCTTTCTTATTAGCATCCTGGGTAACTGCCATGCTCTCTAGTTGGAAGTGCAAAAAAAAAATACCTGGAATGCTTGGTGTGCGAACAAAATGTTCTGGGACTTTTGAATCAGAATCAGATTTGTGAATTTGGAGCTTGTGTATTTGATGAGTGAAGCCTAATTGCCAGCCCTTCTTTACGGAGGTTTGCTTTCATCAATCATGTTCTTTACGCATTCATAATACAGTCAAGCAGTACTTTGTGCCTGCTTATGTTGGAGAATTTACTGTGTATGTCTCTGAAACATTTCTCACGTCCTAAATGAAGCAGAAGGAAATTTTTTCATGGTATAATGCGAGTGATTGATAAGAAAGAACCCATGATGATTAATCAGCACCATACGGGCTTGATCAGACAAGAAAGGACATTTGCTGACTTAATTAAAAATTATGCCAGATCATGTCATTTGTAGCCTGCTTATGCCAAGATACCTGGGCTTCTTGGTGCTGTTAAGTAGGGAACTGTCATGTATAGTAAATATGAGGTGGAGGCTTCTGTTTTGGATGAATAACAAGCCATCATAAGGTGTTTCACTTAAATCTGATTTAATAAAATCTGCTAAATTTATGAAAGACTAAGTAACTATTTTTAAGGTAAATTTGTCTCAGTGTATCTGGATTTCAAACAAATTGCCCCTGCATTAGGGATATTATTGTTATCCCTCCTTTTAAATTTGAAAACCGCATCTTCATTAAGAATTATATTTTTATCTTGATCAATGTGTGATATAATATCATTATGTCTGTGCCAAATTTTAATCTGTTTTTACATGCTTTTCTTAATTGAATGCTTAACTGTAATTAAAATATTCTATATGAGCTTATCAAGGAAAGAGGATAATGTAATGGGTTGTAACAGTGGATTTAAACCAGCTCTAATTTATTTCACATATTATGCCATGGCACTGCATGGCTTGCATCACAAACTCATATATGCTTTTTGGGATTCATGTTCTCTGTAATGAAGTTTGTTCTGTCAGACTCAATTTGACAAACATTTTCTTCCCTGATTTCCAGAACAGAACATAAAACTTGCATGTAGCTGTTGTTCTTTCAGTATTTGGCTCTAGTACACTTGAGCTTTAAAACAGGAACGATGGAGTAGAGAAATGATGATTCATGATCAAGTGAGGAAATGGTTGACGGGTTGATAGGCAATGGGTGCAGAGGGATGGAGACAGCCAGGACCTCATAAACAACAAAACAGGGCAGGAAGGAGCCACCCAAAGTGTATACACATGAAAAAGGATGCAGTCGAGAGAAGACAATTTAGGGAAAGCTCTCATACCTTTTCTGGGAAATCAGCACAAGTGTATGGCTCTCCGGATGGCCTGTGCTCTAATGCATGGGGAACAAACGAGGAATTAGAGGTTTGTTGTGCAGCTGCAGGGCTACGTTCTCATCATGATCACAGGGAACTGGTGGGATAGCTCGTATTACTGGAGTGCTGCCATCCATGGAAGCACAGGGCAGGATAGCAAAGGAGTGATAGCAAGGAAGCATAGCAAGTCCTTTGTGTGAGAGAGCAGAATATGCAGGGAGCTCTGCCTAGAGATGGGTGGTGCATCAGCTGAGAGTTTATAGGTTAGAATTAGAGGCCCAACCAATCTCATGATATTGTGGGTGTCTGCTATGGACTTCCTGATCAGGAAAAAGAATTAGATGAAGGCTACTCCACTTTTCCAGTTGTGGGTTCTGGTTTTCATGGAGAACTTAAACCATCCTGGTATCTGCTGGTAGAGCAGTGCAGTAGGGCACAAGTAATCCAGGAGGTTTCTGTAGTGCACTTATGACCAGAGGAAAACTCTGGAGCAAGGACTCAGCAGAGGATGATCAGATCAAGGAACAGTTAAATAAACTGGACACATACAAGTTATTGGCACATGACAAGGTGTACCCATGAGTACTAAATGAGCTGGTGTTGACTGTTGTCTTTGCAAGGCCACTCAATAGTCTTTGGAACATGGTAGTCAGGGGATGTTCTTGAGGACTGGAACAAATAAATCATCACTACTATCTTGAAGAAGGGAAAGTGATCCTGGAAACTATAGGCCTGTCAGCCTTACCTCGACCTCTGGGTAGGTGGTGAAGGAAATAATCCTGGAAATTACTTCCAAACATATGTGTAGAACAAGGGGGTGATTCTGGATAGTCAGCATGAATTTACAAAGGGCAAATGAAGCCTGACCAGCCCGATAGCCTTCTTTCATTAGCTGATGGTTGGGAGCAGAATATCAGATGTTCTCGATCTTGTCTTTAGTAAGATTTTCAGCACCCTCTTCTAAAACACCCTCATAGACACACTGAGGAAGTACAGCCTAAGTAAGTAAACAGTGAAGCAGATTGGAAACTGGCTGAATGGCAGGCTCAGGGGATTGTGACCTGTGACACGAAGTCCAGCTGGAGGCAAATCACTTGTGGTGTATGCCTGGGGTCAATATTATGGCAGTACTGTTTAACATCTTCATCAGTGTTTGGAATGATGGGGCAGAATGCTCCCTTGGCAGGTTTGCAGACAACAGAAAACTGATAGGAATAGTTGATATAATAAGGTAATGTGACACTGTTTGGAGGGACCTCAACAGGATGGAGAAATGGGCCATTAGGAACCTCATTAAGTTCAACAAAAGAAATGAAAAATCCTGCAGCTGGGGAGGAGTAACCCCATGTGCCATTGCACGCTGGGGGCTCACCACTGGAGAACTCAGTTTTGCAGCTGGAAAGCAGCTTTTCAGGAAAGACCCCAGTATGTTTGTGGATGCTAAGATGAACCTGAGCCAATAATGCCTCCTTGCATTAAAGAAGACCAACACCATCCTGGGCTGCATTAGGAAGAGTGTTGCCAGCAAGCTGAGGAATGTGATCCTTACCCCTCAGTCGAGCTGAGTAGCTCTAGTGAGACACATCTGGAGTTTGAAGTCCAGTGCTGGGCTCCCAGTACAAGAGACATGGACTACTGCAGCATGTCCAGCAAGGGGCCATGAAGATGGTGAAGGATTTGGAGTGTCTGTCATACAAGGAGAGGCCGAGAGACCTGAATGTTCACCCTGGAGTAGAGAAGGCTCAAGGGAGATCTTACCAATGTGCACAAATGCCTGCTGAGAGGGACTGGAGAAGAAAAGACCAGAATCATCTGTGAGAGGATGAGCACAAACTGAAATAAGGCAAATCGCACTGAAACATGAGAAAAACATTTTTTCTGCAAAATTTATTGAACACTGGAACAGGTGGTGCAGAGATTTTGCACGGTCCCAATATCTGGGGATATCCAAACCCCAAGTAGATATGGCCCTGAGCAACCTGCTATCAGCCCTGCAGTATGCAAGAGAGTTGGACTATTCAATCTCCAAAAGTGTCCTCCAGTCTCAACAGTTCTGTGACTCTCTTTCAGATTTTCATTTCATGCAGCTTATTATCCTGTTCTCTTGCACAAAATGCTCAGTGTCTTTAGTTTGGAGCCAGGTGAAGTAACTGGAGGTTTGCCATCTCACTGAGGACAAACAGCAGCACTGAGCTGCAGATCTCTCAAGGTGATGTAGCCAGAGGCCACTCTGTGGATTGGAAATAGATTTTCTCCCACTGGTTTTCCATCTCCCACATAGTACACTGGAGCTAGTTTGATACAATTTATAGTGGTGAGGGGCTAGAGAGAGTCTGAAGGGTCTTCTGACCTCTTCTCAGGCTTCCCAATTGTGCTGTTTGTTACATCATAAATGTATGTGATGTGACTGGTGCAATACAGTGGTTCAGGCCTTCCCCCACCCTCTCTTTAGACCAGGGCTGCATCCATCCTTCTCAGCACACTGATTCACTAAAATGCAGCAGTACTGCACCACAGGGCCAGCTGAGAAAAGTTTAACTTCATGTCAAAACACTGGAGGAAAACAATACACCAAGGTTTTTCATGCATTTGATGAGACCGAGGTCTTTGTTGAAATAAAGAAACCCGCTCATTTCATGTTAATTACAAAATTAATTAAAGCCTTTATATTGAATTTGTGCTACAGTGACTGAGGGTATAATCAAGATACTTTACTCATGAAAAAAATGAAATGTAAAATCTTTTAATCATTGCTATAAATACTGCAAACAGAACTAGTGGAGGCAACAGCAGAAGAACACTAAAGCTTATTCATCAATAAAAGTAAATCACCTGGAAAATGGAAACAAATTCACAAGTAATTTCAGACTGCCTTTGTGGGGGATAGTCACTATGCCCCACTCATTTTCTAAACTTGGGAGAAGGTCCTGAAAATATGTGGAGTATAACAGGTTTTTTGTACTATGCCTAAGTCTGATCCTATATTTCTTAACAAACCAATGTAAGGTGAAGTTCACATTATATAAAGAAAGGATTGAGCTATATAAATATGGAGCTATATAAATGCTGGAGCCTAGCATAAGAGAGATCTGTTTGTGTATACTGGGTAAAATTGGGTATTCCTGGGGTTTATAGCTCTCATTACTGGTATTCTGTATAAAAATAAATGTTATTTTAATTATTCAAGATGTTATCAACCCAGACCCTTGTCTGGAAAAGGACACATCATGTCCTTGGAATCAAGGTGGTTCCTCATTCTCAGATTCTGAGAGCCTTCAGGATGTCATGCTAGAAGACATAGTAGATCATCTTGTGTGCTGTATGTGCTGTGGCACTGCCAAGCAGATGAAAAAAACCCAAACTCTGGCATGCCTCATGCATGCCATGCTGTGTGCCATCAAGTGATAATCATCACAGTGCTCTGGCAGAGTGCTGAGCTGGGTCTCTTGCTCTGAAGTAGATATATGCTCAGGAGTCAGCAATATATGAAGAGCTAGATCCTATCGACCACAAATCTCCACAGCTACACAAGCGGTGGTGTGGCACTGTCAGTCTGCATCATGTTGAAAGCTGGTCCTTAAATGGCATTTTCAAAGGGGTTTTTCCTGGGTTTCTGCCTAAATTCTGCCATGAGCAGCATTTCAAAGCATCACTGTGGAAGGTGTGTTCTGTATTTCTCATGCCTAAAGCACCACACAGTCAATTACGTACCTGCAGCAGTAGCAGAAATGAGGAATTCTGCTGCAGGTACATTCACATATGAATCAGATCAGCCTTTGCAGTTGTCACATTTCTAAAGAATCTTGGACCAAGTTCTCATTTGCTGTTGATCTTCCATATTATATCTGCTTCAAAACCTGCATAGCTAAGGTCTTGCAAATTTATAAATGGCTGCAGTTGTGCTTTATCACCTGGGCTATGGTTCACCAGAATCAATGCTTCAATATAATTTGTTTTTAATCAGCTGTCAAAGCTCCAGTGCAGTGGTGCTCATTGAAAACTTACTCATTTCTTTTCTTAATGAGAACTGGCATGGCTTTGGGGACATAATGCTGCTGTTCTCTTTTCTGAAGTTTCCATTTTTAATGGTCAAAATTCTGAGTAAGTTCCAATTTATTTTTTAAATTATGTCTCTGCAAATTTAGCTTAAGAGTAATTATTGACCTAGGTATTTCTTTCTCGTGACAAATTGTAGATCCTGCAATTTTCATGAGCAAGATTTTTTAAGATGATTAGGCTATATTTCACATAAGTATGAAATCCTACGTCTTCTATGTAAATTGGAATTCCTCCTTTCTAAGAAAGAAATAAATAGAGATACTAGAACTAGTCTACAGTAATTAAAGTAATTCAAATATTTATAATGCAATATTTTCCTTGTGTTAAAATGTAAAAATAAGTCTTTTTTTTGGATTGGAAAATTTATAAGCCAAAATACCAATGTGAATTTCACGGGAAACCCATGAAACTCTTTAACAAATCTACACTCAAGATGGTGATACATTTTTACAAGAATTAATACATTTTTAATGGTTATTAATAACATTATGCTGTGGAACCCTTTGGCATAATGATAACATTTTAAATCTGGGTTTAAAAGGAAAACTAGTTCATCTCTTTATTTTAAAACAGGGAGACTTCTGTGTGTGCTTAACAAACAACTACGTTAATTCAGCTTCATCCTAGAGGAGTAACTGATCTTTGTAAACACACAGAGGTATTTTAAATAAAAATCTAAACTCCTTGTCTTGTTTTTATGTACACCAAAAGCTCGAGCTGATGGAAAACTTGTCAGTCTTCAAGTAACTGTGTTGAGTAGCAATAGTAGGATGCTACTTTGCTTAAAATACAACTGAAACAGAGGAACATGGATATAAGAACAAACAGAGCAAGCCTTGAAAGATGATACAGTTTTATTACAGTGCAAAATGAAATTTGTAGTTATTGCAAATTCCTTAGCAGGGTTAGCAAGGACTAAGAGCTTCACAAATGTGGACAATTGTGTTGTAGCTGTCATCAAAACTGATAAATGAAGGAGGGGTGTTTTAAAACTTCAGGATGGTAATAGTGTTCATTCTTGAAAAGAAAATATTTACCCAGCAAAAAGCCTGATCACAATTTTGAGGCGAAGCCATAGGGATAAAGCATTCTCTTAACTTGTTTAGAAAATGAGGCAGGAATTGTAGAAAGATAAAGAATGGTCTTCTCACTTGCCTAGTTTATTACTGCTCCAGGAAATTACTCTCTGCCCCATAGTTTTTATGTGATTAGTGGTAAGTCATTTCAGACATGTCTTTGGTGCTCATATGCTGCCTATTGCATGGGAGTTTATTGTGTCTTGATGCTGTGGATTCAATCTCCCCATCATGTGGAAAGTTCGGAGCAGAACTCATACATGATTCTTTAAGGTTCTTGTTTTTTTAGCCCAGTGACAGAGTAAGAGATTGCATGGTTGCATGGTTGCTGAGTTCACCACAGGAAACAGTGTGATGGCACATGGGAAAGCTTTCTCTGCAAAAGCTTGTGGCTACAAAAGATAAATTGACCATCTTGTAGGGAGTCATAATGTAATAAATACTTGTGATGGGACATTGAAAAGACTTTTTTAGTTCAGTTTCAAGAATTTTTAGGAACTGTTTTGCTTTCAGAAAGAGTAATAAATAGAATTTATTCTATTTTCTATTTTCTATTCAGTTTTCTTATTCTCTTTCTACTTCAGCATCACCATGAACTCTTTCCTTCCAGGGTTTATTGTCCATTATACTCTTCTTGTACTCCAGTCAGGTGACTTTGTCTCGAGTCATACCTGATGGCCAACAAACCTGCAGCCTCCCTGCATCCTGGACAGTCTAGCTAATTTCTCCCAAATGCAGAATAGGCAAGAGGTGCAATTCCTGAGAAATACTTGACTTTCTGCCTCTGACCTGGAGGCAAAATAGTAATATTCAGGAAATGTACAATCTATTTAGCAATATGGCCTGTGAGCGAGTGCAACGTCACTTTGCAACAAGAAAGTTTCCTGGTATCTTAACAGTTGATCTCTTTGAAATCTCTTAACATTAGAGGTATGACTTAAAGAAGTTGTTTTACCAAATTGACAGGTACTCAAAAGAATTGACAGGTACTCTATTTGTGCCAAACAGAAGGATCACCTCATTGGAATCTTTCAATCAGGCACTAGCCACTTCTCAAAGTGAAGTGAATTTACAATTCTTTTGTTGTTGCTGTTTCGGGTTTTGGTTTTGGGTTTTTTTTTTTAATTTCCTTCAAAAGGGCCAGGCAATCTGCCATGGTATATCAGGTGGAACTTAGAACAGATAAAAGAAGAAATTCAACTATGGGCATAAACCAGGCATGGAAAATTTCTACCTAAATTTTTCATGTTTGACAAACAGAACAGATATAGGTAACAGGCAAGGCATTTTGCATCTAAAATCTCCACAGTTCAAGCATCCACTGCAATACTTGAAGCAAATTGCCAATCCTATTTTGTTTCTGATTATCCAAATCACTGCAGCTAAAAACCAAACGTCAAAAAATTTTCATTAACTGTGCACTTCCCAGTTTCATTAAAGAGAGACACATATTGAGTACATACTGCAATTAGTTAATATTGCTGCTCAGGTGATCTGTCTTGGGGCAAGGACAGGCACTCTAATACAACCTGAGTCACTACTTTTGCTTTTTGCAGGGGGAAGTAGGGGGGCGGTAGCCTCCAAGTTATTACCATGAAGTCAAGATATATGAAAATATTTTAGATAAGCTGCTTAAAAAATATAATGTATCCTCTTTACCCCCAAAGAGTGTATTACAGATGGAAACTTCTGGTTCTGAGGTCATTTATGTACAACACCAAGGTTAAGCCAGAGAAATTAATGTTCTAATTATTCATTATCTAAAGACACTGATTTTTGAAAATCCATCATTATAAACTGCTTTATGTGTCTGTCAGAGAAGGAGGAGATGTAGTCTTTAATCCCTTCAGAACATCTGTACATGAAAAATGTACTACGAAGCATTGCTTCTGCATTTTTAATTATCTAATTATGTTTCCTCTTTCAAAGAAACTGTCACATCACCAGCAGTCTTTCTTAATTATTTGAAAAAGACTGAAAAATTAATTTAATTGGTTTTTCATTTAATTACTGCAGTTGATAAAGATGAAATGTAGTTCATAAACTTTTAGTTTAAGAACATTATGCTAATATTTTAAACAGGCAGTACTTGTTATTTTTAGATTTTAGAAATTTAGGAAAATAGTTTTAGCCATGGCTCAGACCTCAGAGTACCTCTCACTTGCTTTACCTTCATCTCAGCTTACTATATTTTTAAAAATTTCATCTGCATTTTTGTTACTCCTGTCCCATTTAGCTTTTCAGATTCTCCTCCTGCATTTCCTATTTTGTTGTTATTGCCTGTTTTTATTATCTGCTTTTGTAAAGGAGGCAGGAGCAAACTATTTCATATCAATGATGTAGGATTTTTGTCATAAAGAGCAGCGAGACCACAGGTACTTAAGTACCTCATGCTTTAGAGGGAAGAAAAGCAACATGTAACAGGGAAAATAATGTTGCTCCTGAATATCATGTAAATAAAGGAAAACTGTATTGAGTAGTTAATTCAGCTTTCTTGATACTGAAGAAGGTTTCCTTTAGTGTTGAGCTACAAAGTTTTGTATTTGTCATACACACACACACACACACACCTCCCCAGTATCTATTTTCTTGATACAGATTTAACATTTACATCCTTTCCATGTTTGGTACACTTTAACAGAATATGTACGTGGCGATATGGAGTCAAGTTTGGGTCATTTGAGCTGTTTGCTCTTTGATTCATATTAGCCTTTCCACATCAGCTTTAATAGCAATAGTTAACCCTGACCAGTGCCCCTGGGGTGGCTGCTTTTGTGTTGGTTTCATTTTATGATTCATGTCATTAGTTGGCTTCAGGCTGGTGGTGCCTTGGGTATGTGCAGGCAGACGCACAGGCTCCTACATACAGAGACAATTCCTCTTCTTGTTTCAGAGAATATAAATTAACTTGAAATGTTCATGGCAAATAATAAAAATCTGCTTATCTTTTGCTTGGAAAATAGTTAAAATCTGCTTATCTTTTGTAACGTTCAGACTTACTTTCTGAGTTGTTATTCTTTCATTTCATGGAGAAATGCTAGTTTTACAAGTTTAAAAAGTAGAAATCTCTCAGAGCTGTGAAACTTGCACAATTCAGTCGTCAGTGTGCTCCTGAGAAAAGCATTTTCACAACCCAGATTGTGATCTACTGTATTCCAATACGGAAATTTCCTGATCTTCCAAAGTAGGATTTTAACCAGTTAAGCTCCCAGAGGAGGCTTCTGTAACACAGTCTTCCCCAGCCCTTACCTCAGTGAGAGGTAAGTAACTCAGTGAGAGCTTGCACGTTGAACACAGTGGGGCTGGGATGGTGTCATCCCAGAGGGAGCATCTGTGTCACTGCGTGGCACTTTCATACAATAGAGGAATATTGTCAACAACAGATATAACCTACAAACTACTGATCTTCAAATATCTTAATATACCAATAGGACTCTAACATGGTGACTTGACAGTAGAAGCAAGGGGTTTTTTGTGATTCTAATAGCTATTTCATAGATCTAATATATGATCAATGTGCATGTTAAATCAATATGTAGTTGCAGTTAGTACAGACTGTACGAAATTATTACTTGATGATGGTCTAAAAAATTATTTTGACTAACTAGAGAGAGTTATAATATAGGATATATGTTTGTCCTCTGGTTCATAAAGCACCATGCTCCAATTAATTTATTAAATGTTAATGAATATTTATAAATATTTATTAAAATTGTACAGTAATTTATCTTTCAGCAAATGTTATATATCATATGTAAATATAAATATCTTTTCATAGAATGACAGAGAAATTTGTAGATAAGTAATTAAGTGTTTGTATTTGTTGATTATATATCATAAAATACTAATAACAAGGCACTTATTTTTAGAAATGTAATGTTTCTTCATTATAAAAATATCTTCCCTTTGGTCCAGAACTATTATGTGTTCAGGAGGTTATTAGTATTCATGAGCTACCTCATTGCACAAGGGTGCCATAGGGGCTATGAATTAGTACGTGATGCTGCATTCAGCAGGAGAGAGGGGAAGCGCAGTAGCTTGTGCTGGTGGGGGCCAGGGATTCTGCTGAAAGATTCAAGTTGCTGCAACTCTCTGCAAAGAATTTATATCATCATCTACACAGAAAGGAATACAGGGCATTGTTTATTTACTCATGGCTTGCATTATTGGAAAAATGGGTGGAGTAAAAATGAGGGATCATAAAAATAAACACCTAAAGTATTTTTTTATACATCATCAGTAATTCTAAGAGAATGAAGGAAATGCTGTAATTTTAGTGATGGCTAATCATTTCAGATTTTTTCTGTGAAAGGATATACTTCCAGATATTACATAGGTGAGTTTATGAGCAAGTATTTTTTTAGCTTTCTTACCACTGTCTTACTGTTTTTCTTTTTCAGGTGGAATGTGCAGATATTTTATGTAATTACTTAGAGATACTGAGTATATGTCTAAATACCGATTTTCTCAACTCAACTCATACTTTTTCCAGTATGCTTTTATGGATCTTGACTACATATATATTAGTTATCTGTACATAGAAAGATATATAATGAGTTAATACAAGTACTTGGCTTTGTTTCAGTTCCATATAGTTGTGTGTGCTGTACTTTAATATAAGCAAGTATAATCCACAATGCCCTTGTAGTGTGCTCTTCTTATAGAATTGGTTTCAGGGTTAATTTTTACGCTAGCTTGTAACTCAAACTGCTCTTTGATTAAGTTTTTTGTCTTAATAGCTCATTCTTCATTCCCAAAGATACAACTTTCAGGTAGGGGCAGCTTGCAAAACTGAATGTGTTGCTTTCTTTCAAAACTCTGATGGCTCACATGTGAATACAGTCTTGATGTTGCCTTGTGTAGTTCAGATACTACTTTAGATGGGATCTATCTCAACTGCATGAGTTTTGGCAGGAAATATAAGCATTTTTCTCTTGGTAGAGGGAGCAGTGTCTTCCCCGCTGATGCAGGAACCTGGGGGTACTGTCTGACCCCAATGCTGGGGAGGCTCCTCTGCTCTTGCTGGGGTCAAAGGGAGGTTTTCTTTAGAGGTTAACTTAAATTTTAAAAAATTAAGTTAAAACCCCAGTGACTCTTTTTCCATGCTGAATATCTGTGAAGTAATACACAGGCCCATATAGATTGCCTGTAACCATTCTTAATATGCACATCAATTATGTTGTTATGACTGTAATTAGAAATCCTTAGAAATAACATAAGACTTTTGCTGAACTATTCATCAGAAGAATTGCTAAAGATCATAAAATAATTGTAAATAAAAAATTAGTGAATCAGGTAATTTATGACTAAATGGATTATACTGATAAGTATGTTACTCTTCATTATCCTGCTACAGAAAACAATATTAATTTATTGTGTTATGAGAACTAGGTTTAAATATGATTTAATAATTTACCAATTTTAGCCACAAGCCTGCAAAAAACTTGCATCTGCATTTAAATGAATGTGTTAATGATCCCAGCAAGGCCAGAAAAGGAAATAAAAATTTAGTCATGTTATTATCAGAACAGTTACATGCAAAGGGATATATTCATGCAGGTCCTTTTCTTCTTTGTGCTTCATAAATTAAACTCTAACAGTAGTGAAAAAAGCAAGAGAGTGAGCTAGGAGCTTTTTCTTCGAGTGATAACCATTAATGTAATGGAAAAACGTTGTGTTCTAAGGGTACTCAATTAGATGGTATAAGAATGCTGAATTTTAGATGCCCATTCTTTTGAGACTGTTTCAGTTAATGAAAAATAACACTCTAACACAGGGATTAGATGAACGCAAAGGAAACTAAATCTGTTTGCTTTGTTCTGACAAGAGGAAGGATTGGGTAGCTGTAGTATCCTTGGTCCTATCCCATTATGCCCATTTCTAGCAAATTAATAGCTGTTTTGTACTAGTACACTAGAACATATTTCCTAGGAATGTAGGACTTCATATTTGCAAGGTAAAAACAAGTATAAGATTAATTTGAATTCCAGTCCTCTAAAACATGCTCTTGAATACTTGAGTGCATCAAGCGGCTTGTTCTGTTTGATGGTGGTGGTGGTTTTTTAGCTGAGCTTAACAGGAGCAGATCCTAAGTGCTGAGGGTGGTTAAAAGCCTATGCAGAGGTCGATAGTGATCTTTCTATTAAGTGTTGTCTATTCAAAGACTTTTCCAGCTTCATTTTCAAAGAATACTGGCTATTTTTACATGCTCTTACCTATGGTCACACGTAAGTAACTCGTGGTAACTGCCAATGAAACAGGGATACACTGTTTTAATTATAGTTTAGGGATACGCTTTTTTATACTTTCCTGAATCTGTCTTGGGACAGGAGTGACTCAAACTCCAGCAGGGCCTGGATCCAGAGAAGTGACTGGATATCATCTCTTCTCCCATTTACCCCTTCGTTTCTCCCTGGCCTTATTTTCTATCTGTTTGAAACTTGCCATGACATAAAGAAGCCTCTAACCCCACTCTTTCTAATGTTGTCTGGGGGAGAGGGGGAGAGGGAGTGAGGGGTGGATGTGAATGGGGGACAGGAGCAGGGCATTGCATCTGCTGGGAAGGGAACTTGCTGGGAGGGACAGCAGGACTGTTGGTTAACACATAAATTTGACTTCAAAATACAGAATTACTGAAAAAAAATTCCTAAAATTAGCAGGTAGGTCTACTAATCAGCAACACAAGATTAAGGAATTTCCTACATGCCTGGCTGATTTAACAACTGCATCTGAAGTGCAACTTAAATTTCTGTGTTTTTACAGAGTGACAACTAACTTTATCCTGCCATTAGAGCTAGGGCATTGCTTGGTTGTAGCAGACTTAGGACTGTGTATTAGTGTGTCCTGTGTGTATTTGAGACTTTTCTCTAGACTGTGTTTGTGAACACTTTATCCTGCCTCTATGTGCAGGGGCAGAAAAAGGGTTTGTATAGGAACATTCAAATGCAATGCAATAGCTAAAAGAAACCAAACAGAACTGACACAGCTATTCATCTCTCTGTCAATCAGTGAAGGCTCTAGTGGGTTATGGGGGATTTTGCCTCAAAATTTCTTGGCCTCCATACTGTGATTATTGCCCTTATCTTTAATGAAGTGAGAGAGTGAAGACCTAAAATATACTACATATTACATTATCTGTATGAAAAGTATGAAAATTTAGATGATGATATCCTCACTTTATTAGGTCTTAAGGCTTTGGTAAACAGTACTAATAAGATGCATATGATAAACTACTGGCCTGTGTTAATTTTCTTTGGTTGTAAAATTGCTGGCTTATTTGCTACTGTATTGTGGGGACATAGACAGGAAGGCTTCACATAACTTTTAAATGTCTCAGTTTCTGTCGCTCTGAGAAACATAGGAAAGTGTTCATTTTATTTATTTCCCTCAAAGAAGTGGAGAACAAACAATAGTACTGGAAATATGTGCTCTGAGGAGCATCAAATTAAGCTTTTACTTGTGAACCAAATAAATGGAAGTGTATCAGGACTTAAAATTAATTTACTGATTTAAAAAAAAAGGCTTTTGGAAATGCTGTTACACAGACAAATTAACATGTTTGTTTTTACTTTGTAACTGTAGTACATTTACTCCTAAAATGCAAGGCAGACGGATGGGGACTTCAGGGAGAATCACTAAGAGCACAAGTGTGAGCGGAGAGATGTATAAGTTGGAGCACATTGATGGGAGTCAGTCGGACACGGCTGTCGGCATGGTTGGAACAGGTGGGAAGAAAAGGCGTTCCAGCTTTAGTGCCAAAGTGGTTGCCATAGTGTCTCGAAGGAGCAGAAGCACATCTCAACTTAGCCAAACAGGTGAGTGAGACACACACTCTTTGGAAACAGGACTCTCACCAAACCTGGTTTACCATTATTTCATCTGTGGCACCTCTGTTACATGTATATGAATATAGACCGTGCAAGAGAGAAGATTTTCCAGCTGTAAATAAATTTCTGAGATATTAATTTTCTTTGATTATTAAACATCTGCAAGAAACAATATACAAATGCCTCTTAGAATATGTGCTATAGATACTTTCTGTCCTGATCAATGAAAAGTGTTGTCTCTTAGCAGCCTTGTTTACAGGTAGGCCAGGAAATGCAGAGATATGTAGGCATCAGCAGTGGATAATGGTTTGGCTAAGACCGGCTATTTATGTATAGGAAATTTCTTTTAGCAGAAGAGTTAAGTATGAATGTGGGAACTGAAATCTGACCAGATGAATGGCAATTGTGCAACTGGGATAAAAGGTTGTACCTGCAGTGGCATAACATATGTTTTTAAAAACTACCTTCGTTTTCTTAGCTGAGACTAAATCCAATACTTTATTTTTTTTAAGTAACACTGGCAAATTGGGGTCAGTGATTTCAGATAAATTAGATGACAGCATGATGTTTCATTAGGAACATAAGCCTTCCAACTCTCTATTTCAACTTCAGAAATCTTAAAAGCTTCATATCAGCATAGCCTCCAGGAGCAAAAGCTCCTACAGAAAGATACAAAAGGGAAGAAGAATGTTTTAAAGTCCCTGTCCTGCTCCTGAACCCCAGTGAAGACTTTTGCTTTTGTCTTCAGTGCGAGCAGGACCTGACCCCAAGGGTTCTTTCTTCCTAAAAGAAGGAAAACAAAAAGGAAAAGCTTCAGCCTAGCATAGAATGCACTCATATTTCAGCTTTCCTCTCACATAGTCAGGGTATCCAAACCAAGGTAAGTAACAATATTGTTTATTTATATCATCAAATATTTCACCCCTTTCCCCTAGTTTTCTTTTATTGCCAGATGAGCAGTAGAATTGATTCTTTCACAAAGTAAAACTTGGTCAGCTTTAACGAAGATTGTTACACTTTTCTACACTACTCATGAATTTTAAGCTGGAAAGTATATAATCATGAAGTTGAACCAAATGATAAATGAAACAGGTCTGTTTGAAGCCCAGAACTGTAGTTAATATTGTGTTTCTCAAGAATGCACTGGGACTAAGTATGAGACTAGAATATAGATAGTTGTATACAATAAGCTATTTGCTATGTCAGAATCAATGGTGTGCTCTGTAAGTAATAAAGAGTGGTGTTGTACTGTAGAAAGGATTTCTGGGTTGATGTTTTAGTCCACTTCCTATGTGTACTTATATTAAGTATTTCACATAACAGTTTTTGTGGTTTGATCTGGCATTTCTTTCTAGCTCCTACCTGTCATTGAAATAGGAATTGCTGTGACAGACCAAATCTTTGCTCCATCTTACTCAGTAGTCCAGCTCTCACTGGGAGCAAGGACTGTAAGCCCAAAGGGAAGGCCCCAGACATAGGATGACTTGCTTTGCAGAAGCCCTGACTTATTCTTGTCAGTGAACTTAGTAAATAACTTAAAATCTGAGCTGTGAATTCCAAATATTTCTCAGTATCATCTATTTAAACCTCAGATTTTCGTGTTCTTCACAGAAAGCTACTATAGATTTCCAAATTTTGCTTGATGTAAATTTCAGAGCAATAGGAATTTTGCAAGAAATGAAACTTTTAAACTTGTAATGAAACTCAAAGAGGAAAAAAATATGAAAAAAATGATTATATATTATTCATGATTGTAAACCAGTTCAGAATTATATTTATTTTGTCTTGTTGTGACTCAGGCTAAGAGTATTGTCTGTGGAATAATCAGAGCAAATAAAACGTGTCGTTTTTTGTCAGTCACTACTTTTGAATTTTGTCAGCAATCAGTGAATTTAATTAACACTTTATTTTAGAACAATATACACATGAGACCTGATAGATTTTCCAAATGACGTTGTAGACTAAATACTCATATGCTAAATCATGGACCCGCTTCCCTTCCTTCCTATACTATACAAGATGAGAGGAGAAACCTAAAAATGTCTATTTCATTTTAATGTGTTGTGCAACTTACTAATGTCTCCACTATTGAGAATTAAAGAAAATTTCTGTTATGACAGTATAGTATAAACAGGGTACTTCCTTAAACTTCATTATGTGAAAATTGGTTCGAATAGCCAAGTTCTGAAGTTTTAGAACTGATGTGGAGATTTATGGGCCTCCAAAAGTGGTGCCAAGTATGAACTTCTGGGACAGATCTTCAGGAACTGAAGGTATGCTGTTGATGCAGTATATGTATTTTAAAGGAAGTATATGAAATATAGAAATAAATGTGTTGCCTCCATAGGTTGTTCAGGTTTTTTCCCATGACTTGCATGATTGATAAGTAAGGCAAGGATGACACAGATAGTTATTTGTTACGGAAAACTCAAAATAGATGATCAGAAATAAAAAGGCAGATTTTTTTTTGAAAAGCATAGGTTCCATATTTTTATGGAATGAGTAGATCTGAAATTCTAGTTTACTGCTGTCTTCAAAGCCATTAAGGTTCATTACCATCTCACTTTATTCACTTGAAGAAATGGTCAAAAACGGCTGAATTCGACTTTTTGTAGATAATTCTTCCTTTTAGCATACTGTGCGGGTTTGATATTATTGAAAAATGGAAGTGGTATGTATGGAACTGCTGCAAGGTAGCTATTATATAAGAGTTGATTTTCTATTCAGTTGAAAAAGGAGCGTGCGTGAGTGAGCCTGTGCATACGTGTTTGTGTCTGTGCATACCCACATGGATTTCTTTGCACATATGGGACAGATCCACTTGCATGTTGGAGTTAGAAGTAATCGTTATTTTACACACCCTGTTCAATGCTCTTGGAAAGTATTTATTCAGAATATGTGCCTTATAGATGGTGAGTGAAAGAATTGGTTTCTATTTTTATGTAAATCTGCAATGAAATTGTGTATATTTTCTGCACCTTCCTTTTGTTTATGTTTAGGATTTCATAATAATTTTAGTAACTGTTCTGTGAAATCTCTACTAATTATGTATTTGTTCATTGTGCCCACAAATTGGATAGGTTAGGTAGTTCATCAGAAAAAGCTTGTAATCTTCTGACAATATTCCTAATGAAAATCCAGCCTTTCTTTGTTATCACAGTTAAAAAAAGAAAAGGAAAAGGGAAAAAAAAGAAGCAAAAGTCCCAAAATGACCACAGAAAATTGAAAATAGCTCCAGGCATACATAACCATTTTAGTTATAATCCAACTTTTCTAGCTTTCTTTGTCAGCCTTATTTTGGTAAATAAATATATACATGTATACAGAATAAATATATAACTGCAAGTTTTCTGAATACAGCAACTAAACTTTAAATCATAGGAAAATTATAGGAAACTAAATTATGGTAAGAAATCATAATCTTTTGTCTTGATTTTGTATTACAACTCTCTATTCCCCTCTACAGAAAATCTTATCGTTTCCATACCAGTGAGTGACTGAGGCCAGTATTGATCATACTGCATTTTGATTTGGGGTTCTAGGTTTGTTTTGAATGATATGAAAATTTCTGTAAGAGGGAAGAATTTTATTACAGAATTTATACCATATATAGAGACATAATAATGCATTTCAAAGTGGATAGAGGTAATGGGGAGGGTTATCATCAGTAAAATGAGTTCTAGAGAGAAGGAAAACCTCAATCTCAGATAAACAGAAGTATGCCTGTCCCTGGATCCCTCTCAGTTCTCCTGGTACATGCAGACAAGTAAAAGCACAGCAAAACAATTCCTTAAGGATTGAAAGAAATTTCAATTAAGAAATTGAAATTTCTTAAGAAATTAAGAAAGCAAAACAATTCCTCCCCTTTTCTTTCTATTCCCTGGTCAGCAGATAGTGGTTCAGAAAGATCACCTGTTTGTAGGAGTATACTTTTCTTCTCTTCAAGTGCCAACAGTGGCTTGCAACTATTTTGACACAGATGAGAGTGGAAGAGATGCAGAGAAGGAAAGCTAAGAATTTTAGAAGAATGGGCAGCATTTCTAGTCTGATATTACACTAATACCAGGTCAATTTTGTAAATTAAAGTACCTTGCTATGTTTATGGTGTGAACCACAATGAGCTTTTTCTATGTAAGAACCAAAGTTATTTGCTTTCCATCTTATGTTGGTAAAATTCAATGTCAACAGCCTGAAATGAAGCCATAGGCATTAACATTTCAGAAACAGATTACGTGCCATGAAGCAGAGCTCAAATCAGGTGTTACCATAAGGCAAAAACAGAATGAAGAAAAACTCATTTCACTTGTGTGTATCTCTGAAGTGGATACTTGGAGGGAATCTTGAAGTGTTTGTCTGCTTCCCTCAGGAAGTAACTTGCAACCTGAGCAAAAACACTTGACAATCTTATAGCATATTTCCCTATGTAAAAAATGGAATATCCTGCTAAAGTATATTTTCTGTCATCTTCTGTAATTTGCTGTATAAAGAAATGGCTTTCTCTGTGTTCTTTTGAATTAAGCTCCAAATTCCCAATTTCAGATGAGACACTGTCATCTAAGTGAGGAAGTTGTCACGGAGCAGTGGTGTTCTAATAAATGTGCACCCCAGAGAATATCTATGCTCCTTTTGCGAGCTCGCTGCAGCTTGAAGAGATCTTCTTCATCCAATTGATTGCCCCATGCTTCACCTTCCTAGACTGGTCTCAAGAAGGCTTTCTCTCATGGTTGGATGACTGAACTTAAGTCTTCTTCCTAAATCTTTCTAAAGATTTAGAAAAGAAAACCTCATCCATTATGCTGTTGATGGAGAATATGATGGTTCACTAGAGGTACTTAGTGACTGTTAACAAGCACCCCTACCACTGTGTAAAAAATAACCTTGCTTGGAAAACATGGAAATTTAAGCAAAGCAATGCAACCTTCAAGGCTCAGAGCTATATCATTTCAAAGTAGACACTGCTATTAAAACAAAACAAACAAACACAAAACCACAAACAAACAAAACCAATCAATCAAAGACCAAAACCACAAAACCCCACCCCCCAAATCTGTTAATCTGTTTTTCTCAGTCTTTTTTTTTGGAAATGCCAGTATGACTATTTTTCTGTCTATCCTTGTAGTAATTTTATGATACAATGAGAGATTTCCTACAGATCTAGATAATATGGACAGAAAAAGCAGATAATAAATAAGAAATAAAATATGCTGGAGGGCAAAGGCCTTTGGGATAAGGATGGGTTGGTTGTTGTCTTGCTTGAGAACACCATTTCTTCTTGCCATAATTTTGTTCTTTTTTTACAAGGGTTGTGACAACCTTTTCCTGCAGTGGTCAGGCTTTTATTTTTCCCTGATATTTCATACTGATTGCTTGATAGATTGAATGACAAAGATGCGTTTCTGAGCATGATTCTTGCACCTCATAATGTGACTTTATTTTTTTATTACTCTAGTGAAAGAAATTATGCTTATTTGATAAGAAATGAGTGCTAGACAAAAGTTCAAAGGACTTACTTTATCTAGGATTCAATAAATTATCTATCATTATTAGACCAGATCGAAAGCATGGGAATCAGTAAGGAAAACTGGATGTCAGGAAGAAACCAGCTAGGCGGGAGGCATCAACTGGTTGTATTAAAACAATCCAGAGAGTGTCTGCTAGCTGAGTTTCTAAGACAAAACCCATGGGCAGATTTTGTTAATATTTTATTGAGAGCTAGTGTTTATGCTGCTAGAATATGATGATGAAACAGATTTAGAAAGTACATCAGTTCCTGGTAATCTAGGGGAAGGACTCTTGGGGATGGTCCTGTGCATGGCCACGAGTTAGACGTGATGATCCTTGTGGGTCCCTTCCAGCTCAGCTTAGTCTGTGATTCTTTGACTGATGAACTTGAGGATAGAATAGTAGAACTCAGAAAAACTGTGACAATGCAGATTGCAAGGTCATTCCTTTCAGAATGGATAATGAAAATTTCCAGATTAAAAAAAAAAGGCACAAGAGTTTTTGAATCTAAAGGACAACACTATAAGAAACTCTGCTAGAATAACAGACAGGTATAAATTAGTTACAGATAACTTTTACATTTGTGTCAAAATTGTAATAAAGTTTCTAATAGTCAGAACAGAGAGTGAAGTATCTTAAACCTCTCAGAGCATTTAGCAAAGTAGGGAAACAGCTTTTTTTCTTGTTTTTTGCTTCTTAACTAGCATGATACCTGTTTGCTGTTTTCATTTTTCTTATGTTACTTTTTTGTATTGCTATCTCTTATTCATCCAAGTGGAATGCTACAGGATATCAGATTTTCTAATGGCAGATTCAGAAAATTATCTTGGAATTCAGAACTACCATGAGTCTTACAGCTAAAGAGTTACCTCACAGGTTTAACCTGGTCTTCTGTAATTCACATGTTCTCTGCTTTTTTAGAGGAGTTTTTCCAAGTACTTGCTTGTGCTCAGCATTTGTCTCTGCAAGAACACTTTGTATTTACACATGAGCTTCCTTACCTACAGATATCTCTGTTTTGTTATCTTCAGTCTGGATGGTTCAAAAATCTTTTCCTTAACTTTACTCTGTGTGTACTTGAAAAGTAACTTTCAGCAGCATAGCAGAAGTGTGGTGGTCTGTCCTGCAGCTCCCTCATTAGCCTTGTTTGTCTGTTCACTATTATCTCTGTGTGAGTCTTCCCTATCTGGGTTGTTATTTTCCCCAGAGCCGGACCTTAGAGCTTGCTCTGCATAGTTTTGATGATTTATGAGGACAATGGCTCTGTTGCACAAAAAGAAGAATGTAGGGAGATTGACGTTTAGAAGGATTTCTCTTTTCAGCCAATCTAAAAAAAGTCTGTAGTGAGGCTGCAGGGATGGTCATGGTGCCTTAGGGATGGTGACAGGATCTGGGCTCTGCACTTGACACCCAACAGCAAAGAGCAACCCTGGTCCCAGGAAAAACTCTGAGCTGCTCCTGCACCCAAAAGTTTCTCCAGCAAGGGGTGGGGAAGAAGAGGGTGATGAGCAAGTGGATGAAGAAGAATACTGAAAAAAAGAAAAAGACCTGATTATTTATGTAAGAGGAACTCATTGTTCTAGTAATGATACTCAGTTCTTCAAAACTGTTGAGTGAATGTAAGCATGTTCTCTTTTATTTACTGTTGCTGTCTTGTTGAGGAATTCACTACCCGTAATAGAAACATAGTTCAGTTCCAGTTACTCATCTTCCAAAAGATTTCCTAATAAGGGCTAGTATTTTCAAACAAACTCCCACTGCTCTGCTGAGTTAGTGTTACATGTGGTTCTTTTCCTTTCTCCTGAAATGCAAATTGTGACTTTCTCCTCTTATGTAGTTGCTTGACTTGTACTCAAAAGTATTCCTCTGCTTTTGTATTTGCAACTTCTCCCTGGATTTTTAAATAGAGATATTACTGCAGCAATAACTGTACTTAGGGCTATTTCCAATTTATAAGTAGTGTGGGGTTTAGGAAAATTTATAGCTTTCCCAAAGTATAATCTTGATTATGCCTAAACTATGACATGCATGCCATGTATGATTTCAAAATATGTAAAATGTCTTTAGTAAGTGTTATGTTTATATTGTATTTTCTTGTGAAACATCTTATAAAAAGGCCTACTTACGGTTCTGACTGTATTTAACTGAGCTCTGTTTAAAGAGGATTTTTATTTGTTTTCTTATCTGATTCACACTGTGTTCACAAGCTCTACTTTGTGCAAGTATAAACACAGAATTGAAATAATACCAAAATTATGACAGAAGAAGGAAATAAAGTGGTGCCAAAGGACTCTCAAGAGGGAAAAAAAAAATTGTACTATCTTCACATTAAAAATTTCTATGTAAATGTCTCTCTTTAAAAGAATGTCAGTCTAAAACTTGTATTTTTATTACTCTTCATATGCTTCTTGCTTGATTAAATCCACAGATTGTATTCTGGAACTTGTAGAAAGTTTTAGAGTACCTGCATTCATTCAGAGGAAAACTGTTCTTCCTCTGTGGCACAGGAATTCATTCCTTTCTCACAGAAGAATAAAGCCCTCTCTGTTTAGAGTCAGATGATTGAGCTTAATTTTGATAGACCTGATTTTTTTTCCTTTCAAAAGCAGTCCTTTTCTTATCTAACATAAACCTTATTTTTTTTTAATGAGATAGCCTGTTCAACACAGTATTTCAGATACAAGTATCATATCTCTAAATCCATTAGGGCCAAGAAACTATGTGGTTTGATATCTTTTAAAAAATAAAGCTGGCTTTGTAAAAAATCTTGAAGGGTTTTTTTGGGAGTGACTTTTGGTTTGGTTTGGTGTTTTTTTGTTTATAGAACTTCTTAAAAATCATGCGTTTGATGATAGGGTATTGGTGGGCGGAGTTTAAAAAAGGTGCATCTGGTGAATCCAAAGAAGCATTAGATTTAAAGACATTATTTTAATCTTATTTAGCACTTTTACATGTGAATGTGAAGATGAGCTTCGAGGATTTTTTCAGTAATTTTTTTCTGGCTACGAATAGAACTATTAGCAAAAGAATCCAAATAAAAAGCAGTAAACGCAATCTAGGGCAAAAAATGGTTGATTTTAAGAGATTGTCAAGAAAAATACTAATTATGATAATAATAATAATAATAATAGTAATAATAATAGATTAGCTTGCTGCTTTTACTGCAGCTGATTGTGTTACTGTATTTATAAAAAAAGCCATATACATATATATAAGGTAGCTAGTAATCTGCAAGATAATGACCCTTAGATACTCCAAATTCTGTCTCATAAGCAATGAAATATGCAGAACTCAGTAAAGTTATGGAAAAGTATTCATATAACTAAAAATGATAAATTTTTTGCAATTTATTAAGATGGATGAAAAATTATTTCCAATCTGAAATTTTATGATTCAATGTTGAAAGGACAAAATTTAGCTTGATTATTTCCTAAAATATGATCTAATATGAATGACATTTTAAAATAAAATGCTAGCAGTGTCAGAGCAGGTATCAGTTCACAAAACATTTCAGTGTCACTGAATCTTTTTTTTCTTATAAAAATTTCAGCTGAAAACTTTCCCTCAGCTTTGCAGAACCCTCTTGGTACGTAGTCCCTCCAGTAGGAGCTCTGCACATGGATAGGAAGGATAAGAGGAATGAGCACACCTGAGGTACAGTCTTAAAAGCAACTCCCTTCCCCAGTACTTTTTAGATATCGAGAAGGGAGGTTGGGTTCAGCTGGCTGAGACCCAGGTAACAGCAGCATTGCAGGACACAAGTGGACAGATGATAAACAAGGACAGTCACTGGCTTTGGTCCCACATGCATCAGTCAGGCAGTGTTTCTGCTCCCCAGGGCTATTGGCCACTCCAATGTTGACTTTGTTTCCAAGAAGAGAAGGAGCAGCAGTTTAATGTAAACTCTGTAACAAAGGAATTAAATCTCTGACTGTGTAACTTTTATTACCCCGAGTACTCTTCATACTTTGGATGGCATATAAATTAAATTAACATAAATAATAACCACTTTGGCAAGTCTTAAAATAGAACAAAGATAGAAGAGATGAAAACAAGCACTTCATACTACTTGCTAGTCCAAACTTGCTTCCTAACAACCAGTCTGACACGCAAAGAGAAGGGAAAAAGGGGATTGAGGTGCCCAATTAATTTCTTCCTCAGTACAAAGCTTGGCTCTTCAGTGGCATCTGCTTGCACTTTGTGCGTAAACGTGGATGATGAGCAGTGGCTTTTATCTCCTGGAAATGTCTGCTCCCTGTGCTTGTGAATGGCTTTCATCAAAACATACCAGATGTGATTGCTTCCTCAGCAAATCAGTCAGAGACCAGTGAGATTTTAACAGGTTCATATCTGAATATATCCTTTTATTTTTACGCTGTCTTTTCCTCTGTACATGTACTGGTATTTAAAGCATTTAAATTAAATTTTGAGTGATTTTTGACCACTCCATTTGTATCTGTTAAATTTTCTTCAAATTGCCAAAAAAAGACAAAGGAAAAAAACACTTCAGGAAGTTAGAGATGATGGGATCTCTAAGTCACTGGCAGATTGTCAAAGTACAAATATTTTTTATCAACTGTGGCATAGTTTTACCATTTTCATTAGGCTTTTGAATGTTCTGCCAGCTTTTCCTTATTTTGATAAGCAATTTTTAGAAGTGATTTCCATATAGCTTCCAAAAGGGGCCAGTAGAGAAAAGTGATGTTTGTTTATATCTTTATTGATTCCTATGGTGTTATTAGGTGCTAAGTATGTCAGTTATTTGGTATGACTTTACTCTGAGTGTGGCATAAAAATACTGTGCAGTGCTGAAGCTGAATTGCTGTTTCCTTTTGTACAGACTTCAGTATAGTTACTTAGACCTCAGTAACAGTATGTGTGGCCTCTGTATGTCCTCAGGTCTGTCTCAGCTTGCTTGAATTTACTGAAATTGGACAATTTGTTTAGATTTTCAGACTGAAGTCTACAAATATTTAACTGCTGTGTCATAGAATTAAGACATTCAAAAGGCTAAAAAATTAGACTACAGTATTTGTTCAATGAACTGTTGGGGTTTTATCCTCAAAGTTACCTTGAGAATCGCTTTAAAATTACTTAATATTTATAGACGTACTTGATGCTCACAGACAGACACTCACGTATAGTTTACTTCATTTACCCATACAACCATTTTTCATATTGTAAAAATTCAGTTTCTGGTGTGTAATCACTTCAAAAGGTTCACTTTGCCAGGAGTCTTAGAAATGAGATCTTTTTCTTCTCAGACGCTCTAGATGTCTGACAGTCCACTAGAAATTCTCCGTGTGATGCAAGCTTGACTCTGCTTCAGGTCAAGCCAGGTCAGTGCTAAGCCCAGAGGAGGCAGTTGTCTTTCTGCTTTAATTCTGTGATCTGTAAAGCACTGAAGTTTCATGGTTAGATAAAATAGGATGGCTGCCCAAAAGAGTTCCTGCCTTTGAAGCTTGGGTTAACTGAGTAACTTTGATTTTATGTGGTGCTTAGAAAATATCAGTGAGAAACACTACTAAAAGCCTGGGGGGTGGCAGGGGTGGTGGTGTGTTAATGGTAGAGTTTGTGTCATTAGGAAAAAAAACAGTGTCTTGGGAATCCATTTATTTGTGATAATTTCTGTGGTTTCAGAACAGAACTTGTCAGATTGACAAGTTATCTTAGCGAACGTGCGTGCAAATGGATTTCCTGTTTACAAAGCAGGTTAAAATATCCAAAAGCTCTTTCAGGCAGGAATCTCAGGGTTGCTGTTTTGATTACTTTTGCTTTCACATGGCTCTTGGTGGCTTTATTTATAGCTCTACCATTTGATTAGATTTGATGGTGTAAAGTGTTCTCTCTCAGAGCATGACCAGACTTAAACACTGAATTAATTAGGGAGAGATGTGACCTAGGGTATATGTATAAAAGTAGATAAGTTTGACCCATTACTCTGTCTTTAAAAAATACTCTACTAATGATCTTCTGCCTGAACACCTCTTTTCTGGAGTTCATGGGCAGGGCAGGGTGAGGGGATTTCTTTGACAAGGCTCATCTGCTTTCTTTATTCTGGACTCCAGCTGTTAACTGGGAAAGATGTTCAAGGGGCATAGAAAACAAACTCCAGGTTTTATACACAGTAGGATTGGTTTGCTTTTTGCATAATGAAAGTTCTTCATTGAAGTAGTATTTTATTCCTGCGAAAGGAATCACTTACCAGGAAAACGTTTTGAGGGAATCAGCTGTCTTTAACTTAGAGGCATACCATGCTAAGGACCAGGTTCTTCTGCCTAGGTAGAGGTACTCCACTGCACTGTGAAGGGGTCACTTCAGAAAAGTCACACACAGGATCCAATCCAGTAACCAACCCCTTTTTCTGGAGTCTCAGTAATGGTCTTTGTGAGGCACAACCACCCCAAGAGCTGGGTTTGAAAGAACCGAGTTGCATTTATATTGCGCTTACTTTTCCTTGGATGTTGAAAAATTCACAGCTCTGGCTACGTATCACAGCAAGAAGAGAGCTCACATCTCTAGCATGTGTTGGAACAGGCAACTTTAATATATTTATGCAGGGATTGTAGTCACAGGTCAGGAGTTAACTCTTAAGAGTTGTCACTGACTGAGGAATCTGGGAGAAAAAGTGAGTGAGAAGGTGGCA
The DNA here is from genome assembly GCA_013397175.1 of Platysteira castanea. Taxonomy (NCBI): domain Eukaryota; kingdom Metazoa; phylum Chordata; class Aves; order Passeriformes; genus Platysteira; species Platysteira castanea. Next base: position 1,258,588 of record VYXC01005992.1, read on the forward strand.
CAGAAACTGTGATGAGTTTGAGTAGCATTTTACAGTTTTCTTTAACAGCATTTACATAGTTGCAAATACAGTTTTATTTATTCTCGCACAAGTATTTTTATGCTCCATGCCTGCATATGGGCCTTTACCTTACACTCTGCTTCATGGGGATAGCTATGTTTATAGCCAACTTGGGAACAATGCCAAGAAATTTTATGGGATCCCCTTTTAGCCAAAGTTCATGCTCTTCCAGTCTGCCTCACAGTAGTTTCTGGTCCAAAGTTTACCCATGGCCAAAATCCCAGGAGAGTGACTTTTCCCAGTAATCACCTTTAGATTGTAGGAGGCTACCACAATACCATTTAAAGTTTACTGATTTGGGCCAGGGGACACTCTGTAAAAGAGGGGCAAAAAGCCCCTCTCGAGTCCTAGTCTTTATGGTCCAGAGACAAATCTCTCTGTGTAAATGCTGGTGACTGAATATTTGACATCATGGATTGTTCTGTTTTTAATTGAAAAAAATAAAAACCCCAAGGTTGCATCTAGAAAGACTTAAGCACAAATCCAGACAGTAATTCCTACTGCTTAGCTCTTCAAGGAATCCCATGAGTCCATGTTTCTCACATTGTGGTTTTCTCAGTAGACCCATGATTAGACCCTCAATAGACACCACTCAATAGACAGCTCTACATCAGGAGCTGGAGAGGGACTGTTGGATATAGAATGTGAACCCTGTCCTCGACAACTAAAAAGACACCATTCTTCAAAGAAGTTGACCAGGAGCTGTAATCACAAAGGGTGGGATTAGTCCAAACAAGTGTAAGTGTCCACAATATAGCTGTCAGTTTATCCCTTCAGGCTTCCTTTTTAGCCAGCAGAGAGAAATGTTCACTTCTACCCATGGCATATCCACACTCATTGTCTGAAATAGTAAAAACTAACTTTCCCCTAAAATTTCTGGTTTTCTGTATATGTTCTAAAAGAGTCTGGCATGACTAGCTCCAATACAACATCTATAGACACTTGAAATTCAGTGAGCTGAGTCCTTCTTAGCCTGTACCCAGCCCCCTTTATTTCTGCTCCCAGCCCTTCCCTTGGTCCCCCTCAGAAACAAGGGCTTGCAGCTGCCCCAATCCTTCATATCCTGTAGCTGAATCTTGCAAGGTTTTCTGTTGCCTGTCTTGAATGAAGGAGAGGCAGAGGGCAGAGTTGCCTGGATAGAGGAGGTCTTGCTTAAGAAATAACCACCTCTGGGCTACCCAAAGTAGCCCCTTTCTTGTTCTTGCAGCTCTACATGCAAGAAGCAAACTGTGTCACAGCACCAGGCTTGAACCTGATATTGCTGAGTGATAGCAAAGTTCAAATTACAAATGCAAGAGTGCCTTTGGCACACTTATTTTCCATAGGTACAACTGTCTTAAGATTTCTGGTTCTATTTTTGTAAGCCAGGTAATGATCTTGCTGAGATGCAGTAATTCTCTACTTCATGAGTGGTTTCTCTCATTTGCTGTGCTGATTGCTCAGTATCCATAAGATGTACAGTCAGTTTTCTAAGACACTGTGAATGTTCATCAAGAGGCACAGTTATGTGTGTGTCTCTTTTATATTTTTGTATCAATTGTTTGCATGAAAGGAACCATTAATATGTTTATGTTAAAGAAAGTGAGGTTGTCAGCCTGAGAAGCAGTGCCATGAAAAATCTTTAAGTCCATTGGTTAATTGTTTTGAATGTGACCAAATGCCTGGTGATTTCTTTAAATACCCTACTTTTTCTGATGAGCAAATGTCACCATCAAAATTAATACTATGTAATTGCTATGAATCTTCCATAGTAACTATGAATCTTTCAGTAACAAAAACTGAATAACCATGTAGATGGAAATGACACTGTGAATTGTAGATTTATTGTAACTTGAATTAGTTGTGCTCTCAGCACAACTGTCATGATCCAAGCCTTTCATACATCGTCATTGGTCAAGTAAAATATGTGATACAGCATGCGTCCTGTGACACACTGTTTATGATGAAAATGTAAGTACTTTAATAATATTCCTTTTTTTGTGTACCATTAGTAAAAATATTACTTTTTTCTAGGATATGGTACTGCCAGTTTTTCCATGCTGGGAATATAATAATGCTCTTAGTCTTCAAAGGGCTGCTGGGGAGCACAGCAAGCTGTAGTGTGCTGTCACTCACCCAGTGCTGCCCTGTGCCTGATGCTGGTGCATGGAGCAGTAAATTGCTTATCTTAGTCTTACCTGGGGGTTGCGTGCCAGTGCTTTTGTTGATACTATGCTTTCTTAGTATTGTTTAAATATTACTTTTTGCTTGTAGTTGCAAATAGTCTGTTGCTAAAAGAGCATGAATTTTAGTTGAGTTAAAAGTGAGGAAGAGAAACAGTGAGAAAGATCAAATGTCCAGCTGGATCAGTGGTTGATCCCATTAGAAGGGAGACTGAATGATGATAGAGAAGAGGAGACTGAGAGGGGATCTCATCAATACCTTCTTTGAATATCTCAAAGATGGGTGTCATGCAAGGAGTAATGACCATAAACTAAAACATAAGGAGTCTCACCTCAACATGAGGAAGAACTTCTTTACATTGAAGGTGGCAGAGCACTGAACAAGCTGCCCAGGAAGGTTGTGGAGTCTCCCTCTCTGGAGACATTCAAAACCCACTTGGATGTGTTCCTGTGTGACCTGCTCCAGGTGACCCTGCCTTGGCAGGGGTTTGGACTGGATGAACTCCAGAGGTACCTTCCAACCCTACCAGTTCTGTGATTCTGTGATGTCAGTTTACGGTGACAGATATGAGGTCTCCTGACTTTCTTGTCATGTTTTACTCTTTATCTCTGTTCATGTGGTGCCCATGACTACAACACTGATAGTACTTACGACAGAAGCCATATGCCATAGAGAAGTAGGATCATCAGCTTTTGTAAAAGAACTATGAGTGAAATGAAGTTGCAAAATTGAGAAGTGAACATTGATACTTTTCATTGCAACATTCCTTTTTCACTTAAAGATCTTCCCACAGGCATGCCAGCCAACATGTTACATGCACAGGTAGTTTCTCTTTATGCATAAAAATGGTCTCTGTTGGTGGGATATGCTAATTTTTGAGCAAACTCTTGAGAGTTTGATGCTTAAAAATCCCAGTGATTTCAAGGCTTAAGAATTTGGAAGCCCACTAAGACTGTTCTGTAGAATAAATGGATGAACTTTTGCAGATTTTTTTTTCTATTGTCCAAAGTTTTCTATTCTCTTAGAGTTGTAATAGCAGTATACCAGTCATTTTGCAATCCCAACTGGAGCAAGAACTGCTGTGGCTACTATGTAAATATGTACTGTTGAACTTCATAGTGCAATTTATTTTATGTGCTCTTAATTTATGTTCTGACTTTTATAGTTCATGTCAGACCTCTTTAGAGTAGCAATGGCTCTTTGTTCTTTGCATTGTTGGCAGCCATAGACCTTAAAGCATTTTACAAAGGAACGGTAAGTGCCATTGTCCCATTTTATTGAGGAGCAAACTCCAGGACTGCAAGTGACCCACTGAAAATCTCACAGTCTGCAGAAGAGCCAAGACTTCCTAAAAAGCTTACAACTGTAACTGAGAGTTTAAAGGTATTTGTAACTGTCTGTTTACCTAGGAACATGTGATAGGAGAAACAGTAATCTCAGTAATATTGTGTTCATGCATGTCTGTAACCACTTGTGCGTAATCTTTAGACAGGAGTATTGTTTTAAGGAAAGAGTCTGTGGGACATTAAATTTCCATTCTTTAAAGCGTGTCTCTATATATCACTTACATATTAAACATGTTTAATAATGTTTACAACATAAACCAGGATAGTGTTAGCTTTCTTGAAATGGGAATCTATGGCTGAAAGCAATATAATGTTTGGTGCCTAAAAAACATGTTAAAGTATGACTCACTTCTGTGCTGCTGGGGTATAATGTGGATTGTGCATACATTTATTCTTGGCTTCATTTAGCATCTTCATTTCTTGTGTCCCAGTAAGAATGTTTCCATTTGGGAGATTTTAATTAATTACTCTTTGAAGGTTACTTGCTTTAAGGGTAAATACCATAGATCACTCTCTGCAGTGTAAAGTTAGCTAAATGAGCAAGTAGTGGTACCTGATTAGTTGACGTATTTTAGTGATATTATAGAAGGTATATTGACCACAAGCTGAATCAGGACCTAACAGTAGGAGGATTCTTGAAATCTTTTAAGCTGGGAACTCGGTTGAACTGTGAAGAAATGCATAGGATATGTGAACAGCTCACTAATTAAATTAAAACAGATTCATCCATCACTGGGTTGCCTTGCAAATGTGTATGTTTATACTCACATCCCTTTGACTGTTCTTTTAGCTCATGTTTTATACTACAGAACATAGCATGGTGACATTTGTTATCCTACTTGATGGCACAGTGCTGAACTCTCTGTAACAAGATGGGTTTTTTCTGATTGCTAGGTTTTTTACCAGAATAATAGATTATCACTGTCAAAATTATCTTTAAAAAATACCTGAGAATACTGTGGTTACCTGCCTTGCTGAACAGGAAGGTGGTATGATAAGAGATCACTTAAGTGTACACAAGATGTTCTTCTTTCCCTTTGTAATTCTGAAGAAAAGCAGACCAGAATTTCACTGTGATTCTAGGTTGGTGCTTTACTTATCATTGTGTTGTTGGGATGAATAGAAGAGAATATAATATAAACTCACGGATTGAGAGTTACATTAAAAACATAAAACTGTTTTACATAAATCATATCCTAGTAGCAAATATTTCAAATTTTCAGGGACCATTGTGCTGGAACAGGAGTTTATAGGCAAGTTAACTTTGGTTTCTAAAGTGTGTTCTTTTCCTCACTGTTGAAACAAATAATGTCACGTTACACACACACTGGAATTTTATTTAATTAAGGTGCATTAAGTATCCTCATGATGGTGAGGTCCAGTCCTATGTATGCTTCACAGGGAATAGCCCCATGGGGATCTACACATGATGAACTTGGACTGGGTGAAAATTCTGCATGTCTTTGTGAATGTGTAAGACAAAAAAAAAAACAACACTTCTCCTGGATATAGGGAAAAAGAAAATATTCAACAACACCGTGCACTTCGGATTTGTTTTAAATTACCCATGCTTTTATATTTCATTTGATATAGTCAGTGACTCTATGTAGCCCAACGTTCCTTTGAGGATGACAGAAAAATGTATAAAGAAGTTAAGGCCTTTGAAAAAGTTTTGGTCTTCACTGGGCATCTTCCTCTTTCCCAGCATGGCATTACACATAATGCAGTCTTCAGAGAAAGACCATCACTGGACAAGGGTTAGAAAGATTGATTTTACTTAAACATTTCAATGGAAAAAACCATAAATTATTCTAAGAATTTTTCTGACTATATATTGGAAGCTTCTTGACTTGAGAGAAATGCTTTCAATTTTCCTCTAGAACATGTTCTTCCTGTTAAAAATTAAATACATATATTAGAAGCTGAGGAAAATAGGAGATACCATGAATAAAAATACTCTTTTGAAAACAGTATGCAATCAGGCACATTGTATGAAAGTATTATTAAGGAAAATAATTTTTAGATTTGAGTCATTTTTCAGTGACATTGGCTCCTGTTACCACTGAAATGCACATTAAAACTTACTTCAAAAGAAAGTGGAGATTGTCTTCATTACCTGTCTTCAGTGCTGTCTCACTAATAGGGAAAATCTTGTGATTGCAGACTCTTTTTCAAAAATATTCTCCTTCTAATACCTGACATACTAGTTTTGATATTTTTCATAGCCTAAAGAGTGTGTGTTTAATAACATATAATCATGGTGATTTAAAGGCTGGGGAATAGTTATTATAATATCTATGTATGATACTTAAGTTCATTTGAAGTCACTTCTACATTGTTCTTATTCTGGCAGTAGATATTTCTTTTAATTTATCAAGGAGCTTCACAAACTTTGTTTTATGATATTTGCATGCTCTCAATGTCATCTTTCATTGTGATTTTATTAGAAATTGCCTGCCAATTAGGTAATTGTATTATGTCCATCCAGAACTCACTTAAGTCACAAGGATAGTAATACCAGCTTTATATAAATAAGCCAGGGTTTATGCATATTTTATTATTTGTTGTTTTATCTCAAATTGTCTATCATATTAGATTCTGTTGTTCTCATTGGATTTTAAAATCTGATCTATTATAGAGGTTATAATAATAAAACTTCATGTTTCCTTAAACAGTATTTCCTAATAATAAAGCAAGATTGTGTTTTGATCTTAAATATTAATTTATGTGATTTTGATTTATTTTGTACCCAGGAATCTTTTTCTTCTGTGCATATATTATGTTTAATCCTTATTTTGACAGCATCTTACCTGCGTGGAATTTACGTGTCTTACTTTTGCCTGCTCTTTAACTGGCCATTGCTATTTTTATACCAACCTGTACTTAATAGCAGCTATCCTCTCACACTTTGAACACACCCAAAAAGAACCACTCTCGTTAATGATCACAATAATCCTAAGCAGCAAATACAGCTTCATCTGTCAGTTCCAAGAAAAAATACTATCTGAAATAATTTGTGTAATATAGAGATAATAAGAGATTAGTGCATCTGTTCCAAAGAGCCTGACCTTCAAACCATTAGCTCTGCAAGATTCAAGCACCATGGTGTAATCCTGCTATGAAAGGCAAGTTTGTTTTACTTTTGTATTTTATGATCTTCATCCATGAGCTAATATATATTGAAATCCCTGGAAAGATGTAGTACCGCTTGGCTTGAGTTATAGAATCTAAAATTACTGTAAAAGGCTGGTTTTGTTTAACCAATAGTAAGCCTAGGACCATGAAAATGAGGTTTGTTTATTATATTTTAATTTTGTGCCATGTACTCTGGGGAGCCATCTTTTTATATGCTATCCACAAGTAAATGCAGAATTTGAAATCTGTGGTTCAGACTGGCTGATTGATTATTGCAGGTTTTCATGTTTGTTATTATGATGTGGATTTGAAGATTTCCCTTTGTACTGAGCTGTGCAATTTTCTGCTGTCCTTTCTCATTTTCTTTGGTGCTGATGTTGATGTGCAAGTTTCGTTTTCCAGATTATCATTAAATGGTTGTCATTTCTTCATCTGTGATAGGTTTGTTAGTGCCCTCTGTATCAATACAGCAGGAAAATTTAATGCTCAGTCTTAGTGTCTGCTTTTGAATAATACGTAGAGAGGAAAATGGCCTGTTAAATAGTTTGGAAGTAGTGAAATTAGCTTCATATTGTATTTTTTGTTACTAGCATACATGCAACAACATTTCTGGATATTGTATTAGTTCAAGACACGTGCCTTTGATCCTTAAGCTTAGTAGTACTCATGCACGGTTGCATTAAAAACTATATTTCACAGAACTATATTTCTGTTTTCATTGGCACAGCATTTTGGAAGTGTTTTCACTTCAGAAATAACTAGAAGTTTGGGATGGAGTCAGTTTTTTCTGTAGAGGCAGACTATTAGCACCACTTCTTTTTTTTTCCCATCTCATTCTGCCTTGTGTTTAAAAGGAAACACTCACTGTCTGCTTATATTTATTGGCTGTAATTCAGATGCTCTCAAATATTATTTTATAATATATGGCTAATTCTCCATTGTGCTTATATTTCTCTTATCTTTTTGTCATGTTTGTAACTGATTAATTATATGATAAATCTATTATAAAACAAGCCAACAGTCACAATAAAACAATCTTACTTTACAATAAAAATTTAGCGTAATTTACCAGGGAAATAACAGACCAACTCTTCATATATTGGTGCAGTTTTTGGCTTGTGTCTGTTGTCTCATCTGTGTCACCTTTCAGAAAGGCAAGTGGTTCCTTGCTGAGCAAAGTTTTTAACCAAGAGAGGAGAGATGGGGAGAATGAGAAATGAGCAGCCATAGGGACCTGCAAAAATAATATGTAATTGTCTTTGATGGCAAAATGCAGGTGTTACAGAAAATCCTGGTGTCTCACATTGCTCCCTACCTTGCCCAGATGCCAAAGCAGTAATGATACTGTAACAGGGGGTTTTTTGTGCTAATGTCTGTCTGTGGTACAGTTGAAATTTTATATCTTGTCAGTAGTGTTTTCCTCAGAGCATACTTGATAATGGACATAAACCAGCAATACTGGATGCAAACCTTAGGATTTCATAGCAGAGTTATGCTGGAGATTCATTTGGGAAGTTTAGCGGAACGATCTGTCTCTAAGCCAGGTCTTTGTGTGCAGTTGCCCACTTTCAATAATATAAACACAAAGGGAACAATTATATCTTACAGCTATGCAGTGTTTATCTAGCACAGATCCGCTGCCCAAGTCCCTAGGTGTTGTTACCCACAGCTGTAGCTAATGCAAACCAGTCTGAGCATAATGCCACAAACAGCTCTTTGAAAACAGAAACATTAACTGACTGTCTCGCTCACTACCTACCTGTCTTAACTACTACTGTCAACAAAAAGCTGTTCCAAAAGATAAATTTTGCACCAGGACCACTATTAGCTGGATTTGAACTCTAGCTGACCAAAAGAAGGAGCCTCTCCTGAGTTTTTAGCCTCCCTTCTGGAAGTCACTACCTGGGCTGACATCAAAGGTGAGAGGTATGTCTGTACATCATCACGACCTAGCTGGCTTGGAACTTTAGATAGTTACATGTTCAGAGAAATTCAAAAGCAAAGTGAACATTACCACAGGTACTTTGGCTGAAAAAGAGCATGATTATAGTTTACTGTAGCTGAAACTTCAGTGGGATCGCTGATGGTGGTACAAGGGACAGCAGTGCAAACAAGATTTCAAAAACAACAGGCAAAATTTTGTCTAAATTTGTAGAAAGTTTAAATGAAAGTTTGTTTGAGGTGCGGTACTTTGGAAACTGCCAAGAAAAATTACTTTATAGAGAGTTTGAGGTTCATATTTCTGGATTCAGAGATGGAAGAACAAGCCAAGTTTTTGGTCAGCCTTTGTGTTACACATCCAGAAGAGTAAATCTAACAGTTTTAATCCTGGAAAGGGGATTTGGCCATAGAAATAAGAAATATTTGGAATGATTTTTCCTGGGACTAGGAGGAGGAACATCAAGGAGGAAAGGCTATGACCGAAGGGGCTTTCTGAGAGGCTAAAGAGCCATGAAACATTCCCTCTATATGTTTTTTATTTCAACTTTACACCTCCATTGAGTTTCCATAAGCAAGAACCTGTGTGGGTGGTAACTTCTGTACACTTGACACAAGTGCAGTGCTTTGTGTAAAACTGCTCAAGGTGGCAGGCACAAGCTGAACACAGGTTTTGGGAGAGTGACATGCATACATTAGCAGCTACCAACATCAGCATTTCATTCCTACCATGGCATTGTACTGAGATAAAGCTTTCCATTTAATTGTATTTGGGTTTTTAAATTTAACACACATCATGAGATAATTACATACCATACAGCTATGTATTTTTCAAAAAGGCAATGTCACCCTCTTTTTTTCTAGAAAACCCTCTGGTTTTCTAAGCATCATTTCTAAATTTATCAAGAAGATAAAAATTACTTCAACTGTTGCACTGAATAGGAAATCTGTGCCTAAGTAACGAAAATACGTGGACATTTCTGCTCAGGGATGACGTGAGATGTACTGCATCACTCCTGGGGAGGATTTTGAGTTTGTCACCTCTATAGTATTTGCAGTCATAAGTCCTACTATGTGTTTATTAGCTGAAATGAACAATTCAACTTGTGGCATTTTTCTCCTTAATTATTTTATGATACTTTAAATAATAAGAACTTTGCCATAGCTTGAAGATCTACAGAACTGTATTGCAGATGTTTTAATTTTTTTTCATTAGAATTCTGTTTGAAATAGTTCTCTTCTTTTGGCTTTACAAATGCTGAGTAATTTCATTTCTCCTTTCTGTGTCTAATCACCCTGAGAAAGCACATTGGTCCCTACAGTTTTGAATGCCAGGTTGATAAAGGTGTGTGTTAAATTAATTGATTCTTAACCAATTTCAAAGTGAAAGTATAATACATTTTTAGAATAGAGTATTAGAGAAATGAAACAATTTGACAAAGAAACAAGTATTACAAAGTCTGTTTCCTCAAAAGGAAGTATAAAGATGAAAGGAGTAATTAAAAAATGAAATTCCGTTCTCAGGGTGCACACGGTCATTTCAGAGGCAGTGAAACTTTTTTTAACCCTGCTGTGCTCAAGTCCCTCTAAGACAGTAACATCACTTAGATTTTTCTGTTGCATAACTGTAACTTAGTATATAATACTAATTTGATGTTTTCTCAGGTTTGCAGTGTTTCAGGTGGTTTTGTACCAAAAATCATGCAAAATGAGTAAAAATCACCAGGACAGAGAAATGTGATTCTGGATTTATCTGACACCTCATCACATTTTGGCCAGCAGCATTAAAAAAATACATTGACCAAGGTTGCTAAGAATATTTTGTGCTCTTCTCTGCTTGCACATAACTAGAAAATACACTACTGACTGAATTTTTTAACCTTTCAGCAATATATTATGAAGTACTAGCTGGCAGGTAGTTCAGTACTTTTTTCACTGCAAGGCCCTGTAATGTAATCACAGTTGTAAAAGGAACTTGTGAGTGAAGCAACTTGATCATTCCTCACAGTCCTGCAGTGCCAAGTGGTTACAGGATAACGAGGGAGAGGCAATGCCAGGACTCCAAAGGTTTATTCTATCCAGAAACAGCACCAGTTATTTAAACAAAGGTGAAGCTGCTTTAGGTGCTGGCTGCTTGCTAAGGATTATATCGTAGCCAGTGTTTAATTTTGCTTAAACCAAAGATAAGCCTGTATTTTCTGTGTTTGACTGTGATGAGCCCGTTCATGAGTCTTGCTTTAGCAATGTATGATAGTCTGGAGTTACAACTTTGCAATGCTACAGTCACTAAAGAAAAACCAGAGTTGATGTGATACCGTGATGATCTGATTGATTAGAAATGATCTCTTAAAGGCAGGTTAGTAACATTTTTAAAGGGAAATGTGATATCCACCTGGGAGCTGCTGGTAGTGGGAAAATAACACTTAGAGGGCTTGAAAGTTGCAGTCGGAGCAAATCAAACTACTGAAAAGGTAAAGCATTTTCAGATCATTTCACTGGTTGGTAATTGAGATGAATAGGAAGGGATTGTTTCTGAAGCTGTAATGTCTCCTGTTAGTATGCTGTGAAATTAAATTAGGGTTTAGATATTATTCAGAAACTGTTCAGCTGTACAAAAGGGCATGTAACAGGTTTTTACTGGAAGATACTCCAGCACTAGTGGTTTTGACAGTGTTTCAATTTACAGGTTTTTTGGAGGTTATTAAAATAATTAGACTTTGAGCTGCCATGATGTACAGCACATAGTTCTCAGGAAACTTTTTGAAGATGCACAGTTATAGTGAATTTATTTATTTATTAGTGATGCCATATAAATTTTCATATTGGTCCTATCATCTCGTAAAATACTGTCTTTTAGTAATCATACTGTCATGTTATGTTTTTAATAATAAATAATAATTGTGAAGACTTACTTAAAAGGTCTCAAATTTACTAAAATTGTAATGGCTGTGTAAAACCACAAAAGACGTCAAGTTAAATGTATATAAATTCCTAACGAAATGAAATGTTGGTTTAGTTTATCTGAAAAATCTCCTCCATTTTTTTTCTGCATTGCATTTAATTTTCCCCTGCTGTATTAATGCAAGCTGTGTCTCAGCACCCTATCCTTGCACAAATGTTATCTCATACCATATGTTAGTTCTCTGAGAGGGGTTGGTTGATTATAAATAATGTTGTAATATAGGGCTGTGTTTTTATGTAAAAATGTTATTGTTGAAGTGCTAACAGCTCTTCTGAGCTTCTTATTTCATTCTGTCTTGTATTCTCCCCGTTTCTAACAAAAAAGCCAAGAGTATACGAATATAAAAGTGAGTGCTTGATCTTTTATAAACTGTTTATATAGTAAATAATTAGTTGGAAACATGGCTTTGTTGTTTTACTAATTGAATTTCATTGAAATAGGCTTTAGAAGTTGAAGAACATGGCATGTGTACCTATTGTTAGTTTCACTGACATATTCTGCTTTCACGTAGCTCTTTGCATATGTGTGAGGAAGATAATTAAGGTGCTTTCATTTCTGTATGTTTATAAAGTGTGCTTAGCACAGTCCCAGCAGTAGAAACTCCTTGCTATAGATCATCTTTGATTGCCTCATTTTGGCTGACAGGCAGTGGCTCTTTTCTCTTCATTGCAAGTATGTGGACAGAACAATTAATCTTCAAAAAGTAATTTCAGAAGCCATAAGTGATCTTTTTCTGACCAGATATCCTTGCTTTACCTTAAGATACATGTTTCCTGGTTAAACACAGGTCTTCTTCTCTGACATGAAAAAATCATATCAGAATAAATATATAAAACACATGCTTGTTTCTACTTTTTTTTTTTCAGTAAATTTGTCTAAGACATCCAAAGGGGATACAGTTTTTAAAAGCAGTTGCCTAAGGTTTTGAGACCATTGTCAGGTAGTAAACAATGGCTGATTTTCCACTTCTTCTTTGCTTTTGTTTTGAGCATGGACCTATTCCTGTCATTTGCTCTCAAAGTGCTATGTCAGTTTCATGCAAGTCACCAGGAGCTGTTGGATAAGTAAAGATACTTTGAAATCGAAAACTGTTAAGAGTCTGAGTTTAATTTTCAGTGAAAAATACAGTCAAAAGGTGAGATTCTGCTGTACACTGTCTAAAATGCCATCAAAGCATTAATACAACCATTGACAGAAATTCAGTGAAGTCTCCTTTTGTTAGGATTGGTGCTTTTTGTTCCTTTGCTCTACATATGTCAGAAAAATACACCATGTATGTGAAGGGACTAATTGCATTATCTTTTATGTATTATCTGAAAGTATTTATTGGGAGTGAAAGGTGTTTGCCAGATGAGTTTGTGAATTTATAAATATAGTTGTGAGATACAGTTTATTCCAAACTTCTGATAAAATTTCTTCTCAATGAATTGTCCCAGCTGAAAAGGTGAATATTCTTTCTAGAAGGTTTTGTAATTTATATTAGTATAAATGTTGTTTGCAGATTTGTTTTAATAAATAGAAATGGGAAGAAGTACATGATGGTTTGTATTTGGATTTTAAACCTCAGGATATAACACTGCAGAATATCAACAGCATTCTCCTTTCTTTGAATATATTGTGTGATATTTGGAAGAAACACTTAAAAGACAATTACTGCAATATTTCACGTCTTTTTAGAAAGAGCATTATATTCAGGAGAGTATAGCACAATACACAGAATGGAAAATATGGAGGATTATTGCATGATATAAAGTCTAGAAACTTGTATTGTTGAAATTTGTATTTAAATGTTGAATTTTTTACTATTTATCTTCTGTCCATAGTCACTATGCACTTTCAGTCTTAATGATCAATCTACTGCTGAGTTCATCTGAGAGATGTACACATACAAAAAACCAAATGCTCTTTAAACTGTTTATTCTTTTTTTTCTTTCTCTGTTTTAGGACTATAAGCAAAGGGGCACTTTGTCAATTCATGTGTAAATAAATTTTGTTGTTGTTTAAAAACACTACATACAAAGTGAGGGGGATGCTGCAGAACTTGTAACTCAGCAGGTCTCCAAGCAGCTAAATTTGAAGTTGTAAAAATCACTAACACATCAGAAAGGACTAGAATGAAATGTGGCCTTTGGCTTTTCTTTTTGTAATCTTTGACTTGAGGTTGACCCTTACGTTTCCAGTTGGCGTGATCTCATTGGTGTCTCACACAGTCAGTGTACAAAACAACCATATGGTCACAGTCCAGCCAGGTTTCAGTCAGAGCTGGCTTGGAGCTGTAGTCTTTTGAGGCTTTCCTTGGATGCAAGAGCATACGTGATACTGCAAATGAATTGCCCTTGAGCCATGCAATGACACTTACGACCCCTTTCATTAGCGGATTTAGCAGTGGCGTATGCTTTGTTCTCTGCTGTGTTCTTTTGAACCAGTCATGAATTTTCACATACTCAGGTTCTGCATGTGTGTAAATTTGCTTCTTTTTTGGGTACTAACCAACTAGTTGCCCTCAGGTATGATTCTGGGCAATGGTCACTTAGGGCCCCTCTCCCTGTAGGCAGTACATACGGGGCCATGTCAGGATTGTCTTCTGCCCTACAGCAGTCTCTAACACTGTCCTATTGACTGAGCTGCCAAGCTCATGTCCTTGCACATTCTTGTATGTGCCCTAGCCTTGACCCCTCGCATGTAATATGCACCTTGGCACCTTGGATAAAAGCTTTGTTCCAGCAGCCCCTCTTGTCATTTCAGACTTTCTGTACTAAACAAGAGCAAAATGTAGTACCTGCCTCCAGGCACCACATGGAGCACAGAGGAAGAGCCAGGCCAATGGTGATGCCATGTGTAGTCATGCCTTTGCTGAGTGGAGGGGTTGGGAGGAGAGAATGTCCTGGCATTGTTCCCTCTGAATTGAATGCCTTTAGGATGTAAAGCTAGCATTGAGGTATCTCTAGTAGGCCATCTTAAACCTCTAGATTATACACTGACAGTGATATAATATATTGATAGTAATTGACCCTTTCATTACAATTCTGTTGTCAATACCTCCTGGCTCCTAGACTTGAGAGTGATTAGGAAGTACAGAAATTTGGGAAACATCAATTGCTTTGATATTTTGTGCAGATGTAAGGTAGAGCATACTTGCTTTTTGCTCTGCTTGGTTACTCTGGTCAGAGTCTTTGTTTACTTTTGTCTGGGAAAACCAAAATCAGGCACCACTTTCTTGTCAGACCAAACAGGAATCACTCCAGGCTATATTTATAATAAGTAGATGGAAATAGCACATTGCACACACTCATCAGTGTGTTAAAGCAGGACTGCTACAACAAGCCTGTTGATGAATTGCAAAATGCCGTGTATCTTTTGTAGCTGCAGGTGACTGCTTTATTATGCTTGGCATCAATTATTAAATCTGAAAAAATGTTCATCGCAATTGCTTTGTAGTAGTTTTTCTCTAGTTTGTACCTGTTAAGCCAGGTGTTTACATGTAATTTATGCACATCAGTCTGCATTCCTGCATGCAGAAATCTTTACACAATTGACACAGCAGAGAAGCAGACAGACCATTTTGGAGTAAATTTTATCTCTAAATGGTATTCAGTATAGAGACATACTCAGCCTGCACAATGATATACTGTAATTTACACAGTGCAGGCAAATAACTGTAATGTATTACAAAATTTAATTGCACACATCAAACTAATAAAAATTGGGAGCAGGATCAAGCCATCTCCAATCGATATCCTGACAAGAGCAGAAAATCTTCTTAGTATGTCACAGCATAGATATTCAATATTTTATGAACCTGTATTATTCATGTAAAGACAGCATTCCAAAGATCTATGCAGAGCTGTTAGATTTAAAGTAATACAAGATGAAAATGAAAGTTTTTGTTAAAAGTATTATCAATAGCAGGGAAAACACTGGTAGTTGTTTGGATCCCTTATTTCATTGTGCGGTCAAGGCAGGACTGGAACTGTACCCCAGAGTGAGTTCATGTGAGCAGGGCACCCTTAGAAATAGAAGCAGTTCTCAACTTATCTGCATGCGAAGCACCTCCCTCCCTGACAGAGCTAGGTTTTGCTGAGTTTACAGGAGCAGACCAACAAGATAAACCATCTCTTGACTTTTTCTGGTAAAATTGGAAAAATAATGTATTATATCATGTAAGATATGAGATGCATAAGTGACCAAGGTTAAAACTTCCAAAATCTGTGCAACAAGTATTTTGGTTCTTATCCATGGGCAGAAGCAATTTTCTCTATGCCATAAAACTCTTGTGTTTTATCATTCTGTTGGGTTGCTGTTACATTTCTGATTGTACTTCAGAATATTAAGACCACAGTTATAAAAGTAAATGAACTGGAGGACTCTAGTTTTCCTGGGAAACACTGTGGGTATTAATAGCAGTTATAAAGGGTGGCAAAAGGATGCTTTTTAATCTTCAACCTGAAAAGAAAAAATATTGATGAGAAAAGAGGAAGAAGTAGAATCCAGCACTGTAAGACAGAGAGCAGTGATTTGAAAGCTACTTGGAAAAAGACAATCTGATACTTGCAGCTCAGTGAGACAAGGTTTTGGATTTGCTTGTGGCCATATACAAGGATTCCTGCTTCATGGTCTGTGCATTTAAAATCTGTGGAGCAAAGAAGAGTGTTTAAACAGCAATACCAATGTTATCCATGACAATGTAACAGTACTCTTTAAAAAAAAAATACACCTGCTATTTTCAATCTCTACTGTGGCTCAAAGCTAAGATATTAAATTTTGTAATTTAGTCAATGAATATTTTTTACAGTGAATATTTCTATGACTATATTCGTTATCTGTCCCAACAGCCTGGCCCTCATGCCTAAGTTTCAGCACCCATCATGTCCAGGTGGTCCAGAACAACAGCTCTTTACCAATTTGTGCCAAGACCATGATGGTCTTGCAGCTGCCTCTAGAGTCTCCTCATTCACCTTTCCTGATCCCTGAACACTCACAAGCAACCCTATTCAGCTGAACACATTTCAGGCTCTACCCTGTTAAATCCTCCAGGTTGTGCCGACTGATCTTGCTGGCTCCAGAAAAGTAGGTGGGGGTAAACCACATAATCTCACATGCTTTGTAGGAGCAGATGGAAACAGAGACACATTCAGACAGGTCCTGGCAAGAGAGAGAGTGACAGTGAAAGATTGAGAAAACAATATGGGTGGAAAAAGCATAGCTACAGAAAAACTGAAAATCCTGCTTTGCAGTACAACTCTGTGCATGGCTTATACTTCCTAGGTGCCTTTTGAGTTATTTTTGAGGCTTAGCCTACCTACCAGCATTGATATGCCGAACACGCCCTCAGTTTCTAAAGAGAAAGTTCAGGACCAAATGTAGCATTTGGGTTTCTACATACAGACTCACTGAAGCTCCAGCAAAATCCCTTCCACAGCCACCTGCACTGTGTAAGAGTGGATCCTGGTCTGCCTGGTGTACCTTGCCTACCCTCCTCTACCTCACATTTAGCAGCACTGGATAATGTGTTTTCAGCTGACCAAGGACTGGGAATGTGCATGAGCTGTAGTGGCCCACAGGAAAACCTCAGAGCTGTTGGCCTTAGAAGGAAGGAAAGGGTCTGTGCAAGTAGCTGATCTCTTCTACTCAGAGGCATTTGGGTGCTGCTTAGTGGCCGTAGATAAACAACCCCAGTCCAAAAAGCTTGAGAGGGAATCCACAGCTCCTTTCACTGTGGGCATGTCTCCTCTAAGCCCAGTATACAAATTCTTTCACTTTGGCCATGTTTGCTGTTACCCTGATAGCTTCAAAGAGGTTCCTCTGATAGCTGCATGGTGTAATTTCTCCTTGCCCTCCAGCGGCTCTGCAGACCCAAAGAGCAAGGGCCAGCTGATCTCCACAGCTTGTTTAAGCACCCTGGGCAATGGGTAGGCTGTGTGGGATCTACAAAAGTCTTAGGTTTTATTGTGTTGAATAAGATCTGTCAAGATCTGTCAGTTTCAAACATCAACAATGTGCCTGTGAAACAGGAAGGTGAACAATTTTCAGAGCCATTCAGTCTCCATAGCAAGTGGAGATGGAAGAAATATTTGCTTTTCCAGATGTTTCTCTGAGTAGACCATGAAAAAGATGCATGCAGACTTTGCAGATATGAATAATGGAGCACTGAAATGAAGGGGGAAATGCAGAAAAATGTTTTAGCATGTACTTATATTTGCCATATCTATTACTTTCTGAGAGAAAGTGATGTTACCCATTGTACTTTGGGTTCCTATTTCGAACTAAATGAGAAAGACCAGGACACTGAGTTTGAAGACAACATGTTATTACATCACATGGAGACTTTGGTGGAAGAAATTTAAAGATCATTGAGAACAACTATCATCATCTAGAAGTTTAATTTCTGCTTTGTGACAGCAGAATTCACTCTAGATCAGCTGTAACACACAGAGAACCTCTAAAGGACTGGAAGCTCTTCTTGCTCAAGGGAAACGTGAAAATTTCCGTGTGAAAATCAAATTGCATTTTAAAGGATGTGGGATAGCAGCTTTACCAAATGTATGAAGTCTTTAAACAATTTCAAAATATTTACATTACTTTCTGATCTTACAGTTACAAGCCTAGAATCTGATTGCCCAGAGAGGTTGTGGAGTCTCCTCACTGGAGATATTCAAGAACTGTCCTGACACAATCGTGTGCAGTGGGCTCTAGGAAGCAGGGAGGTTGGACCAGATGCTCCACTGTGGTTCTGTCCAGCTTATTATTCTGTGGTTTCCCAAACAAATTCCCCAGGAGTTATTTCTGTTTCGGAACTGCTGAGATCATAAAAAAGTTCACTGTTTACTTTGAAGATATTTTGTGGTGAGAAGTAAGATTTTGCCAAGTCAAAACAAATTATTATATTTTTGATACTGTGGAATGTATGAAGGATTTTTTCCCTTTTTTTATTTTCTGTGAGAATTGTAACTTCTTTTGCAGTCACCAACTTAGCAAGGTGGCTAGAGGCAGATTACCGAGTATGTGGTTAGTAGACAGTATCACAACCTGTCTACATTCCAACTGTGTAAAGGTTATTAACAAGACATCTGGTTTCTAACAGTTTGCCCTCATGAAGATCTTCAGGTTGCAGCCTTTTAAAGAGAAGGCATTTCCAGTTTGCAACTGAGGACGAGAGATTGCTTCTTCAATCAGAATAGTCGTTTTATGTTAGTAAATAGTAATGACCAAGTCAGATCACTGTTCTTGTGTGAAAACTGCAAGGGAAGGCTTTGCTCTAAGTTACTCTAATTGCCACTTCTTTTTCTCTGCTTTCAGAGGCTGGCAGCAAGAAACTAAAGAGCACGATACAGAGAAGCACAGAAACAGGAATGGCAGCAGAGATGAGAAGTCGAATGGTTCGACAGCCAAGTCGAGAATCCACTGACGGCAGCATAAATAGTTATAGCTCCGAGGGCAAGTAAGTGGCATTAAAATATCAGTAATGTAGGAGAAGTTTCTTTCCCATTACTTGGGATGTCCCAAACTCTAGCTGAAGGGGGTAGCTCTGTGTACAGATTGTTTCTCTTGAAACATTTGAAAAACTGCACTATTTTAGGTACATAACGCAAATTTAATGGAAATTGAAATTGAGAGAGGACTTCTTAAGAATTCTCACTTTCCCTGTCATCCTGTGAGGCATTTTGTTCATCAAAAGACAGCTAAATTAAGACTGCATTGTTCAAATCATAACACAGAGGTACTTTTTCTTTGAGATAAGTTTGGATTATCTCAGAGTTAAACTTCAGATGTTGTATGTGAATCTCTGTGATTTGAAACTCTGTTCAGTAATACTATATACAAAGAAAGTTTAATTTGGAGTTGTTCCAAGTCTCTTATTAAGAATTGTAAACCCAGAGCCCAGATGCCCCACTGGCTGAAGTCAGGCAGACAGCTGTGGGGAATGGGGCAGCTGTTTTCATTCACTGCTGAACAATTTGATATGTAGGAAAGGAAAACAAAAGCAGTTTTTCAAAATGTGAGGGAATATTCCAGCCTCCTCACAGTTCTCAGTGGGACTCTACTGCATGTGTCAAGGTACAGTGGTTCCTGAGGAATTCTTGGACGATGACCTCCCAAAAAAGGGGGAAATGGGAGTAGGCAAATGCAGCTTTATAGACCTGGGGGAAAAATGAGAGATTTTGACTTCTTTGGCTTCATCTTTTTATGCACTTACTGTGTTACCACAATTGCAACTGTACATTGTATGAGGCACAAAGAGCCAAGGCTGCTCTGGCGGTGGTTGCAAGGATCTGTGTAAAGGTACGTCCATCATCAGATCTTCTCACCACCCTAGTATTTTTACATCACTGGAACACATTGCCCAGAGAAGTTGTGGACTGGCTCATCATTGGAGGTGTTCACAACCAGGCTGGATGGGGCTCTGAGTTACCTGATCCAGTGAAAAATGTCCTTGTGCATGGCAGGGGCATCAAAACTTGATGATTTTTAAGGTCCCTTCCAACCCAAACCATTCTATGGTTCTATGATAATGCTAAGAATTTTAAGAGCCATGTCAGAAAAACAAGCTCCATCATGAATAATTCAAAACCAAAGCAGATAAAGATCAGATGAAGAATGAAGGACAAGAGTAAAATATCCCAGTGTTTTCTCCATTATGATTCCTTTACCCTTTCAACTCTCCACCCTGCCATCCTCTTTCCTTTCTCTATGCTGAAGTGTCAGTCTGTAAGGCACCAGTTATTCACCTTGGTGACAGAGGGCCCAATAAATTGGACCCTTTAGGGATGAGCTGGGGGAGCCTGTTTCCCTGGTTAGCAGTGGAGAGGAGAGGTGGGAGCCAAGCACTGTGGGTGAGGACATTTTCAGTGGAACAGCTTAATCCTCTGTTCCACCTTCATTGTGTGTAAATAGATTTGGCAGGGCTGGGGCAGCCAAGGTCTGGATCTGGAGGTCACAGCAGGCGCATGGAGGAGAGAAAGGTAGAGCCATAAATAGCTGTTTTGAGACTCAGCCTCTGAGTAAGGCAGTGAGGAAAGCAAGCTTGAGAAGTAAATAGAGTGCTTGCTTCTTATTGGGACATATTGCAGGCTGGGCGTGCCTCGTGGGACTTAGTTTGAAAATTCCCCTTTAGAACTAAGTGCATCTTTAAACTGCCATAAGCTGGTAGTCACACTACCTGTATGGCTTGTCTTATTTCTGCCTCCTTAGCTCCTGTGCCTGCTCTGGTATCAGTTCTGCCTCTGACAGCAGCGCTTCTTACCTCAGCTCTCCCATGCAGTTGCTATCTTCACATCTGACCATCTTTGTCCTGCTTCTTTGATCTGTACTTTTAGCTCCCTAAGTTCTCACTATATTTCTGTCCCAGACGTATGGTTTCATAGAGTTACCAGCTTACTCTGGTTGATGCCTGATCCTCAGTATATCTCAATTTTATTTCCTGACTCCAAACTTTGTACTTGACCTTAGCCTTAAACATTGTCCCTGACCTCCACATCTCTATTCCAGTCTGTGGCAAGAGTAAACAGTGAGTCTAATGAAGTGAGAACACCATCAATATCTAACAGTGACTCTGAAGGGGAAAACGGGCGAAAGGAGGCAGATAACAAAACTCAGGTGAAACAGTTAAATGTATCTTGCTGCAATGAGAGAAGAGAAATATTCATTAAATAGGACACAATGCCATAGGCAGAAGGGATACCAGAGGGTTCTGTTCAGTGTGATGCTGCACTTTGTGGGTTAGAAAACTTCTCTCAAGTCTTCTCTTTTTCTGTGATTCTGTGATTTAGCTGTAGATCAAATCCTTAGATGTTCTCCGAATTTACATGAGTTCGACAGAATACTGTTAGTTTACAGCTGCTCTTGGGTTTAGATCACAGTGAGAGAAGAAGGTTAAATGGTTAAAGAAAGATGTACAAGAAAACAAGTGTCTACTGTTTAATTATTTCTCCCAAATGCATTACTGGCATATTTGTAGAACATGAGGTGGACACAACTACAAGGAGGACAGTAAGCTGCGTAGCTCCGTCACATAATCAGGGTACATGCACTCTGCCAGCTGATCCTAAAATCCTCTCCCTCATTCCCTGGACTTTTTTTTAGCATTAGAAAAGTCAGCTTTAACTTCAGATATTAGGTCTAATGTGAACATTGAATCAGCTTTTGACAGCTTTTATTTTGAATAGTGAAGCTGTTTGAAAGGGTTTTTTTCTTTCTTGTGAGATTCCCATCAAAATCAGTGAGATCTTAACACTGGTTGCTTGAGTAGTGTTTTGTCTGCAGTTCACTCTTGCTGTTACTGTAGGTGAGTAATGATGGTGATTAGAAGTGCTTATGGTAAGTCTGCACTGGTTTCTTGTCCTTCCTTGTGTGTGTGTGTGTGTATTGACACTGATTTTACTTCCAGGATCACATAGTTTATTGACAATATCATGCCTCATCCTGCATTTCCAAAGACCAATCAGATGTATAGCTTAGCTATTCCTACAGTAGGTACCCCAGGTACCTTTGTCATGTTCTTTTGCTTGACCCTTAACTGAAGTTTAATGAATTAGAATTAATAAACATTCAGATGAATGTGTACTTCCAACCTTCATTATCATATGTATAGCCAGAAGTGTGCTCTCAAGTGAATATTTTCAATGTTGTTAGTCAACCTGTGGCAAAATATAACACATTTTGTGGAAAAAAGGCCAAAGAAACAAGCAAGAAACTTTTCAAAGCAGAGAGGCAAGAGTGAAAGAATAGTGCCACTGGGAGAGAAGCAGACCAGGTCTTGATGTTACAAACTGGAGACCCTGAGATTCTTTTCCTCCTCCATCTAAAGAAATCACTTTTTAAAAAAAAAAAAAAAAAAAAAAAGAAAGAGAGATTTTAAAACTAAATTTCTGGTAAAAAGCTTACCTTTTTGAAAATCAGAGTTTTCTAATGAAAAAAGCTGTGCCAAGGAAATGGCATGAAGCTGAATCAGGGGAGGTTTACGTTAGGTGTTAGAAAAAGTTTTTCCACCCAGAGAGTGGCTGGGTTCTGGAACAGGCTCCCCAGGGAAGTGGTCACAGGATCCAGCCTGACAGAGTTCAAGAAACATTTGGACAGTGCTCTCAGGCACTTGGTGAGATTTTTGGGGCTGTCCTGTGCAGGGCCAGGAGTCGGACTTTGATGATCCTTCTGAGTCCCTTCTATCTCAGGCTATTCTACGGTTCTATGATATTTTCTGACCAGATTTTGTCACAGAGAGTCAATAAGTTTATGCAGGAATAGAAAGAACAGTTAGTCTTCAAGAGAGTAATGGACTTTTTCTCTGCAACTACTGAGTTTGCAAAGAGCTGTGAATTGAATGGCTGAAGCACACAAGCCTGATGTGCAGAAGTCAAAGCTTTTAACACTAGATGCTTTTGGTTTATTAGAAAGTCTTTTATTATTTATTGCAATCTAATAGGAAATTTCCTTCGAGGGAGAAGCAGATACAGAGTGGTGGATGGCCTGCTGGGGACTATGTTGTATATACTTGGTTCAAAGTCTGTTCTTCTATTTCTCATAACTGTTATAAGGAAGTCAAAGCTGAGTCTTCCCACCATGGATCACTCTTTTTCTCTCTCTCTTGTTTTGTTTGTTTCTGTTGTTATTGTTTGGAGACTGTATATCTCTTAAAAATTAAGTGGAGACTATGGAATATAAGAAAGCAGCTTGGCAAAGCACACATTACAGAATCCTAGCATAGTTTGAGTTGGAAAGGACCTGTAAATGTAATTTAGTCTAACCCCCTGCCCTGGGCAGGGCCATCTTCAACTAGACCAGGTTGCTCAAAGCCCTGCCTAACCTGGCCTTGAATGTTTCCATATACGCTGTGCCGATGTGTTACAGCTCAGTTTGTATCCTGAGAGAGGAGTAGCAACTGTAGATCCAGATTTGTCTGCCAGAATATTTTGACTAGTGAGTGGTGTTAGGTTTAGCTCCAATCACCACTACTACTACCTGCCAGATTACTGCTTCATTACAGAGCTGCAGCTATCAGATTAATTTAGTGTATACATCTGTTTTCCCTGTTTGTTCTAACTGATGCCAATGAGGTTTGGATCTATGTAAATCTCACACTGACTAATGAAGAATAGGCTATTAAATTTCATGAAGTTTTTTATGGTTTCTCAGACAAGGTCAATCATAATCTAATTACCTGTCAGACTCTTCACTACTCCTGGAGACCTCCTTAGAAAGACCTACTTTAGGGGCTACTTTGAGTCGATGTGCAGAATTTCTCTACACTGCTTTGGGGTCCATGGGAAACATCTCATTCCTGATGCTGCAGAATGATTTGTGCTTGTGCATCCTGAGCTGCTTGCTTTGTACCAGTAGTACTTTTGAGGTAAATACTGTAGCATGAAAGAAATTAATCCTGTTCTTATGCTTAACCAGCTTTTATTTTGTTTCAGCTTAATATTTCCTGGAGTACGGCTGGGCGCTGACAGTCAGTTCAGTGATTTCCTCGATGGACTGGGACCTGCACAGTTAGTAGGCCGACAAACACTAGCAACTCCTGCCATGGGTAAGAATGATATGTTCTCCTCTGTTAAATTAGTAATAAGACAATTAACTAATGCACGCACTGCCAGACTACAGCACCAAAAAGACTTTACCAAGTGTCTTCCTTCGTTGTCAACATGAAGGTCCTATGTGCAGTCACTGGTGTACCTGTCATGGCAGCATTCAAAGTGCAGTGAGAAACAGTATTTGCTCCAGTTGAGGTATTGGCTAATCTTATTTGCAATTTGAAGACAGAGGTTTTACTTCCCACACAAAGTTATTGTGGCTTCTCCAGTTGTAGCTCACTGCAAAACCTCAACTGTTCAGAGTTTGTATTTACTTGACACAGATTATATTGGATGTGACACAGCTTCCGGCCGAACTGCACTTTTCCAAGTTTAGTTCATCTAACTCCAGAAGGTGAAACTTCTGGAAACATTTGCAATGCCCAATAATCAGTCACTGATAAAGCCAGTGCTTGTCATGAGAGACACAAAGTCTACAAAGTCCTTTTCTACAAAAGCTGCCTGGAGCTATCTGTGATCTTCTCTATGTTCCAGACCAGTCTGTAATTTCCTTTAGCAGCATTAGCTGTAGCTTGTTTATGAACAGAGTATGAGTTGTATAAGGAGTGCAGGAGTGCAGGACTGTGTTAGTATCTTTGGAAAGATTTGGGGTTGGGGGTTTTTTTGCTTATATATGAGCAGTTCTTAGACATGCTTAAGGATGCTAATTGACAAGTCCTTGATACACTACTGTAATGATACTTCTGCTGGAAATTATAAATAGCCAATGCTTCAATACAACTGTCTTGGGAAAACCAGCTTTAGGAAGGGCTACTGAGACACATAAGAAAAAGGAGAGAGAAACAAAAAAAAATTGCAAAAGAGAGTGTTCCTTCCCCACTCATGAGCAGAAGGAAAACTCTCTTGAGAATGCTCTGAGTTTTGCCTCTAAGACAAAACTTGCTGTATAAATCTAAATGACTGCTACTAAAGCATTAATAATCATAAAACTTATTAAATTAATATTTTATTATTATTTTGGAAGAAAATATATTTGTGAGATAGTTTGTCCAATAAATATCTAAATGGCTTTATTGGTATGCATATAAGGGTCTACATTCCTTCTGTCTCTTTATTTTAATCTTGTTTTGCAACTAAAGATTTTTCTGCAGATAACTTGAGTAAAATGTTTATTTGGGCTTTTTTTAGAACTTTATCTAATACAGGCTCAAGTTTTTGCCCCCAAAAAGCTCTGCATCATGTTTTTTAACAATTTTTAGAAGACCTGCTCTGTGGTATCCTTTCACCGTGATGATTTGAAAATGTTTGGATTATCGCTCCCCCTTCTGGTTCCCTGTTGCATGTTTTATTTTGGATATAGATACAGAGATGTGCTCTTAAAAAAGCTTGTTGGAATTTTCCTCTGAACTATTTTTAGTGCAGAACATGACTATGTTTATTCAAGCAAAGTTTAATTGATAAAAAAATCTTTGCTGCTGTTCTGTCATACTTCACGTACCAAGGTATAAACACTGCTTTAATATCCTGTTAGAGAAACATGTGAAAATCTCATGCCAAATTAATTTCAAAATGCTGTTTCTCTAAATCCGTACCCCAAATTCTACAGTTCAGGACTATTTGTGAATTTGGTTTTTTAGACAATTAGAGTTTACATGTCAAATATAAACGTACTCATGTGTTTCATGGATGTAGTTCATTTATTTGCTCAAGTGTCATGTAGCTGCCCATGTCATACTGTGCATTTTGTATTCTAAGTGGCCTATTTTAATCTATTTTGATCTAAGTTAGATTTCTACTCAGCTGATTCCATGATATACGAAAGCATTGTTTGGTTTGACATAATGGTTTGAGCATCAGCGCATAGTTTACTGGCCTTGTATTTTATTGATCTAGATCAGAACAGTGCCTGGTCTCAGAGTAAGCAGTTCCTTTTTCTGCAGGAAACGTCATTTTTCAAAACTCAAGCGGGGAAACAAGTTTGACTATTTAGAAATGAAAGCAGTTTCTTTTTTTAACATGTTGTGACATTTTATTCACACCAAAAATGTGTGTGGAATATTGATAAAAACAGAAAAATTGTCACCTATGTGCTTGGTGGAGACTTTTGAAGAAAAAATACCTTTTTAGCTGGTGTGAACTGTATACCTAGAGAGGGCACCGTGCTCCCTAATGATATATTATTTAGTCCTTGTTTAATAATGGAGAAGCTAAAGGGATCATCAGGAGATGCAACAAGCACAGTAATACAGAAGAGTAATATCAAACTAGTCTTTCTCCTTCTCACTCTTATACCTTATCTCCTGTGCTGTAATGCTTCTCTAAAATGTGGGTTTCTTTCTTCTCCCTCTCAGGTGACATCCAGATTGGAATGGTGGATAAAAAAGGCCAGTTAGAAGTAGAAGTCATTAGAGCCCGTGGCCTCACACAAAAACCTGGCTCCAAATCTACCCCAGGTATGGAAAAAAATAAACAATACATGAATAGAAAACAACACTATGAAATATAACGATGAACTGGGGATTGGACACTTTTTGAGCACTTTGTTAGCTGTCATTACATTTGCTTTTGTTTGGTTTGCTTTTCAACAAGGAGTACGTGTTGAAAACCACGTAACATGGCTACCAATGTCCACTTCTTACCACCTTGCATCTGCCAGTTGCATGCCACCACTCAAGGAATCATTTTCAGCAACTCAACATCTGTTCTGGAAGGAACATTTGTAGAAATATTTCTGTGTAACCTAGGCAAGTTGTATATCTCAGACGGGCTTTGTCTACGTAGCTGAGGTGCTTTGTGTTTGCCATGAAAAGAGATGGAGAACAGGTGAAAGTGCTTTGAAGAAACAATGTAAACCCACATGCCAGAATCTTCTGTACACAACAGTGCTTCAAGAACGCAGCAGTTTGTGCTAGTGTTAATGTCAGTGTCAGTAATTTGTATAATGTATATTGTAATAATATTGTATCATTTTGTAAGGATATTTGTTGAAGTTCTAGTTATTTATCCACTGCTTATTGTAACACCTGGAACAGTTCTTTTAGAGAACATTTAGTGAAAATGATACTTTGCAATCTCCTTAGGAGCTAGAGGTGAAAGCGCCATTCATGTCTGTGTCATTGGAGTGGCATAGTTTTAAATATTCCTTTTGCTTTGAACTATCCCTGACCCCTGACCATTTATAGAGACTCCAGAATAGCCGTCAGTGACAGTTAATTCCTGGGAAAACAAAATGTTTTTAAAATGACAGACATGAAGTGTAATTGTTGGTAGTAACATCTTAGATCATTACATTCAAAGTTTATAAAAATCAATTTGATTTCTTGTGGGCTGTGTCATCTGTTTTATGAATATAATTGTGTTCAGATTATACAATTGTGAAGATACAATGAAGATAAGGTGTGTCATTTTCTTTCCACTCTGCTTCCTTTTAAGGAATTTGTCCTCCATTTCAGATGTGCACTGTAAGTCCAAACATAACATTCTTGATGTTCTGTCTGCAGCTCCATATGTCAAAGTGTATTTACTGGAAAATGGAGCATGTATAGCTAAGAAGAAGACAAGAATTGCAAGGAAGACCCTTGATCCTCTGTACCAACAGACACTGGTTTTTGAAGAAAGTCCACAGGGTAAAGTCCTTCAGGTCAGTTTCTTCTTAATGCCATTTTAGCCTGTTATTTAGGGAATCACTTGCATGTTTACTTAAATTTAACCAGTATGTGTAAAGCCATTCCAACTTACTAAGCATTTAATTTTGTAAATACCATTAAACACATCCTTGTGGCTTGTGGTTTCAGGCTTGTGAAATGTCTTATTGCATTAAACATTTCTCTTTTGTTGACTCTTGCTCCTGTCCTGCCATGAGGTTTTCCCATGAAAGGGGAGCAATCATTCACTCTTGAGAATAACATTTTCCTTATGCTAACATATATAATAGTAAGAGTGAACATATATAAGAACGGGTTTAAGTATATAACCCTGAATAAGCATGGATTTGGGGACAATCATGAACCTTAATTTTATATTCTTCCAGGTGATAGTTTGGGGAGACTATGGCCGAATGGACCACAAATGCTTCATGGGAGTTGCTCAGATCCTTCTGGAGGAACTGGATCTGTCCAGTGTGGTAATAGGCTGGTATAAATTATTTCCACCTTCATCGCTAGTGGATCCAACATTGACTCCCCTGACACGTAGGGCTTCCCAGTCATCTCTGGAAAGTTCAACTGGGCCTCCCTGCATTAGATCGTAGTAGCAGGTGCTGTCTATTCAAAACATCACCCAGGATAACGATTGGAACCAGATACTCACATGATCAAAAAACACTGTTGGAGAGAGACAATCACTTCTGTTTTTGCTTGTAGTAGTTATCCAAACATATGTTTGTCTGTTGAGAGATGGTTTAAATTGACAGAACAAAGGTATATCACGTACAGCTAATCTATTAGCAGCTATCACTGATGCTTATACTGATTAAAAAAAAAAAAAAAAGAAAGGAAAAAGAAGAAAGAGAGGGACCTTTAGATTCGACCTAAATCAAAGATGACCCAAACTGGAAGCTCTCACTCTGTTAACGATGTTGTATTTTTCACATTTTGAGAGCCCTCAAGCAGTGTTACCTTCCTGGTGTTTCAGCAGTTTTTCTGTACTTGTCACTTCCACTAGTTTTTTGCCACGTGATTCTGCTAGTTTTGTAGAAGTCCTCACAATGCTAACAGAGACCCTTCCTTTCTTTTTCTAAACCAAACAAAAAAGGGCTGAAGCATATCTCTGTAAGCATCATTAAAGTGTTCAACAGCCACAGTTACAATTCCAGCAAGTTCAAATTGTTTCTCAGTTCTGGTACTTACAAGTCTTTCACGCAGGAACCTAGAACAAATGACCAATGTAAGTTATATTCTTAAAAATAAAAATCATCACAGTGCCACTTTTTCTTTGTAAAAAGCAGATATGTTTGCATTATATATATATAATAATTTTTCTGTTTATGATGTTTTGCATGGAAGAATTTTGAAGAATTCTGCAACTACTGCTGGGGACTGGTATAAAGCAGCTTAAGTCTTAATTTTGACATTGAATATGTTACTGGTAATGCAATTTTCCTCCTAGAAATGGAGAGGAAATACTTATGTTTCTGTGTATAAATGTATATTTGACTTCCCAAAATGTTGACCAGGAATGAATTGAGCATATGACACTTTCAGCTGTACCCAGGCTTCTCTGATGTGTGTCGCTTCAGACGCACCTGTCTGCCCTGGATAGAGCATGGTATGAGTTGTTCAATGTTTCACTGGAAATTCCAGTTGAAATATTCTGCACTTACTAATGTTTTTATCGAATTTTAGTTTACATTTCTTTGAGATTGATGCAAGCACAAGGCTTGATTTTTTAACGCAAGATATCTTACTTTTTGGAGAAAAAAAATCAAATTTCAATTTGCTTTTTATTCATTTGAGTTCTTCTTGGCCTTGAAATCCCTTGTGATATTCTGTAAATGTGCGAAGAACTGCAGATTCCTGCAGGTGCATTGATATGTTTCCCCTCCTTTTACAGGCCATTAAATTTTGTGATCACACAAATAGAGCAGCATGACTTGGAACTGTTCAAAGCTGCATGCACGTTTTGTAAAAAGAGATGAAAAAGGTTATTTAATAATGTATGTTAGTTCCACATAGGCCAGCTTGTATGTTGCATGTACTTGTACAGTTTGCTCGTAATTACTATACTGAAGTAACCAAGAAATCTAAGCCATCCATTTTTCTTATAGACATTTTGCAGGTTTTAGCCAGGCTAGGTCTGTGGGTCTGGTGCTAAATGTCTATAGATGGACTTTATTTTTTACCCTATGGAAAACGTGATGTAGTACGGACCAAATTCCTTCTAATAACTATTTTGGTGTAGATTCCTACTGTGGGGCTGTAACACATGTAGAAACTGTGTACACACTAGGTTTTAATTCATAGACATACTGCCTGCACCAAGTGAACTATTTATTATTAGTCAACACATGGGAATTATTCTGCCCATCTTTCCATAGGGCACAGATTGGTTACTGCTCGACCTGCTGAGCAGGAAGAACTCAAGCATTGGTGCACTACTACTAGATCCTGTTCTGTCTTAGTGGCCAAAAACCAACTAGCTATAATTCGATAGTATCTTTCTATTTTGACCACTTGTCTTAACACTCCCCTGTGCTTTTAAATGAACTTCCAACTCATGTTATGTAAACATGTTTAATAAAATTTCCTTTTCATGTCCAGTGTAGTAGTTGTGCTCTCTGTATGTTCTGAGGTTCATCTGTGATTCTGCTTGCTGCAGGACTGTGTGAAATGTGTTAAGGAACAGTAAAATAAGTAATTTCTATGGTTCTTTTGATTGCTGTAATAGTGTATGTTGAAATCTGGGGCCAAAATCTGAGGCCTGATGAAAGTCATGTTTGGTTGGCTTCCTTTTCCCTGAGAAAGGAGCCAAATTGTGCTCTCATTTGTTGAAGCAGGCAAATTGAAGTTAAAAAAAAAATTAGCCAAATTATGATCTGTGGAGAGGAATGACGTGGTGGCTGCTTGTAGTAGGGCAGCGAGGTGATACGAGTCAGACACCGGGTCTCCACTTGGTGTGTGCTGAGCCTTTAAGATACGAGAACAACTACAGACCTTTGGCACTTTTTAAACCCATGAATATGCCCTTGTATTGTAATGCTGTTAGGAACAATGCTTTACAGAAATTTACCTGAGAGCAGAATTTGGCACTAAAATGTTGCTAGAGGAGCAAAGATTATGTACTTTTTTTTAGTTTTTCATGTCCCACAGATACCTGATCACAATTTAAAAATTAACATAAAGACAATATTGCCTCACTTTGAACACTTTTGTTTATTACTTTATTTAACTGAATACATGGTTAAGATACTGAAAAAAAATGACTAATTAAACATGGTAAATCTCTAAACAAAAGGCATGTTATTCTGTGTGGTGGGAGTGATCTGTTTAAATACAGAATTTCTCATGCTGTTGCAAAAAGCCCTCAACTTTATTAATCTCATTACTTTGAACATTGTGTCCAATACTAGGATACCTTTTCCTTTCTAATCCTGAGAGATTAAAATAAATTCCAGCATTTCTGATCTCCCCCCAGAAGACAGAAAATACAGCAGCAAAAGAACATGCTGAACTATTTCATTTATGGTGTTTCTGATGAACAGGGGTCATAAATGACAAGATTTCAGGAATGAGGTAGTAGAGCGTGCTAGGTCAGGTAAGTTGTGTGCTGGACTCCTTTCCCAGGAACTGCTGTGTTTTAAAAACTCATTGCTGACTGTTGGGATTATAAAACACAAATCAATCAGCTGAAGTTCCCTCTTGGTTTTCCCTTAAGAACACAGTACTGCCTAATATATATGTCATGCTGGGGAAAAGCAAAGATTATTAAACTCATAATCCCTGCCATATAATCAGACAGTTATTTTCTTTGTGATGAGCAAATGTTCTAAATGTTATATAGAAATGCAAATTTATGTCCATCTTTGTGGGCAGAGGAAAAAGCTTTTGGCCTTAACCCTTGTGTTAGAGAGGCATCAGAACTGCTGTGAGCGTGTAGGACAAACCACAGCTTCATTACCTCATATCTTCATAATTCACAGAGAAATTACATGTACACTTTGGCTGCCTGTTTTCACAAACAAATGATGGTCTCAGAAGTCAGGTTCAGCCCAGGTATGATATGGTATACACAGAAGACAAGTTCAGAGAGAGCCTTCAGTGGCTGTTCTTTGTCCTCCATGATTTTACTTTTAGCTTGTGACTTGTCCTCTATGAAGTTGTCTGTTTGCAGCTCCTGTGCAGTCATTTATTCCACTATCTACAGCCCATTTAACTCAAGGAAAAAGAATTACGGGATATTTACTCTTCTTTTGCTTTAAATGAAGAAAGTCATGGCAGTCTTCCTTAAAAGCCCCAAACTCTCACTCCATCATACCCTACTATAATTCTGCAAGCATATCAGAAAGCAATCTGCAAGAAAGTTTACTGTTGTCAAAGGATGTGATTTCTCAAGCCAGATGATGAGCATTCTGGTTGTCATAAGTGATTAAAAACTCTTATAACAACTATCAAGAGTAGAGTCTAAATACTTCACTCCCAGCCCATCAGCTCCTTTTTAGGAGAACAAGAAAATGCACAGGTCATGAATTAATTTTCTCAGTGTCTGCAGGAATGACCATGTATGCTGGTAGTTTAATGCCATGCTTTATGAGACAGGTTGTGTGTGGCAGGCATGTCACACAGATCAAATGGTCTTCTGAGTTTTGTGATCCAAACTCCTGCCTGGCGTGCCAGAGACAGGAGGGGATGCTGCCTTCTTGGGTAATCATAATTATTCAGCTGCAGACCCTCATCTAATGAAATGCTCCTTAGTTAGGTATTTTCTAGTCACTGGTATGTTTTGAAGCCATAGTTGTGCATTGGGACATAAAACCTTACACATTCTTGTCAGATCAAAATGTCTTAGAAGGTAATGAGGGAAAGGGCAGTTTGTCAAATTTGTCAAAATTTGTCAAAATCTGTAGACTACAGTTTATCAATACAGAAATTCAGATAAGGCAAATATACAGCTGTATGTTTACCTCTGCCAATATGAGAAAGGCGTTCTCAAGAGCCAAGTCTTTTGGAGGTCTCAGCTGCTTGCTGTTAGAAGAGTGACACCTGAAGTTTTCACAGAATCTCTTAGATGGCCTCCAAAAAAACTGCCTTCAGAAGGTGATGAGCAGCAGCTCATTATTAGAATATCCACTGGACAACTTAGGATTATTTATTCTTAATACTTTTAACATGTCTACAGCTTCAGAGCCTTGCTAAAATGCAGTTACAAACCAGTAGTGGCCCACATGGTAAAGCAGTGGTCTGTAGTGAAAGGCTGTGTGATACCACCATCTGTGTAGATTTTCACTAAGTCTGAAATCATTCATTTCAGTGAAGACTGAGTCTTTTTTACATGTTTCCTTCTCATTTATATCAGTGGGATATACTGTGTGACTTTGAGAACCTAGTTACAGGCTTCTGCACTCACCATTTTTGATTATTTAAATGGGGGTAAGTGTAGTTCCTCATTTCAGAGATACTCCATAAATACAGAAAGAGCAGAACATAAATGTTTAAAGAGCATTTGTGAGGTCCTTGGGGATATAAATGACATAATAAGATTCCATCTTCTGCTGGCTCCCAAAGCCTTTTTTACACTGACAAGTATCAGGAAGGAATATCTTCTTACTGAACCTTTTCACTCTGTTTCAGCTACAGCCAAATAAAAGTTCCTGGGCCACACACCTAAGCAAGACACTGCAATTTTTTTAGTTTATGCCAGTTCCTGTACAAAGAGTTTTTAATAGAGAAGATGTCTCGTGTTCCAGACTCCTACTCCTCAGGAAGTACAGCAGCACTCTCACCTCTGCATTTCCAGCACCCTTCCATTGTCTGGTCTGACTGGCCTAGGCTGCTTCATCACAGCAGGTCCCCACAGAACCAAGATGCCCTTGTCCATGCTAGACTCTAATTATAGAAGGCAGAATAATAATCTCATTTAGAACAAGCTCATAGAGAGGGCAGTAAGACAATCCTAGATATTTTAAGAACTCTTGTCATGCAATTTAAACCAAAAATGAAGATTTTCAAATTCAGCAAATATTGTAAAATAGCAATTCAATTAAATGTTACATTATATACTGAAAAAATAATAAAAACTCTGTTAGAGAAGTATATTTGCATACTGCAGGTGTGTCCACACAGAGGGAAAAATATAGCAATATTATACCAGCATGTAAGAACAAAAAAGATCTAAAGCTATCTAATTCAGAGAGTGAGAGAACAGATTGGATGGAAACATTTTCTAAGCATTACTTACTGAGCAAAGTCTGTTAGAAGCCAAAGCCAGAAGCAGCATTATGCTTGGGCTGCTGTTTGTTAGAGCTGCAGCAAAAGACAGAGCCCACGAACATCATCTTCTAGTTTTAGAAAGGGATGCGTTTCTTCCAGAGTGACAGACAGGGTCTGAGACTAAGTGAGCAACCCTTGAGTGCATAGGAATGGCAAAGCAACACAAAAGAAAATAATGGCAATTACAATAAAAACATGTGCTTAAAAAACATGTAAAAGACTTTCTTAGGATTTTGAAGGCCTGAGAATGCAGCCCTGAACCAGATAGAGAACATCTGGATTTGGAATGAGTCCCCAGATATCCTTCATACTACAGGTCAGAAGGATATCTGCTAGCAGCCAGTGCTACAGAGGCAGCTTTTTCTAACAGTGCAGTTTTCATGTACAGCTTGCCCAAGCTTTTTTCTTTGTAGATGATCTGACAGGTGCACTGCGTGTGAGCTTAACATTAAGGGGATGTAAAGGTGGGTATATTTAATCTCAAATTCTGTATTGTGTAAGAGAGGTTCTTCATCAGCCCTGATAAAGCTTTGTGTCCATTAAAGAAGTCAGGTGTTCTGTGATGGGTAAACCAGTAAGTCAGAAACAGGTCCCCATGAAAAGCAGAGCAGAAGCTTGGGGAGGGCAGAGGGGGAGGAAGGAAGGGACAGAAATGGTGCTTGTGTTCACCTCGGGGGACCAAAAGGGAAAAACTTCTGGCATAATTGCTTGGCCCCTGTCTTTTTGACTGAAAGCTCCAAAAAAAGAGTAGCCCTCCTTAAAGCCTTATGGATGGCAGTGCACATCTTCCTAAAGGGTCAAGGGATTTGGCCCAACTGAATTGCTTTGGTATCAGAAACAGTAGGGCTTGTCAAAAATATATGATGCACTGTTAGTTGACAAGGTGGTGGTAGGTCATAGGTTGGACATGATGATCTCAAAGGTCTTTTCCAGCCTAGCTGATTCTGTGATTCTGTTTTTCTTTCTGACAGGTGACTCTCTAGGAGTTAACCAGGACAGAAGAAGTAAGCTGATGGCACAAATAATCTTTTGAGTTGCTCTGTACCTAGTCTCAAAAGGCACATAAAGTCTTTAATTCTTGGCAATAGGAAGCATCAACAAGCCTCTCACAGGCAGCTTGAGAGTGGCTTGTTGACCTCTTTTCCTTCTTTTTACCTGGTAGGAAAAAGGTCCTGAGATTTGTGAGACAGCTGAAGTACAGTATCTGCTCTTCTAGAAAATGTAAGAAATTTTCTTATTCTCTCCTCTTGTCCTTTTCCTGATCATTGCTCATGCAAATTGTGAGGCAAAGTTTAGTGTAGTTTGGTGCCTGGACTCAGCTTTCAGTTGTTCTGCTCCAGTGCTCCAGTGCTGCCAGCAGCCCACTTGATCCCCAAGCGTTGGTGGAACAGACCAGCATTCCTAACCCATTCATATAAAACACAAATAACACAACCCTCAGGCCTTTTTCATTCATCATGTGCATGAAAAGACAGGGGGAAGAAACCCATCGGATTTTCTTTTGCCGGAGAGCTCGAAACAGAATTAAATTACAGCTGCACCAGACGTCGCTGCTGTGCTATCCATACAATCCTTCAGCTCCATTATACATGTGGGCTTCTTTGTTAGTAGTGTGTTATGCCATTCTTAAATCATACTTCCTTAAAACAAACCACAAAATGTAAAGGAGGAGAGGGATATGTCGCCATGGCAGGGCTTAACCTTCTTCTCTCCCTTTGTTCTTTAGGTGGTATCTCCCTTGCCCCACCCCCAGCACTCATCTTAGTCTTGTTCTCCCATCATTTTTTTGTGTGATACCAGCTCAGAGCTGAATCTTGTTGTCCCCAGAGAATACCTGTTGGATTGGACAAGATTTACATTTCTTCAGAGAGTGACAGTGAATGGAGGAAATCAGAGGAGGATTATTGAATACCTCACCTCTCTGGGGCTGCTCTTCAGTTTGTATGTGGCTGGTCTTGTGGCTGGTTTAATACCACTATTTCCCCCCTTACATATCTCATGCACACTGTGCATTTTTTATGGACTCTGTATTTGCTTTGTCTGTGCTGTAGAACGTGGAACTTGGCCACTGATTTCAATGAGGCTGAACCCAAAGTGCTTTTGTGACGAAAGGTGCCTGGCACGCACAGTGCAGACGGTGTGGCAAGGCTCTTCTGGTGACAACGCGCAAAGCAGGAGGCCAGCCAGCCACTCCAGCTATGCAAAGCATAGGGCTTCATCTTCCTTCAACGAGGCAACGATCCGTGCTGTGAGAGCAGAGGTGGTAGCCTCTGGCTGTGACAGGAGGACATCACCTGGCTCGTAGATGAGCCTCCTCATTTTTTATTCTTATAATGCACATGCCCTAGCAAGTAAGAGCAAAAGCTGGCATCTTCTGGAAATCCGCCAGCTTCGGAAGAGCAGCCACAGAGCACTGGGCTGTGACAGCCCAGGTGGCCCTGGGGTGGCTGAGGGGTAGCAGGACGGAAACCCCGCCGCCACAGGCTGCCCAGCCCAGGCCTTGCAAGTACTGTTAATGATGTAGAGACATAAATCTGCCTGGGGAAAAGGAGTTAGAGGGAAGCGCCTGCCTGCGGACAGCGGAAAAGGACCCAGAGCCTCCAAACACGTACTTGGGGTGAGCCACACGCGTCGCGGGCGGNGCCCCTCGCCCCTGCGCGGACCTCGGCGGGAGTGCGGGAAGCGGGCGTCGGCCTTTGTCAGGCGCTTTTTATGGGAGAGAAAAGGGAAAAAAACAGCTGTACGGTTTTTTTTCCCAAGTGTCGGATGTTCCCTGCGTGAGAGTCAAACTGGGTGTGCGATCACTGGCTGTGCCTGTCTGCTGGGTTACATGGAAGAGCTCTCAAAGCAGTCGAAAGTTCTGAAGGGGAATTCATAAAGCATACAAAGAAATAATGGTTATATTTAACAGTTCACCCTGTTCTCTGATTCAGTAGTGATTATGAACTCACTTAAATCAATGCAGTTCCTCTAAGGAGTGTTTTAAAAACACATTTTTCCCCATTCCTGCATTATTTGCAGTGGCTGCTCTGACAGATTAATGTCAGGCTACTGTGTCGTTCAGCGACAAGCCTCATTTTGTTTTCCAAGTGCTGCTTTTATTGTTAGACTGTGCTGTACCCTCGCTACACCTTCATTACTTTCCGATTAACTTGCAAGTGAGATACATCATGAGAGTTTCCTGCAACCAGTGAAAGCTTGTGCTGGAGTATTATTAAACTTCCATGATAACCTGTTTAAGGAGAAAAAAGAAGATACTACTGTTGACAACCAAAATGGTTTGAAAACTCAGGTACTGCTTATTTAGCTGCTATCTAAGAAAGCTAAGTCAACAAGGGCATAAAACAAAAGATTGTGCTCAGTCAGAAGGGACAAAAAAGCAGGCTGGATTTGGGGACGCAAGGTCTGGTTTGACACCTGAGCCATAAAAAAACACTCAGCACCATGAAGGACCTGAAGCAGGGAACTGCACAGGACTGGTTTGTGTAGCACCATACAGCTTAGCGTGGCCTCTAAGTTGCCAAATGAATGGATTAAAATCTACATGCCTTCAGCTCACCAACATCCTCAAAGAGTAAAAATTAAATTCTTCTGGAATTTGGGCTGAGAGAACCTTACAGTTCAGCTGAAGGCCATCAGACAGTGCAAATGTGCAAGGTCCAAGCCCTAAGGCCAGCGCTTCTCTACACAAATCACAGTGGGGCTAACAACACACGACTCCGGCTTAGGACTCTGACCCAGCTGCTGGGAATCTAAAAACGGAGCACAACAAAAAGAATGACACTCAACTTGGTATAACACTGAGAGCAGGGAACAACATGCTTTGCTACCCCCCACTTGTGCAGCTTCAGCAACAGTGTTCTATTAGATGGCAATGAGAGAAGTGCTTACTTGTTATGAAGTGCTTTGGAAGACCCCAAGCATTAAGGTCTGCAGTTGTCAAAACTACCAGTTCTCAAATTAGCTGGCATGACAGGGTAGCTGGATTCAGTGTCAGCCTCGCACTAGGTCACAGAACAAAACTCCTACACTTAACCCTGCATTTCCATCTTCTTGAAGCTCCCCTCTTCTATGTAAGACACAGGAGGTCAACAGAAAGTGTCTTTGGAATTTTTCCCCCAAGCTCCAGGAGAAGAGGCTGTTCCAGGGGACATGGCTAGTGTATCTTTATGTCCTGACAAGGCTTGGTTGCTAGAAAAGCTTCTCTAGTTAGTGATTGGCGCAGCTTACAGAAGCCTTCAACCTGCTATAACATGCCGTGAAGTGAGGACAGCTGCAGGCAACACTTACTTCTTTTGAACTATGCTCCAGTCTGATGTGCACATGCTGCCCTTCAGCAAGATATCACAATTGCAGGCAGAGAAGGGAGGGCCTTGCCTGCAAGCTACAGCCTCCAGCTGTGAAGCCCTCTCACTTCCTCGTGAATGGGGCTGGTGAAAGCCTGCCAAGTTGGCTTCACCTGGATGTGCGAGCAAGATTCAGCAGGACTTGTTCACAAAAGTTGACACCAGACCAAGCCCTTCAGATGCACATTCCTGAGCCCACTCCTCCCCTTTAAGGTATTTTATGGCAGCCACTCCCAGGTTTCCCCCTCACCTTAATTACCTTTTTAAGGGATCAGCTCCGTGTATGTGTGTGTGTGTGTGCGTATGCTAATGCTAGGAAGGGCTGTCAGTGTAGCTTTGCAGCTCAATTTCTTCTATGATCCTGGCTGCAGCTTTCTTTTCCAGTGCTTATATACAACATGTGGGTATCAGGCAAGGGCAAGAATTTGCTTTTTTTTTTGCACACTGAACAAGCAAGTGCATTCTGCCTCACCACAGCTGCCGCAACCACAGCTGCACTGCCAAACCAGATGCACTTGATGGCCTCTGCCCCTTCCCTCATTGCTGTTCCTCCTCTAGTGTCTTTAGACGATCCCAGAGTGGGGACTGCAGGGTCTCTCTTGGATAGAGGAACCCTTGGTAAGTGAGCTGCAGCCACATGGAGAGCACTAGAGATGAAAGCTGGCATGATCCCAGGGGAGTACTGAACCGGACCATGTTACAAGGCAGTCTGAGGAAACACTTCCTCAGAAGTACACTAATAGGCTGGAGTTAATGGTCCTTGCCTTGCAGCCCTTGTGAAGCCCCACTGGAAACTGGCTATGGTAAGAGGGGCTAGGAGAGCAGAGACACAAATTGTTAGCTCCCAGCATGATTCAGAGGTATCTGTCCACATTACTGGTGTGAGTCAGAGCCTAGAAAGATCTTTGCGATCTGTGAAGATAACCCAAAGAATTCCAACCCTTGAGAAATAATTTCAGAATTTAAATTGGTCTCATCTACAGATCTGAGCTAATTTTTGGCGGGTGCAGAATTCCCTGGATGAAGGTTAAACAGAGTAGCTGAACTTGTCCTGCCATTGGCTTACTTGCTGTTGGTTGGTTGGTTTGGTTTTGGGTTTCATTTTTTTTAATGCTTTTGTGGTGGGATTTTTGTATCTTTGCATGTTTCAAAAGGATTGAAAAGAAGTGGAAATGCTAACGGGTGTTTTGGCTTGTTCTGCTGTGTAGAGGGTTTCTGTGGTGGTTACCTAGGAAACTGCTGTAGGATTGAATTTGGATGGATGTGTTGTCAACTGCAAATGAGTACAGTGGCTTTTCAAGAGGTGGAGAAGAGTGTAAAATGCACAGCAAATATAAATGCCTGTAATGTGATTTCTGGGTAAGATGGTGGTCCTATCTTTTTGACTGGCGTTTTGTAGGCACCCTGAGAGCTGCACAAAGGGATCACAGATGGAGTGCATGGCCATGCCTTGTCACCTGAGCTTGAATGCCCTCATGTTTGTAAGGTGGGTTAGCATTCATCTAAATGTCAAACCATGACTGCAAAAAGTAGTACGAAGGTTGCTATTAAGCATTTTTCCCATTTTATTACAATAGAGTTATGATGATCCAAGGAAATT
The DNA here is from genome assembly GCA_013397175.1 of Platysteira castanea. Lineage (NCBI taxonomy): Eukaryota > Metazoa > Chordata > Aves > Passeriformes > Platysteira > Platysteira castanea. The sequence goes on from VYXC01005992.1 coordinate 1,298,585, forward strand.
ACAGCCTTTCTAGACATTTGGACTGAAGCACTGCATAACCATTTGAGAAAAAAACCCCGAACAATAAAACACATTTAATGATTGAGATACATCTAAATGTTTATGCAGTGAACAAAAATGTGACTGTAGAGAGTCCCAGTTTGAGACAAGCTCCCCAAGACAAAGAGCTTTTCCTGGAAATCATCAATAATTGGCCTTTTTTTTAATACAGCAACAAAACTGTGAAAAAGCAAATAAGTGCTTCAGTCTGGGGGAGTTATACTGATGTCTGTCAGTTCTGCCATGATGGCTAAATCTGCAAGTGGTTACTTATCTCACAGGAGCCACAACTTAGAGTGGTCCATGGCTGAAAAAAAATTTAGCAAAACAATGGGGATTACTTAGTTAGAATAGAACTCCCACAATTTCTCCTATTCCCTCCCCCATTCCAAAACATACACAGGATTAGCATTTGGGCTTACACTGAACACCAATTTCCTTGTATTTCTCCTACAAAGTGCACTTCAAATGGCAAATGCAAACTCCTAGTAGTTTATTCATGTTTTGACAGGTGTCACCAGTTGGCACAGCTACATGTAATCTTCAAAGGTTTGGTTTCTTCCCCCACCCCCAAGCAGGTGAGCAAGTTTCCAGCCTTGAAAAGACAGGTTGTGCTGCTTGTTTTGGGTTAGGCAAGTGCACCAGGTAAGGAACACTGTCCTTATTCCTCTGGATAAAGCTCTGAGGCAGAACCTGCTTCAGAGCCACTTTCTAAGGCTGGCTGGTCCCTGCTCCCTGCAGCTGTGCACCCACCAGTGTGCTTACATCCCCTGAATTTCTCTCTGCAGGTGCTTCTCTCATCCCAGGGGTCTAAAATGTATGCTAAACTTACCAGTTCTAACTTCTGGTCTGACTGTTGGGTTGTGAGTGAATGCTGCCCAGGCTCTGCCTTCAGGACAGGATTGGTCCCTCGGAGCTGAGGCTCAGATGATGGTCCCACCAGACATTTGGTCAGCTTGTATTGGACTGGCACATGTGCATGACTAAGACAGAGCACGCTGTGGACATACCTGGAGTCTGCCCCTGCCTGCACTGCTGCCAGGAGGCCGGGCTGCATGGGCCCAGTTGCTGCTGCTGCTGCACTGGGAGTGGACACCAGAGGCAAAAAGAAGCTGTGGTATCTCCAGTGTCTTATCTGCTGCTTCTAAGAATATAGATACCCCTGGCCACTATTTCTTCAACAACATCTTTAACAATATTTACATTGGCAACTAGCCAAAACCTATAAAACTGCACGCTGATGGGCCTAGAGGTGGTTCCAATTCACTCTGTTGCATCGAAGCTTTTTCTCTGGTCTCTGTCTTTGGAGATGGGCTGAAGTGACATCCAGAGCTGGACTCCCTTCCTCCCTGCTCAAGCAGATGTACACACAAACCTAAGCAGACTCCTCTGTTTCAGGTCCATCTGTAACCTACGTAATGAATAATGTACAATGAATTTGTGGTCTACGTGTTTATTAAGTGACTCAGTATTTCCAGTGGAGATTTTGTGCTCATGTTTTACTCACATCTCAAAACCCACTCACTCTTTTATTATCCCCAACAGCAGTAGGTGATAATAAATTATACAACTGTAGATGATGGTAACTATATCAACAAACAAATTGTATCAATTTTCAGTGCGAATTTAAAGCTCCGTTTACTGGTTGTGCAAACTCTGAAAAAGGAATTTGGGAACGCTGCTGCTGTTATTAAATGTTCTAACCGGGCTGTAATCCAAACCTTCCATAAGGCGTCTCTAAAGAAGATTTTTCCCTACTGTGTACCACTGCTTTTACATACGAGATTAGGGATTTATATACGTAAGAGCAGAGAGAGAAATGTAGCTAACAGAACAGTGACAGCTCTGTTTGTTACTTCGTGGAAGGGCTGAAAGACAAAAGGCCTCAGTGGTGGATTTCAGAGCTAATCCCCCTCCACTGCATTTGCAGAAACACATTTGTACTTTCTGAAAAACAAAGGCTTGTAGAAAAGCGTCAATCAGTCAACAGTGCAGCTACATTCTGTGTATTGAAGCAAGCTCGCGTGCTCTCTAAATTACTCTGGATCCTATTTTAAGCTTAATAAGCTACTCACTAATTTGTACGGCTGTGGAAAGATGTGAGTTTATGCCACAGCAGCCATTTTGAAACAGCTTACAGACCTGTGGCAAGGGATTGAGTTTTGGGAAAGTAATTGTAGCAGTATTTGGAAAGTTACAGTGTCCTTTCCAAAAGGAAAAGAGATTGTTTATTGAGAAACTCATATCTAGGTGACAATGGTACACTTCAGTCACAGGAAAGAATGCTTGGTCAAATGTAAGTGTATTCTTGTTTCAATTGAAAATTTTCCATTTTCAGTTATTTATACTCATAGGCTATGTGGGAAAATAGGCCTGGATCTGTGTCACTTACCCAAGTGATCCTCACCACCTAGGTGCTGGAGGGGTCATACAGGTGAGACAATAAATATGACTGAGACTTTCAGTGAGAGGAGACCATCCTGCAGGCTCTGATTTTCTCCACATAATGATCCTGATCCCTTTGGGTCTGGGACAGGCTGAAGCGACGCAGAGCTGACTAAGCTGCTGCATGACTAAGCCTCCTGGACCTCACCAAACTCAATAACTAATACTTTTAACTGAGCTGCTGATCACTGTCCTGACATGCCAGCTGGGTTTTGCATGTTTCATTGCCCATAAATATGGTTAGGGCTGTCATGAACCTTTTCTGTCTGCTCCTTTTGCAGTTGTTCACAGGGGTTGAGAAGGAGCCCTCTGCCAGTGGAGCTGAGGAGGATTCAGCTCAGAAAAGTCTTGGAAAAGGGCCCTCAGAGAGACTGAACCTAATCCCCTCCCTTTAATTGCTATTGGGACCTGGCGAAAGTACAAGATTTTCAAATAAGGTTGGCTGTTAAAGTGTTCTTGGAGCTTGACACCATTAACTTTGACACTGAGAGCATGAAGCCAGACCTTAGAGCATTTCCTCCTGCAACATGACCAGTGTTTGCATGAATAAGTAAGACCAATTACAAATATGTCAGTTCTTGTTACTCTGATGTTTCTTATCCATGTCCTATACATTAGTCTCCATGTTTTTAAAACAGCTGTCACTATAAAGCCAGCAGTCAGTGAGGACACATGGATTGTTACTGTTGGACATCTTTAAGGTTTTAGCTGTGTTACACAAATTTCCAGTTAAAAGTTGGAAAGTTAAATGTAAGAAAAAGTTCAGATAGTGTTACCTACTTAGCTTCAGACTGCAAGACCCTGTTCTCCAAATAAAGACAGTATGCCTGGAAATCCAGTTGTTACTGGATTCAGAAAGCCTCCCATTTTAGCATCCATCAACTGCTTGGTCATTTTTAAATTTGAATAGTTAATTATTCACTCAGACAGACTGAAATGTTGTATTTATTTTGTTGTGAGCTGAGCAACACTCCTCCCTTCTGAAGACACACACAACCTTCACCTAGACAAAGCACTTCATTTTGGTTGAAGGAATATTGGATTTTGCTTCTTTTGTGTACCCATTGGCTTGCCGTGGGTTTTTTCCTTCTCATTGAATGTCATCTTGCATACACCTGTGTGTCCTCAAAATGACAAGGTTTACATTGTGTGGAGCACGTAACTTTTAAAACAACCTGATATTCATGGAAACAATTAAAATGTTTTGTTGGACTATTTCACAAGACCAAGGTGTCCCAGGCCTGTAAGGGACAAAGCTTCTGATGTCACGAGGCACCACTGCTGCTGCCCACAGCACTGGCAGTGTTCAGTAATTGTTCCTCCAGCCAACTCTCTTGCCTTAGACCAGTTCTGTGCTCCTCTTGCTTCCCAGTGTCTTCCAGCTGAGGAGCAGAGCTCTTGTTTCTGCATGTCCCCCTCTCCAGCAAGAACTGTCTTTCAGAGAAGATTGCTTTGTGATTAATTTAAATGTCTTTGAATTAGTGGAGGGTGGAGGTTGCTTACAGTCAAGTCTGGAATAATTTACTTTTTTTCCTTATATCTGATTCTCTTATGGTATGAAACTTCAGAAGTTAACATCTGAGTGAACTACCCTACATTTGAGTAAAGTACCCTACATTGTATTAAAAAACATAAGGATGATCATTTGAAATAGTTTAACGTGTTCACCTCAATTTCATTACAATATCTCCTCTAGGAACCAAATACACAAACAAGGGGAACTGTTACAATTGCAGATGTAAATGTAAATAAGATTTTTTTTGGCCACCCCTGGGTTTTTGGTCAGGTATCCTGCCTTCAGTTTTTATGTCCTTTATACCAGACCTTTTTTTTTTCTGAGAGACTCCTCATTTGATCTGTCTCCTTTTCAGATTTTGGATGCAAGAGAGGTGCTCAGAGATATGGAAAGTTACTCTTCCCTATTACAATAATGATATGTAAATACATGTAACATCCTCAGCCTCTTCTGTAAATAGAGCTGGGCATGTTGCCCTTACCTTCCAGGGCTGCTGTTACTAAAACATCTCACACAAATGTACACTCAGTTTGCACAGAAATGGCCTTCCTCATTTGCTTTTGGGTGGAAAGGGAGCAGACTGGTGTTAAGTACATAAAACATGGTGAGGCCACCACCACCAAAAAAAACTGACAAAACAATTGAAAGAGCATCTTTGGAAGCATGCCTTTAGTAGTATAGGAAAAAAGGGTATCTTCTTAATCTGGGTTAACTAACCTGTTTTCAAAGAGTTGTGAACAGCAGGTTGTTCAGTTTTAACTTGAGTCAGCAGCTCAAGTTCAAATGTTGTTGTGAACCTGATACTTTAACCTGGGCAAAAATGCTCAGTGCTCTGGGGAGGCAGGGGAGGTTCTGCAGGAGGGAATCATGGTGATAGGCTGCGGTATACTCCCATGGAGTCCCAGTGAAGTAAAAGACTGCAAGTCTCTTCCAGCTGGATCTGTGGCCGTGATGCCCCGCTCTGCTGGGACAGGCTGGGAGCAGAGCTCAAGCACCCCCTTGGACAGGTAGGAGGCAGAGAGGCTGGCTCTGGGAAGCCATGGTCCTGTTTTGAAGTCAGCTGGCAAAGAGCAAAGCAGCCCATGAGCCAGACTGGGCTGATGGGTTATACCCACAGCCAGGCTAGGTGGCTTAACCACTATAACCTCTTTTTACTACAACACTGAAGGCAACAAGCTTTGACATACTCATCCCTGTGGTGGGTACTGCTGTGAAACCTCACAGGACACAGCCTGCCTGGGGTGAGAAGGACATCTCTGAGGGTTCGGAAACACTCAATGTCATTCTTCCTAGAGAAGTGGTGACATCCCCATTAGGTAATGGGAAAGTCCTTTTGGGAACTTCACCCCAAACTCTCTTGGAGTCCAGTTTTTATTTGAACAGTATTTACCCTCTTACCTCTTTGTCAGCTTTAAGCTGCAAATATGGAATTTTAAGTGGTTCAGATATGGGGCTAAGAAAATAATCTTTCTTTGGAGTAAAATTTAGGGTATTCATGTAACTGTATTTACTTAAATAATAGCTGGTTTTTAGTCAACTGATTCTATTTATCAACCTCCATCTGAATTACTGAGAAATTAGGGTTGAAATATTTCATGAATTAATTCTTAATCCCTGTCTGGTTGGTCAGTCACTGAGCAGGCAGGTTGGTAAAACCTCTGGCAAGCTGACCTGTCTGATAAATTCACCCGTGCCTGCTCTACAACAAAAACACTCAGATCCCTCTTAAAATAAAAGGAATTAAAATGATAATAGACTCCAAAATCAAGAGAGTGAAGATGTACTCTATTTCCAGCAACGACTAAATGATGGCCATGCCACAATACACTTTAATCTTAACATACAAGGTCAAAATTGGAACATTAGCCCCACCACTGTACATCGTTTACTAGGAAAGTTTCCATTTCCTTCTGGACAAGTACAAATGTCTGTAACTGGCACTGTGAGTATGTGCCTTTTTTCAAACCAACTCTGTTTGTAAAATTTCTTTTAAAAAATTAAACCAGGAGTTAACCCCTTATTAACTTGAAGTGGCAGAATCTTGATTCAAATAACTTCTTTATCAAATTGCTTTCTCCAAATGATCTTTCTGTTCAGCAACTTACATTTATGTGACATATTTTCTGACCTCTGTAGCATATTTTGCATATAGTTCTCCCTAATTTGTACTTCAGTCTTTAAGCAAATTTTTCTTTTTTCTTCTACATTCATCCATCTTCAGGAAAATCTGATTTTACAGTCAAGGTTCTACGGACTTAGGTACTCTATTTACCTGTAATGTGGCCGTGTTAGTGCCAAGAGGTGTCAATTGCCTGAAAATATTGGTGTCTGAAGGGTTTGATTTTCTTTCTATTGTATAATTAAATACTGTGCAGATGGAGTTAAGGATTTATTAAGAATAACTGATTTTTTCCTTCATCTTTCTTACTGTTTTTTCACCATTGTGAAGTTTTGCGCCTATTTTGCTTTCCTATTTTTATTCAACTACCTAGGAGCCACAAAAATATATTCAGTTGTGTGTCATCCACTCAGGAATGTTAGATAAAAATTTCTGTGAACACCACTGTAGAGCTGATATGCATTTAAAATGTTTTTTGAAGTATGTGGTAGCTGATTTCAAATTAGTCTGGAATGAAGATAAAATAAATAAAAATATTTTTGTGGATTTTTTTAAAATTTAAATGGTTAACTTCAAAGAGGATCATTTCATCAAGTATTTTGATGAAGTAGTTCTTGTTTTCTAAGTAGCAGGACTGTGCACATCCCAGGATGTGCTAAGAGATGGGATGTCCTGGGAGTGGGGCTTGCTAGGTTTATGCTGCAAGGCCCAGTAGCTTTGATAATAAATGGCAGTAATCTCAGGAAACTACCAAGGCAAATGACCCATGGCTCTGATGTTGCCACTGAATGGAAAGAGATTGTTTGTTTAATTTCCAAACTGGCTTGTCCTCAAATGTGCCATTTTGTCTTCATAAATTTTGGGAAGAATCTGGAGAATGTTGCCAAGAGCAACCACTACATCTTGAGGAATTGGAAACAAAATACATGAAGAAAATAGAACAAATATTCCTTAAAGGAGATTACTGTACTGCATTCACTGCCTTGTAAATAAGCACGTTACAACTACCCTGGTTATTCGTCAGCAGGTAAATGCCCTGGAGCATTAAATGTCAACTAAAGTTAAACTACACACTCAGTACCCTCTCCAGCATCAGTGTGTGTTAACATTGTTAAGGGCAGGCAGCGTCAGCAGAGCGCTGCCCACTTTGCTCCTTCCCCTATACTCCATCAGACAGTGGAGGGAATTTCCTGACATCTGCAATACCCTTCCCAAAGCGATAATGAATTTACCTTTGATCTCCTCCCCTCTGGGACCACACAGCTGCCATTGGGTAGGGATTAGTGAGGCTCTTGTAATCATGGCTCACTAACACGTTCTACAAATGTCATCACTTGGGTCAAATGTAGCCAAGAGCCCCTGACACAAAAGATAGAGATCAGTGATTTGATCTGCAGTCCTGTGAAACTGGTGTAAATTTCACTGAGGGCCTGAAAGAGTCATCAAACATGGAGGAAAACTTATGTACACATTGACATGCGAGAGAAGAATGAAGGGTCATCCAGAAGAGAATTCAAAAATTCAAACTGCTACTGTTCTCTGTCCGCTTAGCTGACCCCTGTAGCCTTCTGAGTCAGTAAGAGCAATGCAAAAGAGAGGCATGTAGCACAGTGCTGTCAAGTATTTTAATGAATGACCTTACTGGGGATGAAAGACTGAGCGTTGGCTCCTATCCAGTACTGCGACTTGTACCCTCCTGACTGTCCTTCTAAATGACAAATGACTGTTTCTCTACTGAAATCAATTTATAACTCACTTTCAAACTCTGCTTCATTTTGGATGCTTTGGCCCTATGTTTTGCTGTTCAGGCTCATCCCTATTAAAAAAAAATATTCTGGAATTATTTTCCCATACTTGGACAGCTATACGGGCTGATGCTTCCAGACTCTCTCCCCAGAGCAAGTTCTCTGAATTCATACAGCTCAAGTGACCTTTCCAGTTCACAGCAGTGACTAAGATTCCCAGCAGTAGTGCAAGCTTTGCGACTGGATACGTACATGAATACATATTTATACACAGATCTATACATATACTACACACACACACAAAATATGTATGTGTGTATGTATAAAAATGCTGCTTGGAATTTCAGCTCTCAGGTTACTAAGCTCTGTGTCTGTACAAGTTATGGAAATTCTGGCAAACCTCAGAAAGTGACAAGCATATTTTATATTCACACAGCTCATCTGTTGAAGCATGATTTTAAGAGGCCCTAGCTATTTAAACACTTACTGTGAAACGAATGAGTAAATGGTTTTCTGGATTAGGATTTTAGTCAGGTTGTAAATTTTTAGAGATTGGGACTGTTTGCCTGATTTTGTACACAGGCAATAGATTTTGGTCCTTAGGAGCTGTCTCTGAAGGAATAATTATAACTGTTCCAAGAACTGAGAAAATGCACTGAAAATTGCTGTACTGTTTAGTTTCCAGTTTACTTTGGTGAAATTTTCCAGACAGCTCCTCAAATAATAAAAGCAATAGCAAATACCTTTTTAGAAAATAGTAATTCTCCTTTAATAGGCTTCTTTGACAAATTCTTGAAATAAACCTCCAGTGTCTCAGGGCAGAGAAAACTACAGGTTCTGTTACAGCTTCAATTGTTACTGCTTTTTTTTTTTTTTTAATGTAGGCTGCTCAGTGGCAAGAAATATTTCAAGACAAAAACCCATCCAATCTAGCCAGTACAATCATCCTCAAATCATTGATAAAATTTGATAAAACTCTCTTTTCTCTTGGGTGAATAAGTAGCTCTAAGGGGTCTTCAGCATTTGGTTAGATAAACGCTTGGGATGCTGTTCAGTTCACGAATGGCAAACCTGAAGTTGAATGTCTATAAATCTATAGGTCTTTAAGCTCTGAGCATAACAGAGAAGGCAGGTCAAGGGAGTAAGTGGAGCCTAAAGATAACCAGCCATGGGAGATGAAATCCAGATGCCTATGGAGCTGGAGTCACTAGCGGTACCACAGACACCCAACAGCTTCGTAAGGCTGGCAGATCTGATCTGGGATGCATGAAACACCATGTGGCATATCCCACTATGCCTAAAATGACATAACTTAACTGAACCCCAGCTGTATACCATGAACCAAGACATGCTCCACTTCTCTACTGATTAGGAGGTTTTTTCTGTTGCCTGTCCCTGGCATTTCAAATCATTTGAAAAGTCTTAGGGTAGCCCAGACACTGGTAACAGGCCAACAGATGTGACCCTTGCCTTTCTGGAAGAGCAGCTGGAACAGCCAGCTCATATTAGGAGGGCATTTCAGTTGCCCATCAGTGCCCTGTCGAACTGCTCCCTCAATCTCATGACACCTAGTGTCAAAAACCTAGTGGGAGTTGAGACCCCAGTACATCTATAGAAGCCTTCAATTATCTAAGTGGCCTCACAGCCCTTTCTGTACCAGTCTGAAGTTTTCCAGTAATGTTTATGCAGCTACTTCATTCTTGTACTATTTATCCACCCACTGCCCTGCATTCTCTCTCCTGTGTGTATGTACTTTGGCTTGCATATTTTGCCTGGACATTTTTAGACTTACCCAGCATCTTCTCTGCTGGCTCACACACTCGATCCATAAACATTCCTTACTGCCAACCATGTTCCCATCAGAAACTTTCCACATGGCTCCCAGGCAAGGCATGAGGAGCATTTTTTCCTCCCATCCCACTTGTCCTCCTTGTGAGGGGACCAGAGGCTGGAAAGTAGCAAAGGCAGGACCTGGAGATACCATCACATTTCCTGACGGCCATTCTTTGCTGGGCAAAAGATGACAGAACAGCTTCAGCTGTCTTTCTGGCAATAATCTTATACAATGTATAAAACCCAATGGTTTTGTGTTTGTTTCTGTGGAAGACCATAGATACAGTTTCTTGTAAAATATAATATATATTGTACTTAAGGAGATCATTAAAGCTAAATAATTCTTGGCCTTTCTTTCTCAGGGAATTAAAAAATTATTAGTCTGGTATTACTGGCCAGGAATACCAGGTCAAGATGGGCTAAAAATATACTTACAAAACTCTATTAGTTTACATCTTCATGTCTATATACTTATTCAAATGTCTGTCACATTGCTATTGAGGCAGCAGTTGGTAAGGTTAAGCTCTGCAGTTGAACTCCCTGGAGAGATTAATTCCAGCAATAACCCAAAGAGGAAATGGTGGCAGCAGTTAACTGTGGAAAGAAAAAGAAAGAAAGAAAGAAAGAAAGAAAGAAAGAAAGAAAGAAAGAAAGAAAGAAAGAAAGAAAGAAAGAAAGAAAGAAAGAAAGAAAGAAAGAAAGAAAGAAAGAAAGAAAGAAAGAAAGAAAGAAAGAAAGAAAGAAAGAAAGAAAGAAAGAAAGAAAGAAGAGAAAAGAAAGAAAGAAAGAAGAGAAAAGAAAGAAAGACGAGAAAGAACTGTTTATAAAGTTACAGTGTCCTCTGTGCTTTCAGACTGAGATGAATATGTCACAGCGTTATAAATTTACCTGTAGGCTAAACAGTACCTTCCAAGCAGCACAGCTAAAGAAGAGTGGTACAGTTGAGAAGGACCCCAGCCCCTGCATAGCCTTCCCAGACCACTCTACCAAGTCCTCCTCCAGAATATTTGCTTTTCACCAGGGCAAAAATGTTATAAATGTTTCATCTCTGTCTCAGTTTGCTTCTTCATGAATGCACAGCTGATTACTTCACCTGTCCAGACCAACAAATCTAGATTCTCTTCTGCACATGTTATTAGATTTCTGCCATATGTATGTTAATGAGCCCTGAATGTTATATTAAGGTGTTTTCTTTTTCCAGAAATAATGTGATATTGGTTCTACCCTGCCTGACTTTCAGCTAGGCCATAGTCTTCTCAGATTCCAATTTAAAATTATCATTCTGGTGTTAAAAGTTCCCCAGGGACTTGTCAACTCCACAACAGCTTCGAAACAATGGTATCTTTTCTATTTATTCTTATCAAGTGTGCAGATATCAGCATTGGAAAAAAAAAATTAAAAACACAGTGAGAACAAACTGTGGGCTCAAGGAATGACATTTACAGCAAACATGATGAATTCATCAGGCTCATTGCATTAATTACCGTATGAGACATCATATTTCTTTTGACTGTCACAGTGCCGTGACAACCTCTGAGCAGGAAATAAAACCAAGAACTTTTTAAAATGAGAGCCTAATGCGTTCAACACAATTGAAGATACTTAGAAAGAGGAGCATATGTCACCCTAAATTTCTGAACTTGGGATGTATTTACACAGTAGTTGCTTCAGGTTTTGGACAGGTAAATAAACTCACGTTAATTTTCTTGTTGCTGCAGAAGGTCTGTTGCTGGTCTCCATCTCAGCTCATGTAAAGGTAGCTCACATACTGCTAGAATTAATCAAAGCCACACCTTCAGCAGCATAGAGATGTGCCCTTCCAGACAAACACAGAATCCAAGAGGTCCAGGCTCTTCATATTGGAATTTTTATTCTACAGCTGCTTTGTAAGATGCTTAAAACCTCTGCTTTGGCTAGAGGTTTCCATTTGCAGTATTCTGCAAGTACCCTACAATCTGAACCTGCAATCTCAGCAATTTTTCGTTTCCTGTTTGTTTTACTGAAGTATTCCTATTATCTGCTTTGCTCGTGACCCTCCATTTCAGTGTGGCTGCTGCATGCAGATTGGTGACATAGGACCACAACACAGCTCAACTCAGGCCCAGATTAGCAGCAATCTGCAGTCTGACTTCAATTAGCTGGAAGGATGATGTTTCTTGACCGTCTGGTGTTTAAATGAACTGAAAATCAAAACCCTGTTTTTCTTGGTTCTCTTCCAAATCACACACTACAGTTTGCCTCATTAAAGATTAAAACAGATGTCGGTAAAAGGAGATAAATCTGAATCTAATTTGAGATCCAAATAGTCCTGAATTCATAGTTTGGGCTTTTCCAAAACATAGGGGGAAGCATTGAATAACTGAGATCCATGGGATGAAAGTAAGAGGGGCTGCAGGGGCTTAGGAAGACCGTTCCTTCATTTGAGTAGCTCTGTAAATTCTGTCTGTGGGTGGTGAGTTGCAGCTGAGGAGCCCACTCCAAATCAGCAAAGATGCCCCACAAGGTATGGGGAGATATGGTCCTGCAGAAATACCTTTCCACCTTTGCCTTTGAATAGCTGACCCAGAGCCACCTGGATCCCAGAGCATAAATGTTTTTCTCTTCCTGCAGTAAACTGTAAAACAGACAGAATACTACAGCTGTCTTTTGCAGTTTAGTATCTGAATTGAAAAGAAGAGAGAGAAAAGGCCAGGCAGAACACACAGTTGCAATGAAATCATTGCAACTAATCTAATATGTAGTGGTAACAACATCTAGGTGCCTACTCACTGTGTGGAATATAGATATAATAATGAGGAAAACTGTTGGGGTTTTGTTTCTTGGGAACATCGTTCTGCTTCACTGTGACCCTCTCAGTTAACTTAATAAGCCAAGTACCTTTATATGAAAACAGCTCCTTAGTTTCCACACTAGAGGATACACTGCCTTATCACTTACTGTAATTTTGATTATGAAACAGTTGTTTTCATAAGCCTCACTTTTCTGTCGCTTGCAGCTATGAGTAATCTTTTTTTCAGGCTACCACTTCCTCATGCTTTCCAGTTCTTCTAACACTTTGTGCAGGTGAGGGTTATATCTTAAAGAAGACCTCTTTGATGTGACCTAACATTTCTTCTCCAGTGTAGCCTTTTCTTCTGGTCACACAGTCTTACGGTACAGCTTCAAGGGAGCCAGATGCCTTGGGTACAAGGGGTGCTGGTGAAGCCCACAACTGCTGTAGGTTTGTGCCACTTGATGGCTTTCCCTGGGGTGGAAAAGAATACCTTTGGCCATGGGGAGTAAACCTTCTTAAAAATAGTCATGTACATTATCTGTGAGTATTTATTTCACTTGTAATTTCCAGCTTTCATTTTTCTTCCAAAGTTGCCGATCCCCTCAGGTCCCTCCAAATCATGGTCTCCTGACTCCCTACTGTGCCTGCACTCTCCACAGGGGCTGGCTGTTCCCACCACTGCACTGTAACTCCCCAGTGGCACCAGGACCCTTTGGAAAAGCCACCAAGATGTAGGCCTGATTTCATCCTGGAGCTCAGCAGGTGACACTGAGTTTGTGGAAGAGTAGGAGGCACATCAAGCTGAGAATGCAGCTGACCAGAAAATGTTTGACATTTTGTTTTAGTACAAATGTTCTCTTATTAAGAACATGCTTCTCTTTTGAGTAGCAGTTGAGATTTCTCCCCTTTAATATTAATCATGAGGCAAAGAATTTGCACAATTCATTTTCTTAACTATGTTTTTAAAAATGCATTTAGAGCCATCTATGCTTTTATCCTGTACCATGGACGTCTGTGAGGAAGAGATTTTAGGTGTTACTTAGAGGTGTGTGCTGCTAAGCGCTTTCATACAGTACTTAAAAAGGAGGTGTTTATGAAGTCTCAGCAAAAGACTGAATGTCCCTCCTTCAGATTCTGTGGAAAGATAATTAGATAATATTGTAGATCTCAGGCTATAGCCATCACTGTCTGCACTGCCTCCAGGCCATCTAGCACGGCAATTTTCTCTGACAGTAGCTGATATATCTGATAAATCTGTGGTACCTTGCCTTCCTCTGGGTGCTGTCACCCTCACCCCACATCAGCCAATGTGTGCACAGGGTACCAGGGATGAAATGGGTTTTCCAACCTCATGAATAAAGGTTGTATAATTGTCTTTTTCTCAAAAATCCAATTTGCACAATCCTAAATTCTCTCACTGTCTACCCTGATGCCCGCCCCATCCTGAGCACTCAGGCTCTCTGACAGGGGACAAGAAATTTCACTTCTGAATCATAGTATTTTGTTAAAATACATAAAGTTTCTTTTCTGACAGTTGTATTAAAATGCTGTATAGTACTTAAGCTCTCTCTATATTTGGCTTCTGCTTCAGTGCAGAAGCAAAGAATCCTGATTCCTTCCCAAAGAATCAGGAGCAAACTTGAGGCAAGAGGAAGGTAAAAAAGATAGGTGCAGTAGTTTTGTAAACTAGCGAGCCACTTGTAGGAGCTTATTAGTGTTTTGACTGAAAGGACACAGTGCTTGGAGTTCAAAAGATCAACATAAGGTAAAAAAAAATTAAAGGAACTTTACATAACAGAAAAGCTCATTGGGGTTCATCCTCCTTGATGAAGAGGAGTGTTTCTTCCAAAACTCCTTTACCCTGGTCTCCTGGGTCAGATATTCCCAAGGGCTGGTCTTGTCAGTAAAGATCAGAGCAAAGAGTGCATTCAATAACTCTGCCTTCTCTGCATCCTCTGTTGCCAGGGTCCCCCCTCCACATAACAGGCCCACATTTTCCTTCATTTTCCTTTTGTTATTGATGCATTTGAAGAAGCCTTTCTTAATGTCCTTGGCATCTTTGGCCACCTTTAATTCCAGATGGGCCTTGGCCTTCCTTGTCTCATTTCTGCTTTCTCTGACAACCTCTCTATGTTCATTCCAAGTGGCGTGATTCTGCTTCCATCTCCTGTATACTTCCTGCTTACACTTCAGTAATGACAGTTCTTTATTCATCCACGAAGGTCTCTTGCTTTCTTTGCTCAATTACTTGTACTCATCTGCATGCACCTGTCTTGAGCCTGGAGGAAGTGATCCGTGAATATCAACCTGCTCTCTTGGACCCCTCTTCCCTATGGTGCCCATCCCCATGGGACACTTCCAAGGAGGCCCCCGAAGAGGCTAAAAGGAGCTCTCCTGAAGTCCATGGTTGTCATCCTGTTTCTTGCTCCCTCCTCACCCGATACTGAACTCCACAATCTCACTGGCACTGCAGCCGAGGCTGCACCCAACAAGACCTTCCCTCTTAGTACAGTAACTGCACACCATTCCTTGTAGGATCCTCCACTGCCTGTGCAGGACATTGCTTTCCAGGAACCTCCTGGACTGTTTGTGCCTCATTGAGGACCAGTTGCAGCTGGGTGGACTGACAAGCCATGTCATTAAAACAAGTAATTTAAATTACTTTTAAAGGAACTAAATAGTCTGTAAGGCTTTTGAAACTCTCTACAACCTATGAAAGACCCTATATTTCCCTTTATGCTTTTCTGTATCTTTGGGCTGCACTTGTCCAGATTCTCTGATGAGAATCTGCCGCATGGTTCTGGACTGTAGCACCCAGAAGAACAACAACAGAGGCCCCAAATTCTCTTGTGAGAAAAAACCCCTCTGTTATCAGATCTGAAAATCATAATCATTTTCAAAATCGCGAGTATTAAAACCCTTAAGCGTGATCACCTTGGAACATAGATGGTATTTCCCTTTTTTAATTCACCTGCCATTTTCCTCATTGCAAAGTGAATGTAATTTTAAGCTACACTATTTTATATAATTTTAAAAATACAACATCCATTAGAAAGCACATTATAAAGTATGTTTTGCCAGAAACATCTCCAATATTACAGCGAATAGTTCTGTTACATCCTTCTATGATTTATAGTGCTTCTTTTCCCCTTGTCTTTAAATATTTTCCAGTAAAAGATGGAAGATGAAGTAAGAAGCTCCACAAAATTTATGCACTTGGATAAAGAAGACCCCTTTCATATTTTCTGGTTTGACTTCTTTATGTTTTTTTTATTTCTGAAATTGTTTTCAATTTGGCTTAAGTTCCTTGAAGAGCATGGAAGTAGCACTGAAAAAAAAATAGTATTCTGAATAGAAAATACAAGAATGAAAAGATCGCCTGAATTGAGAGGGGGAAAAAACTGTAGGAACAGTGGATTATAGGTGTCAGTTCTGTGATCTTTCTAATTCTAGTTTGACTCACTGAATAGTTTGAGTCAAGTTAAACAATCCTCTTTCATTCCCTGATCCAGCATCTGCGAAGACAGTAGTCTTTTCCTGCTTTGCAGGGCTTTTGAAAGAGACACATGAACAGACTATCACAGAAGTACAAGGCCAAATTAGTAAAAGCGTAATATAAGGCAGCGAGTGTTTTACTATTAGGGAAAACACTGTTGCATAGCACTTGAACTGGGACTGCATTGTAGGCATTTTCACTTTTACATCTGTCACTGGAAACTGCAGAGGACAGCATATGAACATAGTACTAAAAATGGAGATCTTACCTCTTCATTCAGTGTAAAGAAAGATACAATAAAAGAAACAACAGTGAAGGGAAATTTTCTAATTAAAATAGTTCATGTATTCAGCATTTCTTGTTGTAAATATATAAAGACAGGAATTTATTAAGCAAAAATTCATTGCAACTACATAAGTGTTCTCCACTTTAAGACCAGCAATGTAAGGGAGGATACAATCTGCATACTCTGACAATTAACTTTAATTCTTTATCTTTGCCAAACACAAATGTTTAAATTACTGGTAGTCTGAAAAATATGTACTTTTTCTGATAAACCAGCAGAAGCTAAAAGCCTTTATTGGGATTAAAGTAGAGTTCACCAACTTTTTCTCTGAGGCGCAGCTTATTAAAAATCAGTCTTGGAGGACATACCTCCTTGGCTTTGCAGATACGTACACAGATTGCTTCTCCCAGTCCCCAGCACAGGCCTCTCCCTTTCTGATCAAGCAAATGAAGAAATAAAGTTATTCTATTTTTAGCTTCCTTTAATGAGATTTATTGGGTAGACAGGAGTTCAACATCCCACAGCATTTAAGCTGCAGCTCTGCTGGTGCTGTGCTGGGCCCCCTCAAGGCCTGTAGATGTCACATTGAAAGCTGCTGAATTGCCCCAGGGAGGAGCTGGATGGTGTCAGAGTGGTAGTTCCAGTGAGATACTTACACATTTCTATGACAGCTGTGCATTTAGGTGACAGCTAAAAGACTTAGGTAGCTAAGTATTTTGTTAAGTTCACCACTTGTAGCTGTCTCCTTTACACAAAAGCTTGTTCCACACCTCCCTCGATGCTGAGGTTTTTGTCATTACATGGTGCTAAATGCAATGAATCTCTAGAAAAACCTGTGTTAAGGATCCTGCAGAGCCTGCTGGCTTTTGCCAGCTGAGGGCCCTCCGTTGGGGAGTGACCATATACTCCCCAGGAGAGCTGGAGACCTGTAGTGGCAGTGCCAGCAGCAAGCTCTCCTCCTAATTAATTGTAGCTATCTGCAATCTGTTAAGGAGCTGTGTGATGGCAACTGAACAATGGTAACTGGCACTCACTGATGCCAGATCATAAAAAAGCTAAATTACATGTTTGGTCAATCTAGTATTGGGAGGGGAAAGGGAAAAATACCATATGTTGTTTTTAATCTTTTTAGAGTTTTATAATGTTCCTCTTAGGAGTACTTTCCTGTGCTGAATTTCTTTGTAATAAATTATTTCCCTTTCAGCCTGAATGCACACTATGCAGTACCATATTAGATACTGTTTTTTTTCTCAAAATACTGTTGTTTTGTAAGTTTCAGAATCCAGAAAAAAGAAAAAAAGTCAAGGAAATTATATAGTACATGATGCCTAGGAGACTTCCAGAAGGAACACAGGCTTTCTTTGAAAAAAAAAAAGTTTAAGAAAGAAAATTAAAGCCTTGACAAGAGGTCTTCTAAATCTGCCTGGGAAAGAACCATGAAGAGAGGCTGTTTGCCTGATAAAAATCATCTCTAGAAGAGATTCAGTGCTGAGATTTTGAAGTGTGGGTGCACAAGAGGAACCTGAATGATTACACGGGCAAAGATACAGCTATTGGGGTTCCTTGTGAGTTACCTCTACATACTATTAAAAGGAAAAATTGACCATTATGAACAAATATGGTGGCCAGTGGATACTAATAACAAGATCTTGCCCACTTTTAGTTTTATTAGATTAGGGGAGCATGGTGGGGACACCACCCCAGGAAGCTGCACAGATGGTAATTATTATGTATCCTTTTTATCTGGATTTAAGAAACAGTTCCTGCTTATTTCTCAAGTTAATGCACATGAAAGAGAGAAGACAAAACCAAAATCTTGCAGATATTAAAGTGGAAAGAAAGTGCTGAGCAGCCACCTTTTTTGCAAACAGTGCACTCTGGAGAAGCAATAAAATGACCAACATGGGCATATATCACTGCTGTAGAGGTTTCCTTCTTAGCAAGGGCAAGTTTATCCATAAATTGCAGTGAGAAGAATATTGCTGTGGAATCAGAACCACAAAAAGAAAGAAAACACACATGAAAGGAGAGAATAAATGGTTTGAATATCAACATTTGATTTCTCAGGAAGAAACTCCTGACCAGAAGGGCCCCCCTTAATTCTCCAGATTTCAGGCACCAAAAGGGGTCCTTTCATTTCTTTGTTGAGGCCCTTCAGTGAGCACGGTGCTGAGAGTGCTGCACGGCCTCCAAAGCAAAGGGGGTTCAGGCCCTTGTGAGTAACAGTGTGGAGCTGTGGAGATCTCCAAGAACCTCCACGGCACACTCCCATTTTGCTGCCAGGGCAAGAGGAGACACTGCCTGTGAGATCATTCATTTCTGCACCCTCCATTCTACCAGGCCGCTGGTTGGAAAATCTCTGTCAAAACTCTCTTGAAGTTTTATTTACAGTTTTCTTTTCACAAGACAGCACTTGCTTTGGATGGAAAATTTATCATTTTTTCTCTTCCCTCTAAAGACTAAATGGCAAATGCCAAAATGTTTTGGCCGGATGAGTGGAAAAAATTCATTTGGCACTGTTGCCAATGGTTTGTGGGAGTCACTCCTTGGCTGTGTCATGCCTTTGCTGTCCTCACCAAGCCGCTGGATGACAGTATCTCCTGAAATGCATTGTGGCAAGGGTTCTGCTCTGGCATCTCTGTAAAGGAGAGTGCGTGGGAGAAGAACCTGCTCCAGGAGCAAACAGTAGAGAGCCCCTCTGCAGCAACACATTTGAGCCATATGAGCAAGTGTCGAAGTTTCAGGTCTCCAGATTTTTGTTTAAACAGATAAAAAGAGTACTTAGGAGTAAAAAAAAGCACCTTTCCAAGCAGCTCTGGTTAAAACTTTTTCACCTTTTTTGGGAGGAGGATGGTGAAAGAATCATCTTATCTCCATCAGCTCATAGCAATGCTCTTGCTCAGATGCCCTAAAGCTCATTCTCTCCTATCTCCTGTGTTTGTCTTTGCTATAGACTTCCAAAGGCAGCAGCAAGGTAGCAGATTTGATTTTTCATGTGCTGAGATGAAGACTATTCATTTCCTATTCCCTAGCAACTGCCTATATAACCAACTATCAGGTGAGCAGTAAAACTGGGCTTGAGAACTAAAAACAAATTGGCATTGTAAATAAATAGGGTTTGGACCTGAAGTGGTTTAAGAGAAGCAAAAGAAGAGTTAAACCCGAATGGAAATAATTGTTTTTTCCTTTCACAAAATGCACATATTTAGTGAAGGAAAGAACTAAATGCAGCCATCATTTCCTAGCAGCATTCATAAATTTTCACAATTTTATCTGCAAAATTAATCAAGTTTAGTTATTTTACAAATGCAGAAATACTGCATATTTTGACTCATGTTGATTTGCCTATAGTTTCTCCATATGTGTTTGTGCTCCCAGTTTCCACATTTGCTTCACAGCTCACCCTTCTTGGCCATGGTGCTGCAGGATCACCTATGCCAGCCTTGCAAGCACATCCACACATCTGGCTCAGAGCTCTTTGAGGAAATTGCCTTTTCTCCTCCTCATGTCATTCCTGAAGGGCTTCCCGGCCTGCGGGCGTGTGGAGATCACAACCATGGGTTTGTAAGATTCTGTAATACATAAGGACATGGAGACTTTATCCTCTAAATGTCTCTGCTTTATTACAGATCATAAAGTCACAGAATCATTAAGGCTGGAAAAAACGTCCAAGATCATCAAGTCCAACCTTTAACCAAATACCACAATGTCAGCTAAACCATATCTCAAAGTGCCCTGTCTACTTGTTGTTTGAACACTCCCAGGAGTGGTGACTTCACTACCTCCCTGGTCAGCCTGCTCCAAATTTGCCACATATTACCACAAAAATCAGCATTAGGGCCTATGCTTAATAAAGGGAATATGTGTCTCCCAAGTTATGGAAAAATTTCTCAGCAATTACTAGTATGTCAGCAATCAATAAGACTAGCAATCAATAATATAGCATCTATCAATAGTATAGCAACAATCAACTAGAGCGACCATCAGTATTTTCGCAGTAGCCAAGTAGGTATGTACGGTTACAGGTTACTAAAAAGTCGTCATTAGTAAAGCAACTTATCAATATAACAGCAGATACTTTCTGTAGATTACTTGCATGAACATGTAATATCAGTATTAAGCAGATTAGAAGGGGAAAAATGGTCCAAAAGTGGGAGGACAGATCATATGGACCCCAGAAGAGGGTCCAAAGGGGTCCAACAATGTAACAGAGAGAGTCCAATTTCAGAGATGGAAATGGGGGTCAGCCAGGCACGCCAGTGACAGTCCAAGATTTCATAGAAAGTTCATGCGGAGAATTCAGCCTGTTTAGGGAATGAAAAGTATATGCAGCACAGGAAGTTGTCAGAGAGAAAACAGCTCAATTTTGGACAAAAAATACAAGTCATTTTTGTACCATGGAGACATAAGAGTACTGAGAGCACCACCACTCTGAGCAGCCAATAGATGTTAATTGATGGTTTTCGGGGCAGACGATAGATGACAATGTTTTGTGTTCTTTTAGATCAATTTTTTTTTCAAACTGTTATCATCTTCTTGCTGATAGAAACAGCCAATGGCACCTACTAATTCATACTTTGTCAGGATATTTTCCCATTTTTCCAGACTATTTTTCACCTTTTAGGTGATAAATTTCTTTTAGTTTCTTGTTTTTTCAGTTACTGATGGTATCTCTGGAGGTTTCCAATCTCTGGGTACTCAGGTGTCCTTCAAAGATGCCTGATGAGCACTTCTTAAGGATGCTTGTGGTTTGCAGGCCTGGTTCCCAGGTTCGAAGTTCCCAGGCTGGCAGGCATTTCCTCTGAGAGTATTTTTCCAGTAGATACCGTCTTCTGTTAAGTAATTTTCCCCTTCTAATCAGGCCTCCTTTATGACCGTTCCTACCACCTCACCAACCAGCATCATTTTTTTGGTGGCCACCATGTTAAGGCTGCAAGTTTCTAGGCTTGTTGATGAAAGGAAAAATAGTTATTTTGACAATTGGCTTGTCTACAAGTGTGACTGGATGTTATTTCAATTTTGGTTTGATGTAACCAAAAAAAAGAATTAAGCAGGAGCTAGCTTGGAGTAGAGAAAAATGCTGTGAACATTTCTGGGAAGGTCTAAATGCTAAAAGCTGTCTGTGCACAAGTTACAAAAACAGGTGAGCTAAGATTTGTTCTTTGGTTGGGGCTTTTTTCTCCATCAGAATATAGGTTGTGAAAAATTTTTACTTTATATTCTAGCCAAAAAACTGTATGAGAAGAAAATTACAGAAAATGTTTTTTACCTACATTTTCCAATTATCCTTTTTCAAAAAGAAGCTGGGTTTTTTTTCCTTTAATCTGACTTTTTGTGGTCAA